>JBBBDQ010002263.1:545000-665000 GCA_037127315.1 Ascarosepion bandense | reverse complement strand
GTGCTGAAAATCGATAATATGTATATATAAAAGGCAAGATGTTTGTGTGTGTGTCTGTTTATCTGCCTGTATGTCTGTATTTTTTCAACCGTTTTATTTTAGTTTTTGCTTCGGGTTTGGCTCTAAGTAGATATAATTGTAGTTCTTAGCCTCAGTCATGATACCATTTACTCAGAGGACTTATTTAGCCTTCAAAATTCAGTTTACGACGAAATAAAACTTATTTGATATCGATACCAGATAATCAAAATTTAACTTACATCCATTCACTTTTCTTTCAGTCTACGGTTTCGCTTTAACTGAAAACAACTATTGTATTTTAGTCTTTCGTGCCAATGTCCAAAGAGTCTGAGCTCCAGGACCATGAATTAGATTTAAAGCTTTCATTACACTCGAGCAACGCCGGGCTATACTGCTAGTATAGATATAAGCGTAAAATCAGACTTATCGTACGTTTTGGTCTCTGTGAGACTTTCGGATTGAGGAGATTATATAAACTATCAATATCTTTGTGTGTTTGTTTGTATGTGTGTGTAGCCCTGAAGTTTTTGAGGTGTTGGGTCATGAAAATAATTTATCATACAAGAAAAATAGATCTAAAATTAAAAAGAAAACTAACTGAAAATGTCTCAGTTTGAGGTTTAGAAATTATCGTAAGCCTCTGTAAACACAAAGAATAGGAAAACACACGCACAACTTGTATATCGGAAATAAAATATCTCAATATTCAGCTCTGAAAAACACGTTATTTTGGTGGCAACTTTCCCTCGATGTCGCTAATAGATATTTCGGGATATATCTGATGTCTTCATCTTGGGACCTGTTCAAGAAACCATACGCTCACTCCACACGGAACTAAAAGCAGAGACTAAAGTCTGTAGAGAATCTGGATGGGTGTACTTCCGTTCAACCTTCTTTCATTCCATTTTCTCTCTCGATATCAGCCGCAAATTATCGATTACCTCTTCGAGTTTCCCAGGCTCCTGTATATTTTTTTGTCTTCTATCTGCCACATGTTTTTCTTTCTTTCTTTCTTTCTTTCTTTCTTTCTTTCTTTCTTTCTTTCTTTCTTTCAATGCCGGTCATATTTTCCATTCCTCCTTTCTTTAAGTTTTGTCTTTTATTCCAGCAACCACCCACGCAGTTGCCCATTACTAAAAATGCCTCACACACTCTTGTCCTTGTTCTTGTCATTTCTATTAGTTTCAATTTAATTATCATTTCTATCATACATTATTTGTTCATTTAGGCGTGTTATTTTCTTCCACTTTTAGATGACTTCAGTCAATCACATTGAATAAACTCAGTCTTAACACGCACACACACTTGCACACAAACATATAGACACACACGTAATATGTTTAATACGCATAACGCTATCTATGCATTATTATTATTATTATTATTATTATTATTATTATTATTGTTCACACACCCCCTTGATTCACTTATCATCAATTTATTGATCTTATTGTAACCTTCGATGTTTTTAGTGTCTGTCTTCCAATTTTTCTCTCTTTATCGTCCTCCTTTTTCTCTCGATCTAAAATACATCATACGAGCACACACACACACACACACACACACACACACACACACACACACACACACACACACACACACACACACACACGCATATATATATATATATATATGTAATTAATACAAATAGAAAATGTTTTATTTAGGTGATTGATTGATGTTATACTCAGCATCTCTACTCCAGACTTTGGTAGAGTTTTGTGCAATTGTTCCGTCCACTCGTCAGGAGGTATCACCAATTTTTCTTTTCGCATATATGGTTAAATAATAAGACAAGAGGAAAACTGTATTATACTCGTCTACGCGTTTCGTCCTGTGATGTACTTCATCAAGGCAAAAAGACGAAATGAGCTTTATTCCAAATTAGGTATCGATAAACAAACAGTGTTGGCAACTATAAAAAAAACGCTCACAAATCATTCAAAAAGATTAACAGAAAAGTTTTAGTTTTAGAATTCCTTCGTGTGCAGTGCAATATCACGAGATGTTAAAATGAAGGGAATTTAACCGCTTACTCTGGACATTTTATTATGTATGTTAGTCTGTTTGATTATCGTTTCCATAAGAAACACCTTTAACACCATCTTGTATGCACGAGTTTTTCTTCGGTTAGATATCTTCCATGTCAACAAACACTGACTGTCATTATTGTCATTATTGTCCGTGAATTGTTATACAATAATGTAATTTGACATCTTTGAAAATGGCTGATGTATGCCGAACGCTTAAATTGGATTATAAAAAAATTATGTAACAATATTGTAATTTTCTTTCTTCATTTAATGATGATGCTATTAAGCTTATCAGACAATAAGAAAAATAAATCCATAAAATAAATAGACACAACGTGTCTATATTATTTAATGAAACATGCATTAATATATATATATATATATATATATATATATATATATATATATATATATATATTTCATTTGTAAACGAGTTATTACGCGACCTAGGTTTCTACCGTGAGTGGTGTCTTCAGGCGATTTTCAATAATTGATTTCACCGGTTTTTTGAGGTTTTTGTTTAGGAACGCTCACGTAATGATGTCTTTTTTTAACGCTCACGTGGCAGGGAATTTTTAAACGCGCAATTTTTAAAATTACAAAAAAAGTATAACGTCAAAAATTCCCTACCACGTGAGCGTTAAAAAAACACCGTTACGTGAGCGTTCTTAAAAAAATAAATAAATAAAATAAAATAAAAATAAAATAAAAACGGTAAAATCAGTTATTGAAAATCGCCTGAAGAGAACACTCATGGTAGAAACCTAGGTCGACTAATAATTCGTTTAAAAATAGAAAATATTCAAAAGTTCTACAATATAATTGTATTGAACACTATTTAATACAAATGTGCACTGGTCTAACCTAATTATGACCAGAAACTAAGTAATCAATCAATCAATCAATCAATCAATCAATCAATCAATATATATATATATATATATATATATATATATATATATATATTCTGAGTTTAGTTTGTTACAATATCCAATGAGAACTTCAAAATCAACTCTAATCTTCCAAGCGAGAAAATCATTTCCTTGAAAATCAATATGTATGAGAGTGTTAATGTTTTATTTGAAACCGAGTTTGTTTCATTTTTTCACATGAATTCATCTAGAATCTCAGTTGTTTACAAAGAAACCTCGTTACTCATGAAGGAGACGTGAGTTTATGGATAATCATTTGAAGAAACCGCGTACCCTTTCCAGAAAGCAGATGTAATAGCCGTTTACCTCTTATCATTTTTGACACGGATTAATCATTAAAATATAGTTCTGCTTTTTTTTTTCATTTCAAATAATCGCTATCATTTCAATGTGACCTCGGTTTTTCATATGTTCACTCTTTCTGAAATGATAGTTAGATATGAATAGACTGAGATAAATAGATAGATATAGACAGACTGAGATAGATAGATAGATAGATAGATAGATAGATAGATAGATAGATAGATAGATAGATAGATAGATAGATCTGAACAGACTGAGATAGATAGATAGATAGATAGATAGATAGATAGATAGATAGATAGATCTAGACAGACTGGGATAGATAGATAGATAGATAGATAGATAGATAGATAGATAGATAGATCTAGATAGATAGATAGATAGATAGATAGATAGATAGATAGATAGATAGATCTAGACAGACAGATAGATAGATAGATAGATAGATAGATAGATAGATAGATAGATAGATAGATAGATAGATGAACAGACTGAGATAGATAGATAGATAGATAGATAGATAGATAGATAGATAGATAGATAGATCTGAGTGAGTGAGATAGATAGATAGATAGATAGATAGATAGATAGATAGATAGATAGATAGATATAGATAGATAGATAGATACAGACAGACTGAGATAGATAGATAGATAGATAGATAGATAGATAGATAGATAGATAGATAGATAGATCTGAACAGACTGAGATAGATAGATAGATAGATAGATAGATAGATAGATAGATAGATCTGAACAGACTGAGATAGATAGATAGATAGATAGATAGATAGATAGATAGATCAAGACAGACTGAGATAGATAGATAGATAGATAGATAGATAGATAGATAGATAGATAGATAGATAGATAGATAGATCTGAACAGACTGAGATAGATAGATAGATAGATAGATAGATAGATAGATCTGAACAGACTGGGATAGATAGATAGATAGATAGATAGATAGATAGATAGATAGATAGATAGATAGATCTAGACAGACTGAGATAGATAGATAGATAGATAGATAGATAGATAGATAGATAGATACAGACAGACAGATAGATAGATAGATAGATAGATAGATAGATAGATAGATAGATAGATAGATAGATAGATAGATAGATAGATAGATAGATAGATAGATAGATAGATAGATAGATAGATAGATAGATCATGTGCGTATAAGACATCGTCTCTTCTCCAGGAATAAAAAACCGTACAACAACTTTGATTAACAATCAGCTTTCACTATTTTTTTGCCAACCAAAAGCCCTTAACGATTTAATCGATTCAGTTGCCCGGATCATCTCCGGCCAATAATTGGCAGACATTTTTCCTGCAGAGCAGTACTTGCGTTGGAGTATTGGAGATCTGTTATAATTGGAGGTCGAAGGTAACAAGTTTGCCGAGACAGACAACACAGACCAAAGCAAAGGACATTTCAGATTCATCATAACTATGATTACTTTGTTTTGGAACTGACCGTTCGCCATGATTTAATGGCACGTGTGACACATTTATCTCCTTGGCGTTTTCTTTTAATTCCCCAACCCGATCAAATAACAGTATTAAGAAAATGATAAAACAAGGGAGATACTCCATTTTTGCATTTCTTGCTGAATATGAAAGTGTTGAAGGGTGTTCTTTCTTTCTTTCTTTCTTTCTTTCTTTCTTTCTTTCTTTCTTTCTAAAATAATACCTTGAACAGCGGAAGTAATTGACAGGTACATCCGGTCGTAGGTAAGGTCAACAAAGGATAAGGGTGGTTGACAAATATATCCGGCCGTCTATGATGTCAACAAAGTGCAACGAAAGAAAACAACGGACAACCGGGCGTAGATAATATCGACAAAGCGAAACAAAGCAAAAATGCATGGGAATTTTAAAATTGTATAAAGTATAGAATTTTGGGCTGAAGAGACAGGGAAGATTCCCGCTGGCTTCTGACTCCCGACGGTATCTTCATGTGCGCAACACTATCTAACTGCCCCCCCCGCTTCACACACGCATCACCGACGAAGAATAAAAATATAACATCATATTTTTATATGTACGTATTCATCGTCGAATGTCAAGCGCAGCAGTGTATAACATCTCTCTCTCTCTCTCGTTATATATATATATATATATATATATATATATGTGAATAAAGATCGGCACCCACAGAAACCACAAATTGCTCTAAAAAGAAAGGACGTCATATTTATCCCAAAACCCGAGGAACCTTTCGGCCAACACTTTTTCAAGGGCTTCGTTGGCAATAATTATGAAGAGGGCTGAACGAAGACAATATCAATAGGGATATTTCTCATAGTACAAGGAGAAAGTGGAATACGTTTAAAAATAAACTTTAATGAAAAATACATTAAAATGTGAGTGATAAAAAAGAAAAAAATTCACTCACAAACTCTCCAGTAACTGTAAGGAGCGAAGGAAATGCTCTTTCTGTCTGCACAGGCTCGGTTGTTGGATTTTCAGACAAATAGCCTCTAGGACCCGAAGATGGTATGTTGAGCGAGCGCTGTGCAAGACAGAAAACCAACTGTCCTCGTACGAGGATCCACAAGCAAGTGTTGGCCGATCGCTAAATCCAAAACAGCTTGGGTTGTTCTTATAGTACTGATAGGGCTGCCAGAACGTATATTCGCAGGGAATATATACTAAATCCAAAAGAATGAGCAAATTAGTAAAATCCTCAAAACACGATCCTATTAATATTAATTTTATTAATATTAGAATTGATTAAGGTGGAGCGATCGTTGTAAATAATATTATCTATTTACAGAGCCAATCCGTTGCTGATGAAGCGAGAACCTTTCTCTGAAACAGCCATCGAACGAAATTAAATTTCGAAATTTTTTAATTACTTTTTATATATATATATATTTCATTTTTACCCAGGTAGCGGAATAACTCGTTTAAAAATGGAATATATTCAAAAGTTCTATAATATAATTCTATCGAACACTTCTTAATACAAATGTGTACTGGTCTAACCCTAGTATGACCAGAAACTAAGTATTAAACAATCAATCAATCAATCAATATATATATATCTAGAAGATTGATATACAACTTATTCAAGCATATTGAATATGTTGAGAACGGGTTGGGTGATCTGGATGTCACTTGGTATTCAGTCAGAAAGGATATTGTTGTCCAATGTTACTCGAGGTAATTCATCAGCAAGTAAAACGCCATTGAGTGAGCTTGTATAATGGGTGATCGTCACATTCAAAATAACAGATTGTCGTGCAAGATCATTTGGTAAATAATCACATTCCCCGGATCCTGTCAGTGACTACAGTTCAAATCCTTTCTTCTGCAACTTCTGTCACTTTTTATCAAACATAAAATTACTACTCAAATTTTGTGAACAAGATTAAGGAGAACGTTTCTAGGCAATTGAGGGCGATCACAAAAAAGATTTTTTCAGTTTCTTTTGAAAAGTTGTAGGAATATTTGAATAAAAACAGGAAGCCCTGATGGAAGTGCCTTAACTCTCAGTTGGTTGGTTATTTTATTGATAAACTAGCAGTATAGCCCGGCGTTGCATGAATGAAATCTTTAAAGCTAATCCGTGGTCCTGGAACTCAGATTCTTTGGACGTTGGCACGAAAGACTAAAAAGCATTAGTTGTTTCCAGTTAAAGCGAAACCGTAGACTGAAAGAAAAATGAATGGACGTAAGTCAAATTTTGATTTCCTGGTATCGATATCAAATAAGTTTTTTTATCGTAAACTTAATTTTGAAGGCTAAATAAGTCCTCTGAGTAAATGGTATCATGGCTGAGACTAAGAACTACAATTATGCCAAATTAGAGCCAAACCCAAAGCAAAAACTAAAATAAAAGCGCTGGAAAAAATACAGACATACAAGCAGATAAACAGACACACACACAAGCATCTTGCCTTTTATATATATATATATATATATATTATCGATTTTCTGCACTATTGTAAGAACTGCAATCTTGAAACTTCTGAATATCGTTTCTTAGGTCTTTGTCTATGAGTGTATCAAATTTGATTAAAATTGGACCACTCCATCTATAATCCCTTTTTTTCGATTAACGATTTTCGATATTTATCGCCGGTTCGACATTACCGCCACCTGGAAATTTGTTCATTATCAATTTTTTTAACTTTCTTCAGTGCAATATTATCTTTTACACCTTAAATTTTATGAATGACAAAAAAATTTGCAAAACTTTCAATATTTAAACAATTTTAGAGCGGTGACCAGTTTCTCATACAACCTTATAGTGGAATGAAAAGGAGGATCGATTTACGTTAACGTTGTATGAAAAACTGATCCCCCACAAATTGTTTAAATATTGTAATTTCTCAAAATTCTTTTTCTAAATCGGAAATTTTAAGTAACAATTGATAGAACTGCGCTGAAAAAAGTTTAATAAAATGAAAAACAACGAAATTAACATAAAGAAAGCGACCCCAACGGGTTGAAAATGGAGGATCGGTTTACTATAACGTTGTATGAGAAACTGGACCCCCCCACCAAATTGTTTAAATGTTGTAATTTTTTAAAATTGTTTTTGATAATCGGAAAGTTTAAGTAACAATCGATAGGACTGCGCTGAAAAAAGTAAAAAAAAAAAAAAGAAAAGAAAGAAAGAACAACGAAATTAAACGTAGTGGTAGTCTGTTTCAGGTCCGCCAAACTTCTTGCGAAAATATAATATCTGTGTGAACGTACCAGTAAGCAGTCATTCTTTAAAATCTTCTGGAAATCAGAGAGAACGAAAGTGGGTATCAGGTTTTATGAAAATTAGTTTTGGAGAAATGAAAATGAGAAGGTATATGGAAATTTAAAATAAATTATTCAGACATACAATGTTTGAAAATGTAAAACATTTGCATTTCATGCACACGGAAAAACTGATAATAAATTCCTCACATGTTTTTATTGACAAAATTTTACTTTTCAAAATAAAGAAAACACCCAGAAGCCAATATCATATCGAATATTTCGCATGTTCTTCGGAATTTGGCAAGAAATTAGTTTATTTGCGCGTAATATTTACGAAATATTCCTATTGAGATGTTACAGATTTACTAACTTAAAAGGTGATTTAATTGAACATCTCATCAAGATAACAGCACGAGTAAAACAAAATGATGAAATTTAACAGAATCCAAGGATATGATTGTATTATTGATCCTAAAAGTGTTAGTTGTCTATTCCAACGTCATTTTATTCTATATTTGAACATCATTTTATTCTTTTGCAACACCATTTTATTCTATTCCAACGTCATTTAATTCTTTTTCAACGTCATTTTATTCTATTCCTTCGCGATCTTATTCTATTCCAACGTTATTTTGTTCTATTCCAAAGCCATTATATTCTATTTCTTCGCCATATTTTTCTATATTTGAACGTAAGTTTATTCTTTTCAACCCCATTTTATTCAATTCGAACGCCATTTTATTCTATGCCAACGTCATTTATTCTATATTTGAAAGTCATTTTATTCTTTTCCAACGTCATTTTATTCTATATTTGAACATCATTTTATTCTTTTCCAACGTCATTTAATTCTTTTCAAAAACCATTTTATTCTATTCCAACGCTATTTTAATGTATTCCTTCGCCATATTCTTCTATATTTGAACGTCAGTTTATTCTTTTCCAGCGTCATTTTATACTATTCCAAAGCCATTTTATTCTATGCCAATGCCATTTTATTCTATTCCAACGTTATTTTATTCTATTCAAACGCCACTTTATTCTATTTCTTCGCCATATTTTTTTATATTTGAACGTCATTCTATTATTTTTTAACCGAATTTTATTAAATTCGAAAGACATTTTATTCTATACCAACGTCATTTTATTCTTTTCCAACAATATTTTATTATATTTCGACGCCATTTTATTCTATTCCAACGGCATTTTATTCTATTTCAACGTCATTTTATTCTTTTTCAACGCCATTTTATTCTATTCGAACGTCATTTTATTCTATTCAAACGCCATTTTATTCTATTCAAACGCCATTTTATTCTATTTCTTCGCCATATTTTCTATATTTGAACGTCATTTTATTGTTTTTAACCTAATTTTATTCAATTTCATTTTATTGTTTGTTAACCGAATTTTATTCAATTTCATTTTATTGTTTTTTAACCGAATTTTATTCTATTTCAACGCCATTTCATTCTATTCCATTGCCATTTTATTCTATGCCAACGTACTTTTATTCTTTTCCAACGCCATTTTCTTCTATTCCAACGCCATTTTATTCTATTTCAACGTCATTTTATTCTTTTCCAGAGCCAGTTTATTTTATTTCAACGTCATTTTATTCTTATCCAACGCCATTTTATTCTATTCAAACGACATTTTATTCTATTCGAACGCCATTTTATTCTATTCCAACGGCATTTTATTGTATACCAACGTCATTTTATTCTTTTCCAACGACATTTTATTGTATACCAACGTCATTTTATTCTTTTCCAACGCCATTTTATTCTATTCTAACGCCATTTCATTCTATTTCAACGCCATTTTATTCTATTCCAAGGACATTTTATTCTATGCCAACGTTATTTTTTTCTTTTCCAACGCCATCTTTTCTATTCCAACGTCATTTTATTATATTCTTTCGCCTTTTTATTTTATTCCAACTCTATTTTAGTCTATTTTAAGGTCATTTTTTTCTATTTCGTCGCCATTTTGTTTTATTACTTCGCCATTTAACTCTATTCTAATTTCATTTTATTCTGTTCCAACACCATTTTATTCTTTTCTAGCGGAAATTTATTCTATTCCTTCGCCATTTTACTCTATTCTAAAGCCATTTTATTTTATTTCAACGTCATGTTATTCTATTTCAGTGCCACTTTATTCTATTTCTTCGCCATTTTATTCTATTTCTACCTGATTTTATTCTATTCCAACGCCATCTTATTCTATTCCAACGTCATTTTATTCTATTCCTTCGTCATTTTATTCTATTCCAACGCTATTTTAATGTATTCCTTCACCATATTCTTCTATATTTGAACGTCAGTTTATTCTATTCCTTCGCCATTTTATTCTTTTCCAACGCCATTTTATTCTATTCCATTGCCATTTTATTTAATTCCAACATTATTTTATTCTATTCCAACGCTATTCTTTCCATTCTAACGCCATTTTATTCTTTTCCAACGTCATTGTTTCTATTCCATTCATCATTGTAGTTTTTATATTCTACTATCGGACAAGTTAATTTAATTGGCAAGCTATCGAGTAACTTGTTTAACAGTGCTACAAAATTGAAGTGTTATAACGAAGGAATGGGCTATGCGATGAATAGATCTTTAGCAGTTTGCAAATAATTCTTCTTTCATGTGCCGTGTCGCGCGTAGGTACGCTCATAGCACTCCGCCTCTTCCAATACCTTGTCGCTCTGAACAAAGTTTGGCACTTTACTATACCTCTTTGGCGCCTTTTCACACAAACTCGTTAACGAGGTTACTCGATAATTCCTGCTGGCCTCTTTGCCTTCAGATTTTTGTGAGTGTTAAAGATTCGAAACCTTCTTTCCTGTTTGCATTTTTTTAAAATGTGAACTCTTTCTGATTGTAAATAATAATGTTCTTTTAGTTCTGATTTTCTGTAAAACTTACTTGTTTCTCACATTTTCATCTTAGCATCTGTAGGACGGCATCTCTGTATCAGAAAGTTTCTTCTTCATCGGAAAAGAAATCGTCCAACATTTACTGTCATAGAAGGGGGTAAATATCACATACCACTGTAGTGTTTTTGTTTATTTCCAGATATTTTCCTCTTTTATTAATAATTTGTTTAGCTTCTGAAAGACGTCTTTCGTTATTGTAATGCACTTACACATTTCTTTTCCAAGAAAAAATATAAATAACAAAAGACAAAATGCTGTAGTAATTTACACTATACAGACTGAACCCTTTATTTCACCTACTGGGGTAATCTACCCTGGTGGCCAAAATAAAGGGTTCAGTTCGAAATTCCAATAACTTGGAAAAGGCCGGAGCGTATAGCGACCAAAACATCGTGAATATGGTAACGAATATGAGGTCAACAGCTTGAACAATGTAAATAGTCAAAGTAATTCCGATACTTCATCTCAGAAATGCAGACAAATAATAAAATGTTGTAGTGTTAATCTGTTACAAGTCTCATATTTATTTCGGTTAGCAATGTGAATTGACTATGTGTCTCTTCTTTTATAAAGAATGATACCTTTGAGAGATAACAAGAATTTGCTTTCTTTGATTGGATATTTTAAGAACCTCGCATAGTCAAAGTTGAGAATATCGATCATAGTAGACCCATTCGAACATTCCAAAAAAGATTTTCTGATTTAATGTCGACCATTATATGGTGCAGCTTTGTCTTTCCTGATATATTCTTCTTTTCTCCTGCAAGGGCCCACATATCTGCCTTCAAGAACACACTTATTTCAGACAAAGTTAGTCAGGATATGCGTGCAAGTCTTTTGATAATGACTCTGAAAGCGAAAGTGAACATTGATTTATTCTCGAAACATTTGTGAGACATCGGAGATGAATGAACAATTCACGGTAAATATCGTCATAGTGAATACGTGAAATAAACAATGTCAGGCTTTTATATTTAACAAAAATTCGTTTGAAGTTATCCAGTCGATTATCTCGTAACAGAATATTCAAAACTTAATTTTCTTTATATATTATTTTCAAGTAGATTGCAATCTCCACAGTGTCATCAGGTGTTTGATGACTTTTTTTATAAATTCGTAACTCTTAATTGTAATCAGGTATCTTTCTAACAGAAACGTTTTATTTTTTACGTTTTATAGTTTTATTCTGTTCAAAAGTGTATTAACTAGAAATGAAATGCTATTCTAATCAGACACAAAGCAAACAGTTTACCTAAAAAACAAAAAAAACAAAACAAAACAAAAAACAAAAAACAAAAAACAAAAACAACAGCCCAACAACCTTTCTATAAAGTATGAGGTCCGGTAAAAAATCATCACATCACATTGCCCATGACGTCCGCTGTGGATTCTTATGGTATAACGACAGAGGCTGTAATTCCAGTTTGTAATTCATAAATATTTTGCCTTGTTGAAAAAAAAATCTGGAAAATGTTGTCTGACATGAAAACCTGAAAAAAAAAGAGCAGTGTTATTAAATTCAACTATGCATAGGAAATAGTCATCACGCTAGTGGGAATGCATAGCCAGTCATACTGAAAGTAATATGCTTTTGTTGCTGGCAATTGGCTCTATTAGGATGTTCGTTGTGGTGCAACGAGAAATCGGAGAGCCGAGTTCGAATATCAATTGAATTCGTTGCATTCACTTACGCACAAATACACTTAGAAAAGATATTAATGCGCCTCTTCTCTCTCCATCTATGGGTTATATAGCAGGACTGATTGGGTTCTATATCCTATGATTAGCCTACTGCTGGAAAAACTTCTTCCCAGTCAGTCATGCCTTTTTTGAGACATGATCGCTCAAGTGTGTATCACATATGGCACTTAACTGACTAAATTTGCTCTTTTAAACGTTTGTACAAGTTGTATGTTGAAATAAATAGTAGGAATTACTTTTAGAATATCTCATCTATTTTCATCTAAGCTGAAATATTTAACGATGAGGGTTATAAATATGAACCAAACTGAAAAACACACCAGTGAGGGTGTAATGTGGACGTTATTTAGTTGAGCCTTAGTTCTGGGTGGGAAGTCGGGTGTAGGTGTTCCTAACGAGTCCAGTGTCGAATTGGTGGAGAATCTACGGGCAAAGCATTCAGCCTTGTCCGCTGATTAAAATTAAATTATCTATTACAAAATTTTAAAAAATTGCTAACCTCATTTTCAAAAATAATAATTCACGCCCAAAATCTAAATTCCAGAGAACCAAAATTATTTACGAAATTCCATGGACTCTGAGGAACCATGTTATTGACCAATCGAAATTCGTAAATATATTACATTTTAGAGTTATAAGAATTTGTGTCCGTGCTTGGTAAATAAAACATTATTATAATTCTGCATACATACATAAAACATAATATTTAGCTAAAAGTAAAAAGAAATTCATATTTAATAATGGCTAAAAATATAGCCAAAAGCGCTTGGATAAATAAAACATTCAGACAGTTTTTACGTAATTTATGTTCTGAAAAGAAAAAAAATTCACAAGATCACATAAAAATTATAAAATAAATCTTACCGAAAACATCTTGTCTGTTATTTTTAACGAAAATTAGTCATCCACATACAAGCCCGTTTTGCTGTATCACAGCTCATCAGTGTGGCTAAACATATCCACTCGCTTCTAGGCTGGGATCGAAACTCGTCCGATTTGGTGTTAGTCGTAGTCTCTACTCCCTAAGCCATGGGCGAATGGCATCGGAGAAGGGACATTTTAACGTCTTGTATATAAGCAGCGTATACAGACGCCAGGCACCGAGAGAACTCAATTCATTTTTGAAGAGTCACGCATTATAGCCGAAGTGGAAACTGTTTTTAAACTTTTCTTCTCCAGAGAGCTCCATCGTAATGGGGGCATAATATATTAATCATATATATATATATATATATATATATATATATATATATATATAAGGATAATTGTGATTAATGTATTTGGATCGATTAATCAATTTGATATTCTTTAGATAAATCAAGTTGAGAATATATATATAGAAATAAATTTCATTAATTAATGATGTTCATTTTAATTTTAATTGGTACAAGTCCAGTCCAGTGTACATCTGCTTTATATATCTCTTTATAACTCTCTCTCTCTCTCTCTCTCTCTCTCTCTCTCTCTTGTATGTGTTTGTGTGTTATCGTGTTTGCTCTTAGTAAATGTGTGTTTGTTTGCAATGTTTCTAATATATTATCTATACATGATATCCTTATTGTGTGTGCAACATCTTAGCAAATCATTTTGTGGAATTGTGGAAGAAGCTGTAATTCTAAAATTGATTAAAAATCTATTCTTATTAAAAGTCGATATATTTTCAAAATATAATTAACGAAGTAAAACAAAAAGTAAAATACTAAAATCTGGATAAAAACATTTTTTTTCTTTTATACTCTACGCAAAATGAACTGTCAATAACTTTTAATGATAATAACAATAATAGTTTCTTCATTATTTAATTTTTTATTCTCATTATTTCAAGTCATATAAAGTCTGGCATGGAACTAAGAAGAAAATTGTTAACCAGAGTCACATAGACACATGCTGACTCCAGTAAAATGTCATACGTGATACACGATGGGCGATCAAGTCTCGAAAGAGACATAACTGACTGGGCAGAAGATTATCACCCAGTAGGTAGCCATTAGTTTCTGCGGTAGACTGGTTGCCAGCCAAGGCTATAGAACCCAATCTGTTCTGTTATTTAACCCATAACTGGAGTGAAGAGACGGATTAATACCTTTCCCTAGGGTATTTTTCCATAAGTCAATATAAAGAATTCAACTGGAATTTGAACTCGGCTCTCCGATTTCAATCCTGACTACACACAGCCAAAAGGGATTTATACCATAATAACTAACCAAATGTTTTCTATTGATGAAGTATTAGTACCAGTAGAAGTAGTGGTAGCAGTAGTAGTAACAGCAATACTGTTATTACTATTATGAGTAGTAGTAGTAACAGCAGCAGTAATAAGATGAATATGTATCTTATGCTAAAACTTATAAGAATTCAGGATAAAGAACTTCAATTTCATAAAGTTCCCGAAGTCAAGTGTCGATATGGAGAAAATATATCGCACATATATATTTCTAATGAATATTCAGTTAACGTTCAGTTCCATACGTTTGAGCGCCTTGGTTTTAATTTATTATGGAAACTGACGCCGTTTGAAGTAATTGACTGACAGTTTCCCTAGGATGTTGTTAGGGTTCAAATCAAGATTAAGCAGAGTTTATTAAAATGAGTCCCGAGTATCCTGACGTCACGATTAGGCAGTGAAGACAGAAAATGCAGAAAATGATACCAATGAAAATGAAGGAGGGATATCGGATTCATTGTATCTTGACCAGCAGCCGCTCTTTGGTGCCCAACAAAAGGAAACCTTTGTCTATATTTCTGAGATGAGGTAGTATTTACAGTATTTACAGTATTTACAAATACTGTAAATACTACCTCATCTCAGAAATATAGACAAATAGAATGATCTATTATTAAACGTCGTACAAATGGCAACAAAGATGAGGACAATAGTCCGAATAATGTAAATACTGTAAATACTACCTCATCTCAGAAATATAGAGAAATACTTAGAGGACTTTACTCAGGAATCTTACCTATAGAAGGCAAGTGAGGTTTCTGTCTACAATAAACGCGCAAATGGATTGGTAAACGAGTCAAAGGAAATTAGAGACTTGTGTTGAAAAAGGAAACAGAAGCTCAGATTAAACCAGATAAGTAAAGAGTTTGAAGTCTTATCATGTTTCTTAACTGACAACAAAAAATCGAACAATTCTAAATTGATGTTGGACTGATTTTGTTAACGGAGCCTAGTGTAGTGTATAATGTCTTATTACATTTTACAATCCACTACTAATGAAAGCATTGAAATTTTCCTTTTGTTTTCTCAGAGAATATTATTCGGCTTGTACACATGTCAAACAAAAACAAATGAGAACAACTCTATCTACAACAGGTAACAAATTTATCTATAGCATTTTCTTCCAATTCTGTTTCGTTAAATTCATCAAATCAGATAAGTTTATCTTTAATTTATATATTCCATTACATCAAATAATTCATTGAAAGATTGATATAATTTTGTATTTTTCATTTCAAGGATTGTATTAGCGGTTTTTTGAAGAAATGAAGCGATATTGTTTTAATTAACAATAACAACTAAAATGGCACCATACTCCTGTCAAATATAAACGAATTAATCCCAATGAGATTACAATTAGGCTAACCCCTTATTTTTCTGTTGTCTTTAAAACCATGATTATTGCGGATTATTGCAGATTATTTGCTGAATAGCAATCTTCAATAGTTTTAGTTAATTGAAACTAACAAACTATCAGATCATCTCAGTAATTGCCTTTGTGCTTAAATCAACTGCTAAATTAGTTTATTTAAGTGTTTTGAGAGACATCTGCCGGTAAAATGATTTGATCCTCAATAAATTGTAAAAATTCATATATATATATATATATATTCTAATTTTGTTTTTTCTTTGTATTGTTTTTTTTTTTTTACAATAGTTGAGTCATCTCTAACATGAAACGTTGAAAATAGTCGAAGTCAATTTCGACGGTGCAAACGAAACGTTCATTTGTACTAAACTTTGACATTTCCCCTTCTTCATTCAATCCTTGTTGTCTTTCCGAAAGACCAAGATATATTAAGATAATTTATCTTTTGTTATTTAAACAATATATCATAAATGTATGATGTTTTTAACCTTGTTAACTCAATTTCCTCTTCCCTGGTTTAGTATGTACTGCTCTTGGTCGGTCATGTGACCCTTAAAGGTCAATCAATGAATCCCAGTGTCAAGACAGATTTTGCTAGATCCGATAGCTTGCCTTTTTAGTGTAGAGAAAGGGCATGTAAAATATTTATACACTTTCTTAATATGTTCTCTGTTTCAAAATTAGAATCTTAATTTATGTTTTCTTCTTAAGTAAATTTCTTTCTTTCTGTTAAACGTTTGGCTAAATACTGACATCAGAATCTACTGAGGTTACCATGTATATTTGGTAAACCAAATTATACTATTCTTTTGTTAACAAAACAAAAGATTCGACTAACAAATCGTTATACATTTTTTATTGGGTTTGCATTAACTAAGCTAGAGATCATCTCAGTTAACAGTGCTCACTATCCTGCAGTTGTGCTTACATCTTGATTATCAGATTTACTAATATAAAGTTGATGTGGATTACATTAAATGTAAACATATCAAAACTGCTATATTTTCATCAGATCAAACAAATACTAAGATAGAAAAAACGAGCATTTAGATTTATTTAAAGACTATTTGACGGTACATTCGGTCAATTAAGTGCCATACGTGATACACGCTTGGGCAATCATGTCTTGAAAGAGACATGACTGGAAAAAAGATTTTTCTGCAGTAGACCTATTGCCAACCAAAGCGATAGAACCCGATCTGTCCTGTTATTTAACCCATAGCTGGAGAGAGAAGCGACTGATTAATACCTTTGCCAAGGGTATTTGTGTGTAAGTGAATGCATCGAATTCAACTGGAATTTGAACTCGGCTCTACCACTGTTACCGTTCCGAGTCGATATCCACTTCACCACAAAAGCGCCTATTAACCAGCCATTAGTTGGTGATCTTCTTCTCCTGGTGACACGGCACCTTTTTTAAATTTTGTAACCTTTTTGTCTTCATCATTTAACGGTCAATTAAATTTTTCATCACGTTTGGTGGATTTCATTTTAATGGAATTATGATTTACATATACATATCTACAACCTTCCCTTTGTCTGTTCTATAAATACTTTCATGGCTTCTGCTCCAACGAACTCAAGTCGCTGGTGCCTCTGCAATGGGTCTCACCCATTCACAGTTAGATCAACCAAATGCTGACGACAATTCTACTCATGCAGCTTCTTTTCTCGCACTTTCCGTCTGTGAAACTCTCTTCCATATTCTTGCTTTCCTGACGGCTACAACCTCCAGGAATTTAAATGCAATGTCAATACTCATCTCTTAACCACTTGACTCCAGTTCTTTCTTCACCATCCTGTATATCCTTTCCTTTCTCTCCACTTTTGCAACTGTCATCACACCTGTATTCCCATCCTTCTCTTGCTCCTTTCTAACTGACTCGTCCTTCTCTTCACTCGCTTCTACTTAATCTTTTTACTCTTACGTAGCCCCCTGCACGTCAGACGCGTTACTGCCTTGCTCGGGGTGATACGATTAAAAAGAAATCTTAGTTTATTAGTTTAAGACACACTTAAAAAAATGGAAAAAAATCATTTATCAGTTCTAAATAAACGTTAAACTAATTCTCTCCGTTTCAATGAAGTATTTTTGATACTCTGAAATTCTTTCATTCTTCTTCCCCACCTTTCTCACGCTCTCTGTAGCTCAAGCAGATAGTCTGTAGTTTATAAATTAAACAATAAAACTGTCTGGTTATTATATCTCCGACTTAATCTCATCATTTCATACCGCTTCGATATCAAGACAATGACCTTTGTTGAGAAGGATTTAAATAATGGAAAAGAATGATGGTGGGTGTAAAAGAATGATGGTGGGTGTAAAAGAATGATGGTGGGTGTAAAAGAATGACGGTGGGTGTAAAACACAAAAGATAAGCAATCTGAATATTATGCACTCGTATTTGGAACGAGTAATTCCAAGTAAAGGAGACGAAACTCATTCAAGTGCGATTGCGAGAGTTAAAAATAATAACTTTCTTCTCTTTCTTTTCATCGTCATGATTAAATGTGTTCGCTTTTGTTTTCTGTATATTTCGAGACAAAGGCGCCGAATAAGCATTCGTTTTAATTCTATGAATCTTGAATAAGAAAATATAGAGCAAATCATTCAAAGAAACAAAACAATGAAGTCAGATATGGTTGCTAAAAATATCGATGAATTACGACAGAGTACTGAAAGATAATTGACCCACTTCTCAATATTCAATATTTTAAGGATCAAACATGAGTTCATTTACTTTTGTAAATAGATCAGAACAAGAACATTTAAGCCCTTATTTCGTACAAATACGGCGGAACAAATAGATGAGAATTGTCAAATCAAAATTAGATGAAACCAAGAAAAGCAGTAAATGTTGCCTTTAATAAAAAGGAGAGAAATTAAGCATGATAAGTAAATGCAGCAGCTAAAAATGAATATGAAAACTTATGTGAGGGTAGGAATTGTGATAGACTAAGGATTTTGCAAATGATTTGGCTTTTTTACTATGTAAACAACAGGTATCTGCAAAAGCCAAGCGACTGTCGTAGAAAATAACAATCATTAAATATTTTGAAATTTTAACAGCCAGACTTGTTACGACACTGAACCAATAATTATTTATCCAGTTGTTATGAAGAAGGATAAGAAAATAGGCCAGATGAAAGTTGTGGCTTTGCAGCCACATTACGGAACAGAGATAGAAACAAAAAACGAGTAAAATTAGAAAATTTCAATGAGTTAGAAGAGTTGCAAAGAAATACAGTTACAATTGTAGCCTTGAATACATTTAAACAAACAGAGAAGATATTGGAGATTCGACGAAAGAATGAAATTTTCCAGTGGCTAGCAAAGCAGGGGTCATCAATACTGAGGAAGGTGCTGGAGATTGAATGAGATTTACTGCAAGCGATATCAACGACAGCAACCATATAACTGACAATGCATAAATAATAACGATAATAATAATAATAATAATAATAATAACAATAATAATAATAATAACAATAATTGAAATAGAAAAAATGTGGAAATTGAAAACAAGAGTTGTACCAGTGATAGTAGGTGCACTTGGAATGATAAAAAATGGAACAAAACAACACATTGAAAGAATCCCTGGAAACCCCAGCTTAAGAGATATACAAAAAAATGTCTTATTAAGTACAGCCCACACACTAAGGAAAACGTTATCTATGTAATGCTGGGGATGATAGGGAAGATAGAAAAACATGAAATGGAATCATAACAACACGCCACTACCTGCCTTAGGTCTCCCCGCAGACTTGGTTGGTAGTGAGACCAAAGCAGAAATCGAAATATGATGAAAAATGACATAACAATAATAATAATAATAATAATAACGATGATGATGATGCCGATGGGAAGAGACAACATCATCAAACGTAAAGAGAGATGAAGAAAAGCATATGCCAACAAGTGCAAATTGAAATGAAAGAAATCTAATACCCCTCCCCCCAAAAAAAATACAAGAGAAAACGACTCTATGCAGCCGAAATTTAAAGGGATAAAATACCTGGGCTGTTTTGCTTCTGTCAACCCCACTCAACATCCCGGATCAGAAACAAGAAACATTATGACAATTGTATGTGTTTCAACAGGTGAGAGACGGTTTTGACAGATTCTATGCTACGAGATAAGAAGGAAAAATGAGGACAAAACAACATCGATGACTGTGATCACCTCAAATCAAAAAAATAAAGAAGGCAGGGTAATAAAAAAACTGATTAAAATCGTCAAAGTTAAACGGAAAAAACGGAAAAATTGAAGAAACAACGAAACCCAAAATTAAGAATTGAAAAATAGTAAGGAATCTTCAGCAAAGAATCGAATAAATGCCAGTTATATTGTCTATGTAGAGAGAAACCGACTCTCTCTTTATAGCAAACCAAACCAACACCATCAGAGACAAATATAAAACAAATGAATTTAGCAAATATATTGAAGGTATAGAAATCCAGATGAGACAGTGAATAATATCATAAATGAATGTGGTAAACTGACCCAGAATGAATACGAGAATAGGCATGACATTTTTAAATCGATTTTACCCCATGCAAGGCAGTAATGCCACTAAGACACAAGGGTTTACATGGCGTGAAAAATTAGAAGCAGAAACATTAATAATGAGCGGTAAAAAGGTAATGAGAAGAACGGCAGATAGCGAGTGACATTGCATTGCAATCTTTGATGATTGGCTGGAAAGCATAGAGCCGGAAGAGAGTTCCACAAAGAAGTGCTAAAAAGAAAAGCTGTTAGCATAGAATTTACAGCTACATCTCGTCAGCTCAGTGGTAATTGATGTGATGTCAGCGCGAGTATAAATAGAACCCGTTCGGTTGGTTGGGGAACTCTTCAGTAGACAACAAACTAGGTACCATAACGAAGGGCTGATATCAACAAATACCATGAAAGTATTTATAGAAAACATACCAGAACGAAGCCTTTCAGTGGTCAAAATTGAATGAATCTGGGACACTAGACAAGGGCCAATAGTATTGCTGATTCTTTTCGGGATTATATCAAGGATCTCAAGGTCAATAGCAGAAGCAGTGGATCATATGAGGCAGTAATATTCTAAGCAGGAGCAGTGGATCATATCAGGCAGTAATATTTTAAACATGGACGAATTGAAAGATATAGATACGTATAATCGATACCTGAGAAAATTGTCACGAACGAAACAATGGATCATATGAGGCAGTAATATCCCAAGCAGGAGCAGTGGATCATATAAGGCAGTAATATTTTAAGCATGGACGACTTGAAAGATATAGATACGTATAATAGATACCTGAGAAAATTGTCCCGAACGAAACAATGGATCATATGAGGCAGTAATATCCTAAGCAGGAGCAGTGGATCATATAAGGTAGTAATATTTTAAACATGGACGAATTAACAGATATAGATACGTATAATAGGTACTTGAGAAAATTGTCTCGAACGAAACAATGGATCATATGAGGCAGTAATATTTTAAGCACGGAAGAATTGTAGATATATATATATGTAATGAATTGTTTTGAACATTATTTTTACCGATACTTTAAGTAGATATTCTGTTTTTAATTAAACAGTATTTTTTTATATTTATATCTACCAGCCTGATTATTTACGATAAATTTTTATCACGAAATTTAAAATTCCTTAATTTCGGCAACATGTTTACATTTGTTGACATTACGACACATTTCAGAGCAGATATGTTTGTTTACGATGAATCGAAAATTGTGTTATATAAGCATGATAAAAACCTCGTCTGATCAGGAGGCTATATATGGTCGAGCGGTCTAAGACGTTACCAGATCAAATGGTAGCGTCCCCTATGTAAATAGGGGTCGCATATTCGAATCCTGCTGGATAGCACACATTTTCGTAATAAAAATTTATCGTAAATAATCAAGCCGGTAGATATAAATATAAAAAAATACTGTTTAATTAAAAACAGAATATCTACTTAAATACCAGTATCGGTAAAAATAATGTTCAAAATAATTCATTACAAATTGTCGTTAAAGTTTCGTTAAAATTCGTTAATTTCCCTAACATGTTTACATATATATATGTATTATAATTACTTGAGAAAAAAATTCTCGAACGAAACAATGACCCATCCCACTTAGTAACTGCTTGGAAAAGAGCATACACTAGGATTTGTCAAAGAGACTGCATTTTGATCATACAGGGCGATAGTACAAGCAGCGACGAGAATTTACCCAAGGGCCTGAACAATACAATGTCATTCTGAAATTCAAATAGTCTATCAGGTCCAGGTCAGAAAGTCGGACCTGACACTACATAGATTATGGTTTCATCGTTCTTACAAACTACATTGTAAAACAACCGAATATGAATAAATACTGCTGATTCTTCTCGCCATTTTATCCAAGATCTCAAGGTCAATAGCAGGAGCACTGAATCATATGACACAGTAATACTCTAAACATGCACGAATTGTAGATATAGATATGTATAATAGATACTTGAGAGAAAAAACGTCTCACAAGATACTGTGAACCAACTTTCATAGTAGCTGTGTGGGAATGGGTATACACTAAGAATTTTAAAAAAAAAAACTGCCGTGCAGGCTGATAATCAAAGCAGTGGCTGAATTTACCCAAATGTATGAAGAATAAAATTCCTTTGGGACTCTGAAATTCAGATTCGTTCAGTCCAGGCCAGAAAATTGGACCTGACACTACACAGATTATCATTTTGCTGTTCTGACAATGTGTATAAGTTTGACTTTTGTTTAACGACATATCAACCTCTGTGGGTTATTTAATGCCAAAAAGGTAGGGTTTTAAGGTTATTTTTTTTTAATGTTCGGTTATAGTGAGAAGGTTGATTTAGTCAGATTTTAATGAAAATGTTTTGTTTTTATTTTTTTATTTTAGAAAACTGAAAATTTCTTCTAGATTTTTATTCGACTGTTTTGCTGTTTTTTCCTTCAAATTGGATATATTTTTTATAAAAGTGTATTTTTATACTTTCATAGTGTCTTGAGCCAAATTTGAGGGTTAACTATTTGCCCATAGCTGAACCCTAACAGGTGCTACCACTCTGGGTCAGGGTAGACCAGGGAACGACAGCAATTAGGAGGTGGTTCAATGCTCCTCACAACCTCCCAATCAGTGGCCTTGCTGCCGGTTGCAGTTTACCATCATGCCCAGGACTTGTTCTGACAAACTACGCAGTAAAAATACTGAATATGAAAACATACTGCTAATTCATCTTTGCATTTTTCAAGTGTTTGGATGTAAATAACAAGAGACTTGGATCATATGAGGCAGCAAAATTCTAAGCATGCATAAATTGTAGATAGAGATACATATAACAGATTATGTAGAGAAATATCACGTTGAATACATTGGCTCTCGTTCGATCACCGAAGTTATGCAACGTGAGCCTGGTCCGTATTTAGATGGGTGACCGCTTGGGAATACCAGGCGCTGTAAGCGTTCAGTGACGGATGTGCGTTGTGGTGCAGTGGACGTCGGCTTAGAAAGAGAAATCGGTGAGCCGAGTTCGAATTCCAGTTGAGTACCCTGCATTCACTTAAGCACTAGTACCCTTAGGAAAGGTATTAATCTGTCACCTCCCTCCAGTTATGGGTTAAATAACGGGATGGGGCCTGGAGGCTACCCATCTAGTGTTAGTGTCACAATAAAAACACCCTTGGTAGCCCTGGCGAAGCATCAAGTATTCAGATATTTGACAAGTTTATGAATTTTGCTACAAATTGCGCCAAGGTTCCAAATGCACAGGGAATACTGGAAGTGTGTAGTGGGTTCTATCTCGGCCAAGGCCCTAAGACGACGACGATTTAGAGAAAAATCTCTCGCTAAATTTCTTAGATGTGTGGTATAGGATATACCCTTGGATTTTTTAAAAAAAGAAACTGTATTTTAAACATCATCATTTATCCATCCCACCCAGATGATGCATAGGGCAGCAACTTTTTGTTGCTGTTTCTGTATCAAACTGTTTTGTTACGGGGCAGGGTTGTTAGCCCTGCACCCAACCCCCAAACCAGGAGGACCGGTGGACCATTCTTGGTCCTTTCGTTTACAGCACTTGGTATTCCCAAATGGTCACCCATTTAAGTACTGAACAGGCTCGATGTTACTTAACTTCAGTGATCGGACGGGAACCGGTGCATTCAACACGATATAGTCGTAGACTATTTTAAAAATACAGGCCGATAATTTAAGAAGCGACAAAAATTTCTCCATAGATATGACGAACATAGAATTATTTAGGACTATGAAATATAAACGTTTTTTCTAGTCCAGAACAGGCAAGGAATGGACAAGAAGAACTGAAATTCAAAGAAAAGAGCTGAGACCAACCATATGACTGCATCAAAGAAAATGCAAAGAAACAAATAATGTGCTTATCGTTGTTTTAATAATTAGGAAACAAAAATCTTATACAGGAAATTAGACATGTGTTTGTCCTCAAATTATTTGCCATCGGGATTCAGGAAAATTTGTTAATGTGTCTACTGTAAAAATAGATATAAACTCTGAATAGTTACTGTCCAGTTGTTTTGGGAGAACTAAAAATTGTTGCAAAAACCACGAAAATACGCAAGAAGAACTGAAAGTCAAGGAAAGAACAAAAAACAACCATAGGACAAGATAACAAGCAATGTCTTTTTCATTTGTTTAATTATTAAAAATAATGTTACACAGCAAATAAGACATGACGTTAGACTTCAAAATAATCACCATCAGCATTCAGAACATTTTGCTAATGTGTCTACAGCCGTGCAATGCATTGACCGTAAAATAAATATATAAACTCTGAATCGTGAAGGTAGTTAGTGTTCCAGGTGTCATGGAAGAGCTAAAAAATAGGAAAGATGTTAGAACTGAAAATCAAGGAAAGAAACAAGACCAAAAAGATTACAGCATCAATCAAAATAGAAGGTAACAGAAAATGTCTTTTCCGTGTTTTATTTATTAGGCTTAAAAGTTGTACAGATAATTAGTCATGCCGTTAGTCCTTTTATTAGGATTAAAAGTTGTACAAATAATTAGTCATGCCGTTAGTCCTTTTATTAGGATTAAAAGTTGTACAGATAATTAGTCATGCCGTTAGTTCTTTTAATAGGATTAAAAGTTGCACAAATAATTAGTCATGCCGTTAGTAATTTTATTAGGATTAAAAGTTGTACAGATAATTAGTCATGCCGTTAGTCCTCTTAATAAGATTAAAGGTTGCACAAATAATTATTTACGAAGAGTTTCCAACGAAATTGGCTGTCCAGGTTATTGACGATGTGATAATTTGTTCGTGGTAGGCACGGGGAGTAAGCTGGTTGTCACAGTTTCACCCAGCGAAGTCGCCATAGGGTATCCGTGGCCACACAGCAATACATTGGCATTGTCATGGAGGAACAACAATAAACCCTTGCAGTTAACTAAAGCTATCTCCATCCGCTTTATTACTTTTGCACACCTTCTAACTGCTGTGTGCACAAGTAGACGGTGATAATTTAGCCCATTGGTAGCAGCTCATAGTTCATCACTTGTCGACTTTTTCGCTAGATACAGAGCATGATCTTACGTAGGTGTGGAGGTGGTCTTGTGGTGTGAGGCACAGGGTCCCGTAGTGACAATCAATATCTAGCAAGCTTTGGAATGTCATATAGTTGCTCACTTTTCGTATCTGGTGAGCACTCGATAAAATCTGGCTACATTGTGGCGCCGAGAAATGAACGATAAACAGGCTGTTTGTCGTTGATACTTGTTGGCTTCCGACAGTGTGTTGGATGCTCACTTGCTGAACTTGTACGTCTTCCTTATGCAGTGACAGGTGAAGTATGACTGTTTTATCATAAATCTGGAAGCGTTTGACAAACTCATCACAGCTTTTTTCCTCCTCTATGGCCGTCTCCAGGGCCTCATCGTCCAGGACTTGTGGTCGGCCTTTGTGGGGTTTATCATAGACAGACATATCCCCCGATCTGATGTGTAGGTTCAACGTACCTGCTTTGGTAAAGAGCAATGGTCTCTAACCGCTTTTCCGTTTTGCGACGCACATATTTACGTATCAGTGATCGCTTCTTCCCACACGACGCAAAATACAAGGAGTTTTCTGTTACAGTACAAAGAATGATTATGGAGTTTTGTGGAAACTCGCTGTCACCGAAACTTTAGAGTAAGCCCAAATTAATAGAGCTACGGACATGCAATGACTGAATATTACTACAACTGCTACTACTATTAGAATTCTGCATGTTCCTTAGTTCCTTAGTTAGCGCGTACATTACGCCCGGCTAGTACCTTTTTTTTTTTAATCGTATTACCCCGAGCAAGGCGTTAATGCCACTGACGTACAGGGGGCTACATAAGAGTAAAAAGAAACGGTATCCAACCAAAGCGGACGCCCGTTTGACTTTTTCGATATTTCTTAACTATGTGGTATGTTGAATCCTGCATGCTTTTTGGTTTTTTTAATTCTTGTCCTTAATTTTTGTTTAAATTTGTAATTTTGAGCATTAATTTTCGTTTTAATATTTTGATTATTGACATAGGCACTATTTTGCTATTGTAAATGATTTTGCCGTTCAAATTTCATTTCGACTTTAACTAAGTTAAAACTTTTTTTTCTTTGTCAATTTGAATAGACTAAACTATCGCCCGGTTCACACTCCATCCTCGTCTATTGAACAGGTGAAGAGGCTCATCCCTTGTTCCCTGTTTAGGATGTGGTTTCCGGCTTTCGCTTTCCCAATCTTTTCACTCTTACGTAGCCCCCTGCACATCAGTGGCGTTACCGCCTTGCTCGGGGTGATATGATTAAAAAAAACGGAAGAGAGTGAAGAGGAAGACGAACCAGTTAGAAAGGAGCAAGAGAAGGATGGAAATACAGGTGTGATGACAATTACAAAGGTGGAGAGAAAGGAAAGGATATACGGGGTGGTGTAGAAAGAACTAGAGTCAAGTGGTTAAGAGATGATTGACATTGCATTTAAATTCCTGGAGGTTGTAGCCGTCAGGAAAGCAAGAATATGGAAGTGAGTTCCACAGGCGGAAAGTGTGAGAAAAGAAGCTGCAGGAGTAGAATTGTCGTCTGCATTTGGTTAATCTGTGAATGGGTGGGACCCAGTTGCCAATCTGGCTGCACGAGTAAACACCTGTTGCAGAGGCACCAGTGACTTAAGTACCTCACAAATAATGAACTATTTCATTTTGATCTCTAAGAAAAGTAATATCAGTAACGTGAATGCCAATAGAAGGAAGGAAGGAAGGAAGGAAGGAAGGAAGGAAGGAAGGAAGGAAGGAAAGAGAAGATAAAGAATGCGATAACGCTATCATGTGTTTAAGGTCTGCTTCAGTGAAACGGAAAATCTTGTTAATACTAATACTACTTATTAATATTGTAACAAATATTTATTTCATTAACCTTACATAATTTTGTAAGTTTTCTGACGTCACAAAAGCTAATTACGAAGAAAGAACAAATAGCATGGTTCATAATTTGGGGAGAATTCGAATTATTACTGAATAAACTAAAATCATTTATTTATATCGTGTAAATAAACAAGTTAATTGGCTCCAAGCCTCCGATCGGAAATACTACGTTGCATTTATGTCGACGCTAATTTATTGTTATTATCATTGTTATTGTTATTATTATTATTGTTGTTGTTGTTAGTATTATTATTTCTACTGCAGAGATATCTGGTGATCCTCACTGGGGATCAAATAACATCAAAATTCCCAAATCTCCGCGTATTGAACACTGTTGTCATATCCGCTTCGGTGCTCCTGCTATTTATCTGGAATCGATCCTGGTCTGACTTCGCTCACTTTCACACCGACGTGGCGTGTCTTTTCTACAAATATTTTAATGGCTGCTGCTCTACGGAGATTTTCTTTTCTGGTGCTCCGACCACATGAATTTAAGACATGTTACTAGATTGGCATTTAGGTCCCACTTTTATCGTAGTTAAGTGTAACCACCACATTTACAGTTTCTTTCCTCGCACTTCTCTCCTGTGGAACTCCCTTCTTACTTATTTTCTTGATAGCTACAATCTCAAATAAATCTAAATGCAATATCAGTTGACATCTTCTTGAATACCGTTCATATTTTATCATTTCCTTAATTCCTCTTGTACCCTGTCTTTTCACTCACTGCAAACCCCTGCGTACTAGTGACGGTCACGCCTTGCTTGGGGTGAAATGATTAAAAACATATCATGTCTCCTCAGTCTTCCTAGAGATATTAATAATATGCAATAATAATATAATATCCTAGAGATATTAATAATATTCAATAATAATAATATTTCCATTCTTTTCCTCCCACCCACTTTGCATTTTGTGACATTTCTCAATGTCTCCAGGATCATGGAACCTACCATTTCTCTCATAATTGACAAATTTATAGTATCGAATATTTCGCAATAGATATTACCAAGATATTCTTCATTTGACCCTGTTTCTCTCATTTTATTTTATCTATACCATTGTGGTTGTTTACATGCAAAATGTCTGCTGGGGAATAATTAACTCAACTTTAAATCTCTAACAGCCGTAGCCTCTTGGCAAGAGACTTTCGGACTCTTCACGACGGTCTAATCACTATTAGCGTTACATTTCCCCTTGTTTCAAAATGTTTAAATATTCATTTTTATGAAAGTGCGGGTCGTTTTAAAGAATAAGAAATCGGAGAACCATGTCAGGTTTCTTAAATTCACTTACAAATTTATACCCTTGAAAAAAATGTATGAATATATGTACTCCCTTCAGCTAAGAGTTAAATAGTAGGATTCATTGGTGAAAAACTCTCAAAATATTAGGTGTATGGTTAGGTCTTGAAGGCTGTCACGATGCATTTAGTAAAATAAAGGAAGCTAAAGAAGTTGTTAGGTATTACCTATTTATTATTCATTAATATTTCGAGATTAAATTCTCATCTTCAGAATGGTAGAACGGCTTGCGTTCGAGTGAGCTCTGCCTTTCATCGAATGGTCATTCCTGGCTGCTGCCCAAAATATTGTTAATGCAATACTCAATAGCACAATAAATAATGAATTTATCTTACAACCCCCCAGAATATATTTCGACTTCAAATAACCGACAGGGTTGATAGGCCGTGAAAAAAGTCAGTCAATTTTCTATTTTTCTATTTGTGTTTCATATTCAGTCATGGTTCTTCAGTTCGTGGTTCTTCTGCAAGGTCACATCCACTGCTTGTCATGATATTTTTTTTTAATCATTTCACCCCGAGCAAGGCGGAAACGCCACTGATGTGCAGGGAGCTACATAAATGTAAAAAGATTAATTAGAAAAGAGTGAGGAGTACAAACTAGTTAGAAAGGAACAATAGAAAGCTGAGAAAGCAGGTTCGATGACAGATACATAGGTGGAGAGAAAGGGAAGGTTATACGGGGGCGGGGAGAGAACTAGAGTCCAGTGGTTAGTAGATGGGTATTGACTTTGCATTTAAATTTCTGGAGGTTGTAGCCGTCAGGAAAGCAAGAATACGGGAGCGAGTTCCACAGGTGGGAAGTGCGAGAGAAGAAGCTGCAGGAGTAGAATTGTCGTCTGCATTTGGCTAACCTGACTGTGAATGGGTGGGACCCAGTTGCCAATCTGGTTGCACGAGTAAACACCTGTTGAGGAGGCATCAGTGACTTAAGTTCGTCTGAGCAGAAGCCATGAAAGTATTTATAGAACAGACAAAGGGAGGCCACATTTCAACGATGGGGAAGTGGCTGCAGTCGAGCCGCCAGATCAGTACCTATCACATTACAGACTCTCCTTTGGAGCCTGTCAAGAACACTGAGGAGAATGGCAGGGGCACCTGACCATAAATGGCAGCAGTACTCCATGTACGGACGGATGGCTGACTTGTATATATGCAGGATAGATTCAGGTGGAAAAAACATCCTGGATCGACATAGTGACCCAACCTTCTTAGCAGTAGATTTTGCTATGGATTCAATATAGTGGTTCCATTTGAGGTCTGAGGACAGGGTAAGTCCGAGGAGGCGTAGTGTATTACTCTCCGGGAGAATCGCTTGGTCCATGCTTATGGGAGGCAGGAGAGGTTGCCTGTAATGGTTGACAGACAACAGCTTGGTCTTAGATGAATTGAAGTTGACAAGCCACTTCTTGCCCCAGTTCACCACAGAGTGTAGATCCCGTTCAAGGTCAGCAGCGAGATTATGTCTGTCCGCCACGACAGGTTTCTTACTGGTGCGGGAGTGTATTGTAGTGTCATCTGCGTAGATGCCTACTTGGGACTTGATCTCATCTGGGAGGTCGTTGATGAAAATAAGGAAGAGCGTCGGGCCCAGGATAGAACCCTGTGGGACACCAGCATTCGTGCTGTAGGACGAAGAAACACGCCCATTCAGAACGACATTCATTTTGCGGTTATTTAAGAAAGATTGGATTAGGTCAAGCAGGCGACCGGTAATACCATAACCGCGTAGTTTGCATAGGAGGCCAGAGTGCCAAACCCTGTCGAAAGCTTTGGAGATGTCCAGAGCAACCGCGCGAGCCTCGTCAGACTCATCAAGGGCCTGTAGCATGTACTTCGTTACGGTTGTTAGCAGGACCTGGCAAAGCAGAATCTATATTGCCTGTCGGAGAACAGTTTGTGGGCGGTGAGATGATGAACTATTTCAGCATTGATTATAGCCTCGAATACTTTCCCGAATATCGGTAGAAGACTGATAGGGCGATAGTTGGATGGGTCCGAGGGTTCACCACAATTCTTAAATACAGGAACGACTGAAGAGAACTTCCAGCATGCAGGAAAGCAGGAAGCAGAAAGGCAGTAGTTAAATAGTTTAGAGAGGACAGGGGAAAGTTCAGGAGCACACCTCTTAAGGACTATCACTGGGATTCCATCGTCTCCACACGCCTTATGGGGGTCGAGTTTTAAAATTACTCTGGATACTACTGTCGGGGTAATATATACGTCGTGCAGTTTGGCCTCAGTTCTAATAGGGAAGTCGGGTGGGTGTACTCCGGACGAGTCGAATGTGGAGTTGGATGAGAATCTGTGGGCAAAGCACTCAGCTTTGTCCGCAGATGACGTGAGAACCTCAAATCCATGGATTAAAGGAGGTATTGAGGATTTCCTATTGTTGAACACTCGTTTACAAATCCTCCAATAGTCCTTGGAGCCGAACTTGCGGTCAGCTATGTGCTGTCGCATTCTCTCAGCAAACAACTGTTTGGCGTCATTTAGGGTTCTCTTGCACTCATTGCGAGCAGATGTGAACAGGCGCCTATTGTGATCAGTTGACTGTCTTCCGGAATAGACGGAAGTAATTGTTCCTGTGGGCAATGGCGGCTGAGCAGGCCGGAGAGAACCACGGAGAGGAATGAGGTTTTAAGCAATACTTCCTGGTGGGTATGAAGGCATCAATGCCAGCTTTCACCCATGACGAGACCTCAGAGGCACAGTCATCAACTGATAGATCGAACACTTTTCCCCAAGAGACGTCGCAGAGGAAATTGCGAAAGGCATCCCAGACAGCTTTTTGGTAGAGGTAGGAGGTTCTATAGGTAGGAGGCTCCTGGGGGAAAGAAATACTGAGAGAGACTACAGCGTGGTCAGAGTTGCCGAGAGGGCAAAGCTGCGAGACTTGACAGGCGTCAGGCGCAGAGGTGAAACATATATCTAGCAGTGAGGAATGACCCGAGGGAGTGCTTGGGAAGCGAGTGGGGAAGTCCACCACTTGCGTAAGGGATTGGTTCCACGCTTGAGTACGGTGATTTGCTAAAAAATATTTTGCTTTTTTATTTTTTAAGAGTGTTTTATTATCATGTTCTAGTTTGATGTTTACATTCTGTCAGCGTTATCCTGGGGCGATCACAATCAGCTTGAAGTAGAATTTGATTTTTTTTTCTTTATTACAATTCAGTCTGGCAATTGTGAACGCGATTGCAGAATCAGTTTTAAATGTTCAAATCCACAAACAATGATTCTTTTTTTTTTCTGGGCCAGTTTTCTAGTTTATGATAATGCGATTTATTTGTCTAGTCGGAACAAAGACGATTTACTGTGTCATCTATATTTACTGTGACTCTTCCTGGTTATTTACGCTGCTTTCCAGAAACTAAATCTCAAGAGATTTAAAGAAATTTGTTTAAGACAAGTTCGAAAGAGTGAAATCATCTGGCAATTTTTTTTTCATGAGAGGCGTTTTTGGAATTGTACATTCATTATCTTTTCTTCATTTTCCGAGTAACAGCTTTGTTTGAAACGCTAATGTCAACGGAAAAGCCTATCTTTCTGATTTGATCATAGAGGGCGCGTCATCTGGTCAATTGACAGTAAGAATCCTGACCCATAGGCTTACCCCACTTATTGCCAATATTAATATCTGCACGCAGCAAATAGTGAAACACTCTTGTAAAGGGTGCGATGGTTATATTGTAGTTATTTTATATTTTTAATTTTGCGTATGCCGTTGCTTGTTCTCGATTTTATAGACTGCAGAGTATAAGGTCAGTTGGGCAACGTCTTTGAGAAAAAGAGCAACATGACGCAGTTTTCTTCACCAGAAAGTTGGAAACTGCATACTCTACTAATTAGCATTCGCACCGGAGGCTCTAATACGAACATTTAAGTGTTTCTGGAAGTCCATTCGGGGGCAGTGCAGAAGTTTAGAAAAAAACGGATAAGTCTAATGGATATTATGAAGGTGTTTGACGTTATCATTAATGATGGCCTCGACTCATCTTTCCACAGGGGTTCAAACTCAACCCGGATGCCTGGATCAAGTGACTTGAGGAAGTAGTACTGTCCTGCGTAAAGAGGGTGGCTGATAGAAAAACTCTATATCTGGAAATAGGAATCTGCATCATGCTAAGCAAACAAGAGAATCATCATGGCTGTTTTTGTCAACATTCTTGATTCAGAATTAACGGAAGCCAAATCGCTCACACGACGTTACATTTTTATTTGACTTATTGATACAATGGATGACTATGTTTTCTTGATCAGTGAGTTGAAAATAATTTGGCAACTTATTTTGTTTCTTATTTTGTTACGTATTTAGCCAGTTATTTTGTGAATGACTTTGTAACTTATTTCGTCATTTATTTTGTCACTTATTTTGTTACTTATTTCGTCAATTATTTTGTCACTTATTTTGTTACTTCTTTATCAATTAATTTGTCACTTATTGTGTCAATTACTTTGTCACATATTTTGTTTATTACTTTTTGTAGTTAAACAGTGAATTTCTGTCCCGTTTCGGTGACACCACTCGCTCCGCTCGTAGTTTTTTTTCAAAGCTGGCGTCCCAAATCTCACGAGAAGAGAGGACGCAGCTGACGAAACGACGAAGTTTCTAGTGTGAATGTTTATCGGCACACCTTGTCACTTATTTTGTCACATACTTTCTTACTTGCTTCAGTGAGTTGACGTGAATTTGGCCTCCTATTTTGTTACATATTTTATCAATTACTTTGTTAATTATTTTCCCATTTTGTCACGTATTTTGTTACTTATTTTGCCACTTAATATTGTTCATTTATCTTTTTTATATTTGATCATTGTTATAATAACTGTGTTAATTAAATTAGCTTTCTCGATTCAGAATTGATGTTTCATGTTTATGTGACTTTTTGAGTCTTGAAATGACTATGTTTGTTTTTTCAGCGAGTTAATGTGAATTTTACCACTTGTTTTGTCACTAAATTTGTCACTTAATTTTTCTTATTATATTTAACTAGCAGTATAGCCCGGCGTTACTCGGGTGTAATGAAAGCTTTAAAACTAATCCATTGTCCTGGAGTTCAGACTCTTTGGACGTTGGCACGAAAGAATAAAAAGCAATAGTTGTTTCCAGTTAAAGTTAAACCGTAGACTGAAAGAAAAGTAAATGGATGTAAGTTAAATTTTGATTTCCTGGTATCGATATCAAATACGTTTTTTCGTCGTAAACTGAATTTTGAAGGCTAAATAAGTCCTCTGAGTAAATGGTATCATGTCTGAGACTAAGAACTACAATTATACCTATTTAAATCCAAACACGAAGCAAAAACCAAAATAAAAGGACTGAAGAAAATGCAGACATACAGGCAGATAAACAGACACACACACACACAAACATCTTGCCTTTTATATATATATTATCGATTTTCAGCACTATTGTAAGAACTGCAACCTTGAAACTTCTGAATATCGTTTCTTATGTCTTTGTCTATGAGTGTATCAAATTTGATTAAAATCGGTTCACTCCTTCTATAACCCAATTTTTTCGATTATCGATTTTCGACATTTATCGGGGGTAGCTCGACACAAAACCTAGCTAAAACACTCTCAGACGCTTATAGTACAACTGTGTAAATTTTCAAGAAAATCGGTTCAGCTTTTTCGGAGTCTATAGGTAACGGACACACACACACAGACACACACACAGACCAAGTTCCATTTATAAATAAGTTTAGATTAATGTTATTAAACTATTTTTGTTAATTAAATTAACTTTCACAATTTAGAATTAACGGAAATTAAATTACTCACATGATGTTCCATTTTTATGTAACTTCTTGATTCTTGCAATGAATATATTTTCCTGTTCAGTGAGTTGAAGAGAATTTAGTCGCTTGTCAATTACTTTGTCAATTAATTTGTCACCTTTTTTGTCACCTATTTTGTCACGTTTTACTTATTTACTTCTTATGTCACTTATTTTGACATTTACTTTGTCATTTATTTTGTCAATTATTAGATTGTCCCAAAAGTTCGTAAACACTTGCGAAATGGGTCTATCTGGTCCAGCACAATAGAGACAAGCGATGGGTTCAGAAAGGGCAAGAGACACCGTCGGTTCCAAAACAAGATCGATTCGACAAGAAAGTCATGTTGTGCGTTTGGTGGAACTTTGAAGGAATCGTGCATTTTGAGTTGGTTCCGAATGGTCGTGCCATCAGTGCCGAACTTTACTGTCAGCAACTTGAGCGGGTCTACGAAAAGTTGAAGCAAAATCTGATCAACCGAAAGCGCGCTTTGGTGCAGCAGAATAATGCCAAGCCACACACCACCAAGAAGACCAAGGACAAGTTTGAATAGCTGGATGGCGTTGAAGTTCTGCCACATCCAGCCTACAGTACTGACTGTGCTCCATCAGATTACGGCCTTTTCCGCTCAATGCAACACTTTCTGAAGGGCCGCCGATTCGACTCGTTTGATGAAGTCGAGGAAGCGTGTCAAGAATTCTTTGATTCAAAGCCGGCTGAATGGTACTTTGACCAAATCCGAAAGCTTTCAGATCGATGGCAGAAAGTCTTGGATAATGATGGTCTTTATTTTGAGCAATAAGTTTTGTTGTTTTTAGAGTAAACTTTTTGCAAGTGTTTTCTGGTAACTTTAGATTAGTTGGCGAGTAAAATTTCAATTTTTTGCAAGTGTTTACGAACTTTTTGGACAACCTAATATTTAGTCATTTATTAGGCCATTTAATTTGTCACTTTTTGGCACTCATTTTGTTACTTATTTTATCACTTTGTCACTCATTTTGTCCTCGTGGGGTAAAGATCTACTGAGACGTTTTGTCGAACCATTACTAGTGTACTGAATCTCAGTATGTATCCCATCATCATTTTCTCTGTCAGAATAAAGATTATATTCGCAAATATTAATATCTTTACAATGTATAATGATTCAAAAGCATTTATTACTTAAATTATCATTTGGAAATTTTTACTGCAGACTCTTCTTACTCTTTGTTTATAAATTGTAGTGTAAATAAATTAAGTTGTTTTGTACATCATTTTCCAGTCGTAACCTTTTGTGTTTAAAAATCTAATCTTTCTCAAAAATATAATTGAAAATTATTAAAGATTTTATAGAAAAGGGAATGAAGGGAATGCACGAAATCTCGTGCAAAAACAAACTTGGATCATAATAGGGTGTATCAAAAATGTCTGCAGCGTTGAATCTCCAGGCAAATTTTCGTAATTGATCCCAATTGATGGATTATTCAGCAAAGGCCTTCATAGATGAGTAGACGATTTGTTTTTTACAATTTCCAGTTTTTTGTTCATTTGTCGCATTAAATACTTATCAATTTAAATCAACATTGAATTAGACTTGAAACGCGCATGTCATTCAAAATACCATCTTCAAAACTAGCAACATTTCTAAAAAATTGAACTCTTTCTACAACTACATATACTTCCCCTCACAAGCGGAGACCAGAGAGTGAAAGATCCACATCCACAGGAGTTCAGCATAAGCAGATCAGCGAAGAGTAATAGACACAGATAGCCAAGACTGCTACAGTACGACTATTGCGAGTCCCAATTATAGTAATATTTTCTAATCAGTATTTATTCGTTCTACAAACAGAGTTCCACGTCTTATATTTTGCTGTGTTAATATATATTCGTTATTTCCTGTTTTGGTTGTTGGTGTATTATTTTCTTGCTGGACTCTTAACCGGGTCCACGACAATAATAATGAACTTTAGCCGCGCACCCTCTCTATTCAACGGTATAATCAAATATATTTTACTGTGGACCCTTTACGATATCAGCTGGTACAAGACTAATTTATAGACAACTATTCCTTTGGATAATATCAAGTAGTAACTTTTAACTCAGTTAAGTTATATAGGTAATACACTCTTGAGCTATCATGTCTCGAAAGAGACATGACTGATTTGGCAGAAAATTTTCCAACAGTATGTTGCTATTACTTTTTGCGGTAGACAGGTTGCCAACCAAGGGTAAGAACCCAATCTTTTCTGCTTTTTAACCTATATCTGGAAGAAGAAGAGACAGATTATTACCTTTCTCAAGGGTATTTGCGCGTAAGTGAATGCAAAGAATTCACCTGGAATTCGAACTCGGCTCACTGATTTCTTGTTCCGAGCTCTTGTTCACTGCACCACAGCACACATCGTTAATTACATTTATATAATTCGAAATCTTTCATTTATCTCTCTATCCATTTACTTACCGTGTTTCAATAATGAGTTCTGTTCAAAGGTAATTATGGTGAAAGTGATTTTTGGTTGTTATCGGCAGGGATCAAGTGACAAAACCTGATAAAATCTTTGGATTAGAAATTAACACTCGCCAAAAATGTGGTCTACGTCGTCTCAATTCTGAATATATTTTGCTAACTTATAGAGGTTGCTGAGCGGTTGAAGATGCTGAGGCGGGCCACAAGATACAAGTGGCGGGACAATAGAACAAAAACGAAATAATGGTAGAAAGAAAAGAAATGTTAAGCCGAAACTTCCTCTGCAAATATTTAAAGCGAATTCTTTCGCCATGTAATACCAAAGAATAAACGAACAGGATAGAAACAAAGGATGTTGCGAACGTTTTTTCAGTTTTTTCTCACATTCTTTGTTTCAACGTTCCTTTTGCGTGCATCGCAGACTTTACAAAAGCACAATAATGATTTCTTCTCAACTAATCTGCGTTTTTATGATAAGCTTTTTTTTTATATTTTATATCTGTTTTTATAAGACAAAGTTTCGTTTTCTCCTTCCTTTCTTCCATTGAACTGAATGCAAGATGAGCTGCCATTTGTGCTATTGATTTAAAGCATTCTGCAGAGAAGAAAAAACATATTGATAGACGATAGAAATATCTTTGAAAAAATCAGACAGGACATCTCTCTTCTTGTTTTTTTTTCTTTCATGTTGTTAGACTGATTTATATGCAATCGGTAAGGTGAATTTATCAAGGGTTCGAGAGTAAAACATCTTTTTGAACTTCGATGCGCAATGAATTTACTACATTGGGTTCTATGAAATGAAAATTTTATAAAAACTCAGTAATTCTTTGGTAATCACGATTTTTTAAATAAATGTATAAAAATCAATAATTTCTAGTGGTTTATTATTTAAATAAAGAAAAAATATTAGTAACTTTCATCAAATTTTTCATACATGAATCGCCATCCAAAGAACGATATATATTTTTCTTTATACTTTTAAAAATCTTAAATGCAGTTCATTTTTCCCTATTTTGATATAAAATGTATTTAATGGCACTTTAATTTAATATACATTCGATCTGATACTTTGTCACGTATACATGCTACAGGCGCAAGTTATTTCCTAGTTCTACATTTTCCGAATTCCATAGCTTTATCTCTCCATATCACGTATCAGTCAGTTAAGTGCTATCCGTGATACACGCTTGGGTGATCATGTTTCGACAGAGACATGACTGACTGGGCAGAAGATTATCCCGCAGTAGGTTGCCATCTGCGGTAGACTGGTTGCTAGTCAAGGCTACAGAACCCAATCTGTCCTGTTATTTAACCCATAACTGGAGGGAAGAGACGGATTAATACCTTTCCCAAGAGTATTTCCGCGTAAGTGAATACAAGGAATACAACTGGAATTCGAACTCGGCCTCCCGATTTCTTGTTCCGAGACGATATCCACTGCACCACGACGAACATCCGTTTTTTCCATTTTTTTTTTTTTTTTTTTTTTGCTTAGGTGATAGTTTTATTCTTTCACCTTTTGGACTTTGACAAAGAAGTCTCTAAGTATACATAAAGTAGGAATATTCATTGTTCTTGCTATGAAGGACTTGTGTATTGCTATGAAAAGTCATAAAGTTGTCGTCTGCATGATTTTGCAACTGTGTCGTTGTATTTTGATTTTATCATCGAAACCGTTGAATCTTTTGTTTAACATTGCATCTCATAGCGGTTCGTCTTTGTCACATCTCTTAAAAGGCGGCTTTATAAAATAGCCTTTCATTTGTAAATTGATATTTCATCTTCACAAATTAATCAAAATTGTTCGTTTCCTTCTTTCTATTCTTTACAATTCATTTTTCATTGATACGCAAAACGAAAACCTAATTATATATTAATGTAACTTATTATCTATTAGTGCAATTGATTATGAAAACATCACACACGGGAAACATTGAACATTATTTGTTACTGTTCAGAGGAAAGTTGAAAATAAACAATTAGTAGTTTTCATTGCCTTTCTTTCTTTTTTCTTTCTTCAAGAGATATCAAGAAATATTTAAATTAGAATTCCACCAGAATAATTGAAATTCAGATATTATGTCATATATATTCAACTTAGTCTGGCACGAGACCAGAGTAACAAAGTAGACAATGAGAACTGAATTCTCTATATTAGCAAAATAGTCACTGAGATAAATTTGCTATAAAAGGCAAACTGCCCGATATTTTAGGGTTAGCTAACATTTTAAAAGGATTTTTATTCTAATTTAGTTCAATGGTTACCGAACTCGTCTTGCTATTTATTTAAAAATTAAATGAGTTCAATTCTGACTGGGTGCTTCAATTCTGTGACGAGTGTTTTAGGGAAATTTAGTAAATATATTCTAATAAATAGGATTTATTTGTACCCTTTTCTTTATTACTGATTATGCACCCGTATGAGACTTGTGTAAATACGTTCTTTACATAAACGACTTTCAAAAAAGAAAAAAAAAGAGGGAACGCTTGAAATTTTTGCACACTACACACACACACACACACATATATATATATATATATATGCCTATTTGTGTAGAGTTCGTTGGCTAAATTATTAACATTTTATACTTTTGATTTTGTGCACGCACGTTATTCGTTTTTGTTTTATCAAGTGCACAGTATAGTAGGGTCAGTTGGGCACCGTCTGTGAGAAAAAGATTCTCGTATTGCAATTCAGTATGCCAGAAATTCAGAAACTTCTGAAATTCGCGATAGTATCGAAAATTCTATCATTTCAAAATGTTTGGGTGTCAATCTGAGGACATTGTAGAGGATTAAAAAAGATTCGGATGATATATCCAGTCTACATCATGGTATTTAGTGGCCTACATCAGAGTGACGTGGTGAGATAGTTCTGCCCTGGTTCACGATTGTGGCTGTTTGATGACCCCCATGTCTGGTAACAGGACGCTGAACCGTACCACACAAACACAAGAACCCGGTCATGGCTGCCAAACTTTTTATGCGCCCCCCCCCCCCCGACTTATATCTGAGCGCCTAACTCCCAAGAATTAGAAACCCATTAATTATTATGCGTGCGCCGCAGTTGAACGAATGAGCAACAAAACACCTTGTAGCGCCAAAGATAAACTGAAGGCAAGGATTATGGCAGCAGAGTTGCAGGAGATTCCGAAGTCGTCTGGAGGCCGTGGTTGGAGCCAATGGAGAGTCTATTGAATAAATTTACTCTTTAGTATTTCAAGATTATTTTCTTTAATTTTGTTAAATATATCAGTTAAAATGAGATGTGAGTGTTATTTTTAGTCACTAATTCATTCATTGCACCCTATATATATATATATATATATATATATATATATACTGTTAAATATAAGAGACAATGAATGTCTATTATGTCTCTCTTTTTGTGTATATATATATATATATATATATATATATATATATATATATATATATATATATATGAGCCGTTCTAAACCTCGTATTTTGACTTTAATTTTAGGTGAAAATAAAGACAAAAATTCTCCAATATTTGGATAATTTTTTTATTAAGTTGGTTCTAAGCTTTCGTCATCTTCAGAGAGGTTACAAGGACGTTAACATAAAAACATCCACCATCAGCGACGATTTTATTTTGTGTTGACATAAAAGTTTGCTAAATAACAATAACAGTTACCAAGAATATTTATTGTTATTGTTATTATTTAATACTGTTATCGTTTTTTTAGCAAAGTTTTAAATTAAAATCGTCTTTGATTGTGGATGTTTTTATGTTAACGTCCTTGTAACCTCTCTGAAGATGGCTCATGCGAGCCAAAAACTTAGAACCAACTTTTAAAAAAATTATCCAAATGTTGAAGAATTTTTGTCTTTATTTTCACCTGAAATTAAAGTCAAAATACGAGGTTTAGAACGGCTCATATATATATATATATATATATATATATATATATATATATATATATATAAAATAATTAAATTATAATTATAATTAAAGCCAATATAGATATAGCATGATGATAATCCACGTATTTTAATATGTATAGGAAAAACTACTAAAAAGTTGTAAGTTAAAAATGGACGCTTCTAGTTTAAATTTTGAAATCATTTGTTTTTTATGAAAGGCCGAGGCCGGTCTGAAATATCAAATATATATATATATATAATAATAGAAATAAATAAATACTGTCAAAAAATACATTTTTAACTTACAACTTTTTAGTAGTTTTTCCTATATATATATATATATATATACACACACACACACACACAGAGAGAGAGAGAGAGAGAGAGAGAGAGAGATTTTGGTTTTGTTTGAATGCAGCTTCATCATTTTGAAAGAGGCTTCACGAAGCATTTATCTACCTCTTCCATTAGCAACACGAATTTCTTTTGACTTGCTATTTCCCCCGAGAGAAATGTTTTTATAGCCGCGCATCTATGACGCACTTATCTTCACAAGATAAGGAGAAAATATTTCGGAAATAAAAGAAAAAAGATATCGCAGAAATCCACTTGAAAGAATCAAAATAGCCGCCCGCTGAAGTCGGACGCGTGTGGCAGTCTGGCTTAGGCGCAAGATCAATACCAAATTTTAGGAAATTTTCTGCTTGCTTCATTGGCGCAGAATCCTAGCAAAGTAATTCGAAGAACTTCTGGGTTAAAAATGGCATTGAAAGTGAAATCTGAGATTAAGTAAGAGATTCTGGAATTGAGGTTTTGACAGTTAAGTAGCGGTAAATGGGAACGGAATCGCCGAATGTCATTGTGAAATCAATCTTTTCACTCCGTCATTGATAAAGTTCTGTCCTGGTTTACTTTGTTATTGTTTTCGCTGCCATCCTTATTGCACGGAACCGTGAGTAGCCGAACGGCACCGTAAATTTCAACGGCGAAACTCATCCATACTCCAAATAGTGTTTACTTCTTACAAATTTTCTTTAAGAAGGCCTGAACCTAATCTTCAAATTCAGTAACCTAAAAAATGATTAGCTTGTTCGGGCGCCTTCCATAGAGCCATAAAGATTATTATGGCATTGTAAGTCCGATCAGGTTCATTGTGGTACGATAGATATCGGCCCGGAACAAGAAATCGGAGAGTCGAGTTCTAATTCCAGAAAAAAACATTAATCCCTCTCTTCCCCTTCCAGCTATGGATTAAATAGAAAGACAAGTTGGGTTCTATAACCTTGGCAATCAGTCTACCGCAGAAAGTAATGGCAACCTACTGCGGGAATATATTCTGCCCAGTAGTCAGTCATGTCTCTTTCGAGACATGATCGCCTAAGCGTGTATCATGTATGTCACTTAACTGAAGTTCGATCATCATTGCTTATATCAAACAAAATCTTAATTCCTACAATTAACCATACACTTTTTTCTCTTTTCCTGTAACTGTGTGTATACATTCTCGCAGAAAAAAGGAAAAAAGATGAGAAATGTTTTCCAGAACAACCTAAGGATAAATATGAGCACAAAAGACAAAAAGCTTCCATTTATTTCGTAAAATTAAAAGCTAAATTTGTGATAGCATCTGATTGACTCATCTGATTTGTGGAAAGACACATATACCATAAGTATACAATCCGAAAGCCAAGCAGTTGTCGATAGTGGAGTAGAGTAGCTAGCACCACTTCAGCACTCTAACCGATGGACTGGCGCATAATTTGAAAGTGTCTACGAGTATGTATTTAAAAAAGTCATTTTTAATAAGTTGCGACAAGCAGATTAATATTCGGACTGAATTACTTTGTCGGCTATTCATTTACATCCTCCTCACATTTGCCCGTAAGTTTTGTCTTATTAATTGTTTGTAACTTATTGTTCCGCATTTTTTGCATATATCCGTTTGCACCGGATACTCTTCCGGATAAATATATTAAGCATTCATTCTTATCTGTGTATCATTCACCTTCGAGAAATCACAGCTGAAACAACAGAATTGTGACAAATAAATATAAAATGCAACTATAGCAAAAAAATGCTATAGCCAACGATGCAAACAAAAAACGAACGAACACGCAAAAACATTCATTGAATGTATAGATTAACAAGTGCTACTCTCATAAATGAAGGATTTCAAAACTTGTATGCAGGAAACAGCAAGAAGTTGTACGCAAACAGGAAAGCGCAGAACGCGAACGACAAGAAAAATCTTTTCAAAATTGCTGGAGACTTTCCGAAGAAGAAAAGATCATCCATAAGGTTCTAATATTTCTTCTATGGAGTAGATAGACTAAACTATCGCCCGGTTCACACTCCACCCACGTCTATTGAACAGGTGAAAAGGCTCATCCCTTGTTTCCTGTTTAGGATGCGGTTTCCGGCTTTCTCTTTTCCAATCTTTTACTGTTGTTTTTTTTCAATTGGAGTAGATAGACTAAACTATCGCCCGGTTCACACTCCACCCACGTCTATTGAACAGGTGAAAAGGCTCATCCCTTGTTTCCTGTTTAGGATGCGGTTTCCGGCTTTCTCTTTTCCAATCTTTTTACTGTTGTTTTTTTTCAATTGGAGTAGATAGACTAAACTATCGCCCGGTTCACACTCCACCCACGTCTATTGAACAGGTGAAAAGGCTCATCCCTTGTTTCCTGTTTAGGATGCGGTTTCCGGCTTTCTCTTTTCCAATCTTTTTACTGTTGTTTTTTTTCAATTGGAGTAGATAGACTAAACTATCGCCCGGTTCACACTCCACCCACGTCTATTGAACAGGTGAAAAGGCTCATCCCTTGTTTCCTGTTTAGGATGCGGTTTCCGGCTTTCTCTTTTCCAATCTTTTTACTGTTGTTTTTTTTCAATTGGAGTAGATAGACTAAACTATCGCCCGGTTCACACTCCACCCACGTCTATTGAACAGATGAAGAGGATCATCCCTTGTTCCCTGTTTAAGATGCGGTTTCTGGTTTTCTCTTTTCCAATCTTCTCACTTTTTTCTTCAATTGGAGTAGATAGACTAAACTATCGCCCGGTTCACACTCCACCCACGTCTATTGAACAGGTGAAAAGGCTCATCCCTTGTTTCCTGTTTAGGATGCGGTTTCCGGCTTTCTCTTTTCCAATCTTTTTACTGTTGTTTTTTTTCAATTGGAGTAGATAGACTAAACTATCGCCCGGTTCACACTCCACCCACGTCTATTGAACAGGTGAAAAGGCTCATCCCTTGTTTCCTGTTTAGGATGCGGTTTCCGGCTTTCTCTTTTCCAATCTTTTTACTGTTGTTTTTTTTCAATTGGAGTAGATAGACTAAACTATCGCCCGGTTCACACTCCACCCACGTCTATTGAACAGGTGAAAAGGCTCATCCCTTGTTTCCTGTTTAGGATGCGGTTTCCGGCTTTCTCTTTTCCAATCTTTTTACTGTTTTTTTTTTTCAATTGGAGTAGATAGACTAAACTATCGCCCGGTTCACACTCCACCCACGTCTATTGAACAGGTGAAAAGGCTCATCCCTTGTTCCCTGTTTAGGATGCGGTTTCCGGCTTTCTCTTTTCCAATCTTTTTACTGTTGTTTTTTTTCAATTGGAGTAGATAGACTAAACTATCGCCCGGTTCACACTCCACCCACGTCTATTGAACAGGTGAAAAGGCTCATCCCTTGTTTCCTGTTTAGGATGCGGTTTCCGGCTTTCTCTTTTCCAATCTTTTTACTGTTGTTTTTTTTCAATTGGAGTAGATAGACTAAACTATCGCCCGGTTCACACTCCACCCACGTCTATTGAACAGGTGAAAAGGCTCATCCCTTGTTTCCTGTTTAGGATGCGGTTTCCGGCTTTCTCTTTTCCAATCTTTTTACTGTTGTTTTTTTTCAATTGGAGTAGATAGACTAAACTATCGCCCGGTTCACACTCCACCCACGTCTATTGAACAGGTGAAAAGGCTCATCCCTTGTTTCCTGTTTAGGATGCGGTTTCCGGCTTTCTCTTTTCCAATCTTTTTACTGTTGTTTTTTTTTCAATTGGAGTAGATAGACTAAACTATCGCCCGGTTCACACTCCACCCACGTCTATTGAACAGGTGAAGCGGCTCATCCCTTGTTTCCTGGTTAGGATGTGGTTTCCGGCTTTCTCTTTTCCAATCTTTTTACTCTTACGTAGCCCCCTGCGCATCAGTGGCGTTATCGCCTTGCTTGGGGTGATATGATTAAAAAAAAAATGAGAATGATGAGGTATAGGTTTTGTTGATCTTTGACCCCGACTGTGTTATACCAGATTTGAATTGGTTGAAAGGTGCATATGAATTGAAAAGCTGCTGATGATTATTCATTAATCAGTTTTATTTCTCTATCTCTTTTGTAGCAAGAAAAAATATCTGCATTTGAATAATCAAAGCTTGTCACAAGAGTGACACTTTAAGAACAATTTGACTTGATTAAAATATCAGATTTTCTTTTCGTTTAAAGTGTTTGTTCAATTCGTTCGAACGTCATGTTTATGGCCAATGAGAAGTCCTCAAATGAGAAGCTCTCCATCGGTTACGTTTTAGTTTTATTTATGCCTTTATATAACATCTCACATCCTAAAAGAAATTAACTGTGATGGATAAAGAGCATAAAAAAAAGTTAAAAGAACAGTCCGGAGCTCAATGATATCTTGTAAAATAAATCAGATTTTCGAAATTAAAGTAAATCGTTTGTCGTATCAGTTTTAATTCTCAAAGAAGAGAAATGTACGAATTCTTGCTTTGCTAGCAGTTCTATATATTTACAAAACTAACAGGAAAATTGAAGTGAAAATTAATCCGACTTCCTCATCAATGAAAATCTCATTTTTATTGACTGTGTATTGATTTAAAAAAAATATCTTCCCGGAAAGTGAGTTCGACATGCCGAGTTCATTTTCTGTTTGATTCGGTTTCCTACATTTCGCACTAATGCAACTGGAAAATTTATCTATCCATTTTCCCCTATTTATGGGTTAAATAGTAGAGTGGGCTTGAGTCTTTTATCTTGAAGTGACAACCGGTCTAAAAAAAAAAAAAAAGTCTGAATTAAAAACTAACTTGAAAAAAGATGGACTACATCAGAGTCCCTTTTTACCCAAGACACAGCACTAATGCTATGATTGCAGTTCATGCGGGTGCCTTCACAGGTTACGGATCTCGTGACATATAGATCTCAACGTTAAAAATGTAAGAACGAGGTGCATTATCAATGAATGAGTTTGATTCTTGTAACACATAAAGTTGCATTAAGTAACTTACTGTAAAACAAACACATTGCCTGTTTCTTCAGTCAATTTGAGTTTTTTGTTTGTTCGAAGACAAACTTGGAATTTAATCTTTCCGATAAAGATTCTTTCAGAGATTATAATCTGTATAAAGTCCAAATGGCCAGAACCAGTTGCAATCGAACCAAGATCTACATAGATATTGAATCGCTCCATGTAATGTGATATCTTTTTCTTTCGATATAACCTGATTGGCTTATAAATACAGATTTTAGCATAGATACGGAAAAAGTGTGTTTAACCCGTGGTATCTCTGTTTTTGGAAATAAGCTATGATTTATAAAACAAAGTACAATTGAAATCGTTTATTCATACATCAAGGTAAACATAGTTTTTCTTCGTAGTAAATTATATACTTGTAAAATCAAAAATAAGCCTTTACATCAATGACACTAATTTCACTTTATGTAATTCTGTAATTCTGATATATTTCTCATATAGTGTTGAATCTATATTAGATAAGCTTTTCCTCGCTACCTTTTGACGATTACAGTTGACAAGGACATTATCTGTTAAGAAGACGATTCTATTGTCATCCTCTTCAATAAATGGCTCCTATTTCATTTGCCTCTTACACCCACGTCTATAATTAATGCACTTTTGTCAAAGAATCAAACGTCTGACTTAACATAACTGCCCTTTCCATTCGTTTAAAAAAGAGAAAAAAATCATATCAAATCTCAAAAAATAAGGACAATTACTAAATGTAAGGAAGACTGTCAGATGATAATTAAATGTCAGTCAAATATCAATTTTTTTTCTTGTACTTTTCATTATTACTATTTACTAATTCAGCGAGAGAATATTTAATGAAAACCTGAACATGGGTATATTTTTCCTGATCCAATTTCCAATTTTTGATTTGCATGTGAACTGTCCGTATTTTGGATTATATTTTATGGTTAAATTGAAATGTTGTGCAAATGAATGTATTGCAGTTGAATTTCTGTACTTTCTATCGCATTTGGGGATGGGAAAATTTAAAATGTCAGGTCATATGTTGCTGTGAGAAGCCATGAATTTCTGGCCCATTTGTAGAAGGCGATCGATATTTGGGTTGGTAAGGAAAAGAAACGTTGTAGGCGTTTACTTTTCTGATGAAAAATGCTGACAGCTAGTTGCGTCCCACTTTGATGCATCGATCAGAACCGCTTTCTGTTCACCTTTCTTCAGAGGCATGAAATTTGAATTTCATGCTTCTTAGAAAAGCAACTCTAATCTTAAAAACGATTTGAAAAGTTTGTTAAATTAAAAGAATATTAAATGAGAACCTGGCACAATCCTAAATCTTATGACGCAACACACTGTCATAATTTTGTAAAAGCTGTGGGCGTTAAAAATATTTAATATGCTTTGAATGTAGAATATAAGTCGTTTTCGCCCCCAAATAACATACTTCTTTTGTTGTGGGTATACATTCATTACTGTACACCGGTTTGTTCCTCACTTGATTTATCAGTTTTGTTTTTATCGTCTGCCATATGCTTAGAAATATATAATGAAAATGTGTTTCTTCAGATTCTGGAGCAGTTTTTGTTTTGTTTTTTTAACGACGCTTCATTAAAAACAGTTTTGCTTTTATGTTGCTTTTAGGCAAATATTTCATGGGCGATAATTTTTAATCAATCCAACAACGAATGATGAGAATGTAATTTAAAATTAGGTGAGAAAAGCAAAAAAGAAAATTCACAATTCTATGAAAGTCAACTTTCATAAATAGATTAATCGATAATGGAAATAGCTTATGTTTTTTTCCGGATTATATTAGGACATTGAATAAGTTCTCGTTGGTTTTTCATGAAAAGTAATGTTTTATTTACAAAAAATAGTAAGAAACATGTGACTGAAAGCATTATCCATTGCTACACTATTTTTTATATTTACTGGCAGCGAATTTCACGTCGTAAAAAACGACATGTCTTTTGAGGCTAACCACAAGTCCACCCATTTTTGGCATCTTCATTAGAATGAAAGTGCTGCTCATGTGCCATCGATCGGGACAAGTGACAGTTGGACGAGGCAATGTCTAGTGAATTCAGCAAGTAGGGTAGGACTCATTTAAGAGTTTCCAGGGGTTTTTCATTCGTTTTGTAACTGTTGTAGACTAGTTTTTGCACTGAAGGTTATAATCCAAAATGTTAGGAGCTTGGTAATCTTCCACTGAAAGCTGACTCCTTAGTATTCGGCTAACTGCCGATTAATATCAACTGCCTGGTAATTCTAGTGAACTCCAATAGAACTCTAAAGAACTCCTATGAACTTCCCAAGAACTTCTCCCGTTAACTTCCTATTCACGCTTATCAATATAGGAGGGAGAGTCCATTATCTGAGGAATAGGTGCGTTTCCCTATAATAGTAACATAGCAACACTAGGCCGTTGCCATGTTATAAAATCACTTTGTCGTGTCTCTGCTCGTATTGCAGCCGTTCCTTCTTCAATTCTCGGTTCAAACACATCACTTGTAGTCGATAACGATCTCCCGTGATGTTTCAGTAGCGACCGAAAACTACATCCAACTGAACCTTCCAAGTACAGGGGAGAAGCTTTGAACCATGGATATTCGGCTTTTCCGCTGATGTTACGGATGGTTTTAAGAGTTTTAAATTTGAGTCGATTTTCTTTGAACAGAATCAAAAAGATAACTACAACGTTTAAAATAATTATTTTCTTTGTAAAATATTTGTGTGTTTCAAAAAGCTTGTTTTCTAGTTTCTTCCTTGTTTGCAACTATTCAGTGATGATTGTCTGACAATCTTTCTATTACTTGCGTTGTTTTGTTTAACATGAAAATCATCACGCACACATCGAGTCTACTCGTTGTGCCTGGTGTTTTTGGTAAATCAACAAACCAAAAAAAGCCAAGGTGAATGCTGAGTCGTAGAATTTGTCATAATTCACTCTACTTCGGACCAACATATAGGGCTGAAAGGCTACAAAATACTGATTTTTTTTCCCCAAAAGCTTTATCGAAAGTTAGACAAAGCATTCTAGTACTATTTATGACCTCTTTTGCGGTTTTTACTGAAATTTGTTAAGTCAATATTTTATCTTTTTTTGTGAGCTTGCGACTGTTAAGTTCATAATGTTGGAGATTTTGGGTACCCTTGTATACTAGTGAGCCAGCCATGAGCTGACTCATTTGATAGTTCACCAATAGAAGGATTAACCAATCAGAAGGCTCAAAATATTCAATGCGACGTGTATAAAGGCGATAATATTTTTCCCGATTATTGGTGATATAATCTTATTCAACAGAGTGTCTGACTCGTGAGTTTTAATCTTTGACGTTGTTTCATTGAGCAGATTACGTACTGCGCTGTATTCTATATTCATAAAATATGGTGGACACGGTCAACACATCAAATATTCTATCTTTCTGTGTCTCAGTACTTTCTCTATCACTTCCTGATTGTTGGCAGTTATTTTGTAATTTCTATTTATTTTTTAACTTTTTCTTTCACACATGATAATTTTCTAAAGGTAGCTTAGTTGTGGCACAAGGCCAAATATTGTGAGTACCTAGTGAAGACTAACCACTGCATCACGTCAATGGGACTCCCTTTTTCCTTTCACACATGTTCTGTCTTGATATTCCAAACATTTGTTGTTAAAACTAATCTTCGTCGTTTCGAGTTCTTTTTTTTTCCTAGTTGACGAAATTGGCAGGTCTCGTACTCTTTTCATTGTGTTATATTTCGATTTCACGTTGTCTTATTAGATTTCTGAAAAGTATCTTTCGCTCTTTCTCCGTTCTTCTGAATTTCTGTTGTACACTTTTCCTTGTTTTTTATTGCATTGGCCCAATCGAATTTCTGCACATTTCATATTTTGTTCTGAAGCGCTTGTTTGGCTCACCAATACGCATTCTATTTTCTTCCAAATAACGCTCAGTTCTTTCATCCCCACTTTATTCGACTATTTGTTTATTTTATAAAAGTTTATTCTGCTTTCCTTCTTAGTATGCCATTCACGTAGTGCAAGTTTTCATTTTACGTTCGCCGGCAATAAATCTGTCTATGCAATCTAATGCACTTAGAATCTTCGTTCTGTCAAAGCCAGATTTCTTATCGTTAAGTTCTAACCTGAAAAACAATCGCTACAGAAATGAGTTTATATTGACGACGATTCAGGGAAAAATCCCAGCCACTTTATATTTTGGTTAACTCCCTTAATTCATTGTTTATTTGCATAAAAGCCGTTAACCTCCCCAAAGAATGCATTGTTTTTCATACCTTCCACCTTCTTTTGTTTGTGTCAAAAAACTTACCTGATCAAAGGTTCTCTGGATATAAGTATATAATCGCATTAAAAACTCATGCAGTAACGAAAGGGAAGGCAACACACACACACACACACACACACACACACACACACACACACACACACACACACACACACATACACATATAGATAGATAGATAGATAGATAGATAGATAGATAGATAGATAGATATTATTTTATTAAATTACTTTAATCCGAAACGGAAAAGTAGGAAGGTAAATTCCAAGAACCTGATCCTAATTAATATTAAAAATTTTAATATTAAAAAATGATACAGGAGAGCTCAATGGAATTAAAATTACAGAGCCAATATAAATTAAAATAAATTTTTTCAAAATTCAAAAATATGGAATGAACATTTCAACATGAAATCCCTAAGAGAGATCTCACACCGCCTCAGCAACAGTAGGTCTTTATTCAAAATGAGAATAAAAATAAGATTAAAAAGAGAAATAAAAGAATCAAAAAATCAAAAAATCTAAAGAAATAAAAAATATTAAAAAAAAAAATAACGGTTAAGATTTGAGAAATAATGAGTGGCCCAAAACTACTAAAAAACCACGAGAATACCAGTACAACCAAGCATACCCGATCTATAACATCGAATAGCCCAAGTGAAGCTTTGATTAATTGGCTTTTCTGGGAAACTTATATAATGCACGTCCTAAAGCTAGTAGCAATTTTTCTTTCTGGGTGCGAGCCGAATACTGATCATATTCGGTTGGGTCGCCCATCGAAGAAGTCTGTTGTTTATTGAGACCCGAAACTTCTAATGACATGGGAGCAACAACACTGACGACGCACCTGGATTCGGCACTTTAAGGTGTATTTTAATAATAACCCCAGTGTAAAAACCACCGTGCTTAGGGTGAAATGATTAAAATAAAAAAAATCTATGTACATGGTGCATCACAAATACTTTAACAAACATTAGGGACGGTTTCTTTACACCAAAACAAGAAGAAAGTTCCATGTAAACAGCTGTCCTCAAAACTTTCATTTTAGAGTTATTATGTTTCAAGTTTATGGTAGACATTATTAAAAGTCCAATCCAAAATACAATCCGAAATATTTTTACAAAACTGGAGAGAAGCGGCTCTGTGACACCAAAACAAGATAAAATATCCATTAACCTGTGCCCAAAAGGCTATTGTATCTCAATACAGCAACTCATAACAAATGTCCTCTGCTTATTTCTAAACACGTATCCACCCGTTAGACCCTTGACTGGCGGACTATCAAATACTTCCACACGTAGTCGAATGATCTCTCAAGCCGCCTTGCTTTGGTCTGTAAAACCCGCCACCAAAGTTTGTAAAAGTATTTTTGAAACACAACATCTCTCTCTCTCTCATTTTATATATATATATATATATATATATATATATATATATATATATATATATATATATATTAAAAAAGGATTAATTCAAAGATGTTGAATGGCCATTTCGATATGAAGATCCCCACGGGGAACGACACATCACCTCAGCAACAGAAAAAAACCTTTCAGAAACTGGATATATATATATATATATATATATATATATATATATATAGATAGAGAGAGAGAGAGAGAGAGTGTGTGAGAGTGAGAGTGTGAGAGTGTGAGTGTGTGAGTGAGTGTGAGTGAGTGTGAGTGAGTGAGTGAGTGAGTGAGTGAGTGAGTGAGTGAGTGTGAGTGAGTGTCGTTCTTTTGTTTTCGTGTTTCTTATTTTTTATTCTTTCATCTTGAAAATGCGGCTTACGGCCACATCACGTTGAATACACCGGTTCTCGCTCGATCACCGAAGTTAAGCAACGTTGAACCTAGTCAGTACTTAGATGGGTGACCACATGGGAATACCAGGTGCTGTAAGCGTATAGTGATGGATGTGCGTTGTGGTGCAGTGGATATCGAATCGGAAAGAGAAATCGGTGAGCCGAGTTCGAATTCCAGTTGAATGCCTTCACTTAAGCACTGGTACCCTTTGGAAAGGTATTAATCCGTCCCTTCCCCCAAGTTATGGGTTAAATAACAAGGGTAGGACTTTAGAACCCTGCCGTTAAAAACAAATCCCAATGAATCTTGATACGCGAAAAGAAAGAAATTTTCTAGTCACAAAACTTATGTAAAAACAACAATAAATTGTTGAAAGAAAAAAGGTAATAAATAAATAACATTTAGTTGGCAATAAATGACCCTCCGAGGTTGATATGCCATAAAAACAAAATAACCAACCTTTAAAATCCTTGTAAGTATGAACTTTACTTTGTTTCTTACTGTGATAACATTTTGTTTGTACCTATTACAATTTATATATATATATGCGTGTGTGTATGTTTTATATTGAATAAGTTGCATTCAAGGAGGAATGGCCAATATTAGAGATGGCGTGTTTACAGATATAAACATGAAAAAACAGTACATATTGACTAACAGTCTCACGCCTCAAGTGATATTCAGACCTGACAGTCACCATGCAGTGTTCATTTATCTGTTCACACTGTGCGCCTCTCTCTTTATTTGTGTGTGTTTAAATACAAAATTATTGCACAGACACACAATGCATGCATGCATATATATATATATATATATATATATATATATATATATAAAGTCAGTCAGTTAAGTGTCATACGTAATACACGCTTGGGCGATCATGTCTCGAAACAGACATGACTGACTGGGCAGAAGATTATCCCGCAGTAGGTTGCCATTGCTTTCTACGTAGACTGTTTGCCGACCAAGGCTATAGAACTCAATCTGCTCTATTATTTAACCCGTAACTGGAGGGAAGAAATGGATTAATACCTTTCCCAAGGGTATTTGCGCATAAGTGAATGCAATGAATTCAGCTAGAATTTGAACTCGGCTCCCCGATTTCCCATTCCGAGCCGATATCCAATGCACTACAACGCACTTTTTAAAAAAATTGTATCACCCCGAGCAAGGCGGTAACGCTACTGATGTGCAGGGGACTACGTAATAGTGAAAAGATTGGAAAAGAGAAAGCCGGAAACCACATCCTAAACATGGAACAAGGGATGAGCCTCTTAACCTGTTCAATAGACGTGGGTGGAGTGTGAACCGGGCGATAGATAGATCTACTCCAATATATAAAAACCATAGCCAAAAAGCAACAGTTAACGTGCTAGTTAACTATTTGAAATTGTCATGAATTCGATCTTTATTGCATTACTCAGCAGAATAGCCTTGAGCCAGTCGACATTCGCTTGCTAAGTTTATTTACGCAAGTTTGTAAATATATGAAAGCAGATATTTCCTTTCTGTCTGATACCTGGGTTATGGAATCATCATTACTTTTTGACACTATTTACATTCAGACTATTGCTTTCATCCATGTTAACGTTCTCACAACGTTTCGGTTGTTGTGTACTCCGGTCTTCTTCATCAGTCGATCCTGGTCATCTAGAGGGGCTTTCGAGATGATCCCTTTATTTGTATCTACAGGAGTAGATTGTTTTACTTTCACTTTTTAGTTCCATGTCTAAGAATATCTCATCTACTTCTTATCATAGTACTGCTCACTCGTTTTTACTGAGTTCAAGTCCCCATTTCCCGGCCCAGGTGATGAACATATAATTATTATGGCACCAATTTCACAAAACAACGCTTTATTTTACTAGGTTATTATCCCGTAGACCAATTTCACACCGAATTATCCCAGGGAACCTGGAGCTTTAAACCTAACCGGCTTGTCAATCACTGAGGCTTCTCTTTTCTTAAAGCTACTGCTGCTGCGGAAGGTCCTGTCGGCACTTGCCTTTCTTTATTAGTGGCTCGCATAACCGATGCTATTCCTGCAACTGATGCCTCCATAGCCGAGCATAGGCACTGATTCTCTCGGGTGTTTGTTCTCCGGTGTTCTTCCTTGTCCAATATTTTAATTAGACTCCACAGGGGCTGATAGTTTTCTTTTTCCCACTATACATGATCAGCTACGGTCGACTTCATTGTTTCTTCCTTCTCTATTGTTTTTCAATGTTGTTCTGACCTTACTTTTAATGTGCGACACTTTTCAACCATATATTCATTGACAGAATGAAAAGAAATGGTATCAGTTCTTAATCATGTTCTCTCCTCAACCCATATTAGTTTTAATTCGGCAGAAGTTTCTCCCTAGAGTGAATATTGTCTAATCTTCAAAATCTTTTCCGATACGTCCTTCACGTAAGGCAGACAAGTTCGTGGTAATTTCCTGAAGCGTCTGTTAATATTTTCTTGTTCATAATGTTTGTTAATCAATAAAAAAAACAAGCATTTTTCTATCATGATTTATGTATGACTGTAGACGTTATACATACAAGAACACATATATGTTTATACACATAAAAGCACACATGTTTGCATACATACACACATATGTTAACACTCGTAAAAACACACATATATTTAAATACATACACATATGTGTTTACACAAATAGAAGCAAACATATATTTACACGCATACAAACACATATATATAATTACATACAGTAGCGAGCATAAAGATCAGGACATTGTTAAGAAAAAGTCTAAATGTGAAATAACTTTTTATTTTAACGCTTCATAGAACATTTTATCAAAGAAAAATAAGGATGTAAACGTCAATTATATATATGGATGTTATGGCTATTACTGTTGGGTTGGTTCTTTCACCTAAACATCCAAAACTTGTTGAACAGCTTTCGTCGCTGAAATAGATAAGCAAAGAGAAAAGGAAAGATAGAAAGACTCTAGAGGGACAGTTTGGACACTGATTTTATTTTTTGATTCCAACGACTTCTTGTTGGGGAAATTCTTTCCCGAACAGTCGGCACGTCTTTACCAGTCAAAGTCCAACAAAAAAAGAGCTAGAGTTTAATTTTGGCGCCAGGAAGCCTCTATTTTTGCACATGCGTAAATTGTCTTTCCTGTCAGAGGATTCCTGGGGGATTTTTATTTTTATTTTATTTTGTATTTTTATTTTATTTCGTAGTTTTTATTTAATTTCGTATTTTTATTTTAATTAGTGTTTTTTTTTATTTCGTATTTTTATTCAATCCCTACATATAATTCCAAAATATAAAGCTCAATAAACTTATTTTGATAAAATTATAAGAATATAACATTCGAAAAAAAAAATAGATGATCAAAAACATCAGAACGATTAACAAAATCATACTATTATAATGGATACATCATACCCAAATGAAAATATCGTTCATAATTCATTAGTATTTGATGTGTAAACCTTTACTTTCAATAACAGCTTGACATCTTTTGCTACATGAGCGAATTAATGTCTTGCATTCATTAACGGATATTTTCTCCCATTCTTCTTTGAAATTAGTCCATAGTTCTTCGATGTTTGTTGGATTCTTTTCCTTATCTCTTTCATTTCCAAACATTCTCAATAGGATTCATGTCTGGGCTTTAAGCAGGCCTCTCCATAACTGTAACATATTCCGCAGAAAGAAATGTCTTAACAGACTTCGCTGTGTGACATGGCGCGTTATCAGGCATAAATAGAGCTGATTGATTAATTGCAGTTCTCAAATTAGGTATAACATGTTTCTTCAATATCTCTTTGAATACAGTTGCGTTAATTTTACCGTGTAGCCTAACAAGAGGTCACGTACTAGCAGATGAAATCATGCCAAACACCATCACACTTCCTCCTCCAAATTTAACGCTGCTTTTAGTGCTCTGAGGCAAATATCATTCCTTAGGACTGCGTCGAAAGAACCTTCTCCCGTCATACCCGAACAGGTTAAACTTTGACTCATCGTTGAAATGAACACAATCCCACTGTTCTGCTGTCCATATGAGATGTTCAATGACAAATTTCAATCGGCTCATTTGATTCTTTTTAGAAATGTTAGGCTTCATAGAGGCTACTTGACTGTTTAGATTTATTTCATTAAGTCTTCGGGAAATAGTGTGCCTTGATATTTTAATGCCAAGGATAGCATTAGCTCTTTTAGAGATAGCGGTTGCTGTCGCAAATCGACCCATTTTTTGTTATTTACCAATCCATCTGTCTTCCCTTGCAGTAGTTTTCCTAGGCCTGCCAGGTGGTTTCTTGGCTTCACATAACCCAGTTTTCTCAAGTTTTCTTAAAATACTATAAATAACACTTTTAGATTTTCCCACACTCTTTAAAATATCCCCAATCGTGAGTTTATCTTCATTACATAAGTTGACTATCAGTTTTCTAAATATCAATGACGTCACAGATTTTTTCGCCATGTTTACAATGCAAGAGCCAGTAAAGAGCCGGTGTAATTCAATAAAATACCCGATTTTATATTCTTACCCTAAAATATTTTCAATCATGCAAAATAATTATTAAATTTTATGGATTTAGTTAATCGTTCTCATGTTTTTGATCATCTATTCTTTTTTCGAATGTTATATAATTATTCTTATAACTTTATCAAAATAAGTTTATTGAGCTTTATATTTTGGAATTATATAAAATACTTTTATTTCCCTATTTTTCCTTGATAAAATGGTCTTTGAAGCTTTATAATAAAAAGTTATTTCACATTTAGACTTTTTCTTAACATCGTTCTGATTTTTATGCTCGCTACTGTGCATGCACTGATACATACTTTCACACATAAAAGCACGCAGACATGCTTACATACACATATGCATACATTTATGTTTACAAACAAGCATTATATATTTATACTAATACAAGCATGGATATATATTTACACGCATACAGACACACATTTGTTTACACGCATACAAGTTCTCATATATGTTTGCATACATAGAAGCACACATATGTTTACATGCGTACAAGCACACACGTTTACATAGATATTTTTTTTAATTTTCCTTTGAAGTTGTGAGGTTCAAATTTTGAGATTATCTTAGAGACCAGCGAGGGTGTAATGTTGACGTTATTCAGTTGAGCCTTAGTTCTAGGTGGGAAGTCGGGAGTAGGTACTCCTGACGAATTCAGTGTCGAATTGGTAGAAATTCTACGAGCAAAGCATTCAGCCTTGTTTGCAGAGGAGGTGAGGACCTCAAATTCATTGATTAGTGGGAGTATTGAAGTCTTACTCTTGTTGAGCACGTTTTTGCAGAGTCGCCAGTAATCTTTATCGCTGAACTTAGAGGATGCTATGCGTTGCTTCATTCTGGCTGCAAACACCAGCTTAGCTTCGTTTAGTATTTTCTTACACTTATTACAAGCTGAGGCGAAAAGGCGCCTGTTTTGGTTCGACGAGTGGCTTCGATAGAGCCGGAAGAAATGGTTCCGGTGGGCAATGGCGGCCGAGCAAGCGGGCGAGAACCAGGGAGACGAATTTAATTTAAGCTGGAATTTCCTGGCAGGGATGAAAGCATCGATGCCAGCCTTAACCCAAGAGGAGACATCGGACGCACAGTTTTCGACTGGAAGACCGCAGACGTTGTTCCAGGGGACGTCACAGAGGAAGTCTCGGAACGAATCCCAGTTTGCTCTCTGGTAGCAGTAGGATATTCTGCTGGTCTGGGTTTCTTGGGTAGAGTGAGAGTGGATTGAGATGTTGACGGAAACTACAGCGTGGTCAGAGTTTCCGAGAGGGCAGAGCTGCCTGGTAGTGCAAGAGTCTGGGATGGAAGAGAAGCAGAGGTCTAGTAAAGAGTCCCTTCCTTTGGGGTTATTAGAGAAACGAGTGAGGAAGTCCACTACTTGCGTAAGAGCTTGGGTTATTGAAAAATTCATGCTGCGGATCCCAGTAAGGTCGGTGACAGAGTTTTCCAGCCACTTGGTGTTGTGGGCGTTAAAGTCACCAAACACAAATATATGGGCAGATGGATGAGAAGAAATAGCCTTGTCGATGTTAGTAGAGATGCTATCAAGTACCGAACAGTCAGAGAACAACTACCCATATATGTTTACATACATAGAAGCACACATATATGTTTAGCATACATACAAACACACTAATATATATTTACATACATACAAACATGCCAATATATATTTACATACATACAAACGCGCCAATATAAATTTACATACATACAAACACGCCAATATAAATTTACATACATATAAACACACCAATACATATTTACATACATACAAACACGCCAATATATATTTACACACATACAAACGTGCCAATATATATTTACATCCATACAAACACGCCAATATATATTTACATACATACAAGCACGCCAATACATATTTACATACATACAAATATGCCAATATATATTTACATATACGCAAACAAGCATGCAGTTTGACAAACACCCAGGAACAAATGTCATACATTAAGTGTGTTTATTTAATTTTACATCAACCAAATGTAAGCGCCATTAAGGAACTCGTTTCTCTGTGTTTTTAAAAATGTCGTTCAATATTTATCAAAAAGGGACCGTCAATATTTAGAAAAATAGTAATAGTCATTTTTTAAAGAAGTCATTGCAGTTGAATTACTATCAACGGCTTTACACTGTATTTCCTTTTGATGTTCATATGTTTCTTGAACATTAAACCAAACAACAATTCATACACGATTCAAGAATTATACATTCAATATTACTGCAAGAAAATACCCGGGGTAATTTGCCTATACCTGTCTTTTTATATACTGAGCCATTCTGATAATCTCAAAATGCGTTAAACATACGCTTACTCACATACATATATGGATACACGTTGCTTTCATTCTGTGTGGCTTAACTAATCTAATTCAAAAATCAATCTAAACATTAAGGGTACTCAGCCATGGAACAATTATTATGGAAAATTTTTATTAATCAAGTGTGTTTTTTCATCACCACATATTTGTCGAATAATCTTAGTAAATGCCAATCGTGTAAAACTTTGAAGTTCAATTGATTTAAAGGAAATTATGACCTTATTTTGGTAAACAACCATTCCATCCAACTTAGCAGAGGACGCATGAACCGATAATGGTTGTTCACTTTTAATTTGGAATCGAAGAGTTTGCAAAAAGCGAATCTTTGCTACATGATTTTGTATTTTATTCATGATATTAGGTTCAATTATCATCACAATAAATTCGACTTTTGATATGAACCGGCCTCTAGTGTAAATTTCTTTTTTTATTGTAGGTTACTTATCACTTTTGTTGTTATTGTTACTGTTGATGATGATGATTATGGCCTCCTTAATGAATGAACTTATATTTCCACCAAAGATCCGGTCAAAATGTCCTTTTATCTTTCACAAGTGAATATTGCTTCCAATAGTTAATAGGAGATAGATATTGGCCTTTTAATCCTTCTCGCATAATTAAGTGCTTTTTTTTATATTTCATTTTACTTTAGGCTTTTCTGAAATTTCTCTTGTAACCACGAGAGATCAACTTTCAGATCTTTAACTCGTGTTGTTCCTATCTAGGAGATGAACATTAGAGGATAATACACTACAAGAAGAAGACCGAGGAAGATTTCGGCTGAAACCTAAAACAAAATCATTATTTCACTAAGGAGGCTGAGGTTTTTAATCTAAATGTCGAACTATTGATGCTAATTCAAATATTTTTCAAATCTTATTCATGTAATTGTTAAAATCTTTATGTTTTATTGTCAGAATTTTTGCATGTTATTTGATACGGTGTAAAAATGTGTTGATTGCGTTTTTAAGCAAAAAACAAAAACAAAAACAAAAAAAAACTCCTTTTTTTACTGAGTATTCAGTCTCATGATTTCAAAGGAAGGCGTTGTGGACTTTTTCATGTGCCTGATATATTGATTTTAATATTTCTTTTTTATTTAAGAAATAATAATTGTAGACAAAAGAAAAACAAAATTCAACCAGATGGTGAACGAAGTTGTGTCGTAAAAGTGTGTGATAAATGGAAAAAAATACTAAGACTTTGCTCGAGTCATGAGAATGACGTGTGATATAATAATCAAGTAGTGCTCATAATAGAAGACGCATTTGGAAATCCGTAGTTGGTAAAATCCCGCAGTAGGCTGCCATTGCTTTCTGTGGTAGACTGATTGCCGACCAAGGCTATAGAACCCAATCTGTCTTACTATTTAACCCATAACTGAAAGGAAGAGACGGATTAATACCTTTCCCAAGGGTATTAGCGCGTAAGTGAATGCGAGGAATTCAACTGGAATTCGAAACCGGTTCCCCGATTTCTCGTTCCGAGCCGATATCCACTGCGCCACAACGTAATAGCGCTTAAAATTACTGTCAGGCAAGATGATACCAATCACAAAAATAAAAGTGATAATAATTTGGAGTTGGCTGGTTGGTTGTTTTATTTTATGGCATATCAACCTCGCCGGGTCATTTATTGCCAACTAAATTTTATTTATTTATTGCTGGTAATACCGTTTTCTTTCAACAATTTATTGGTGTTTTTATATAAGTTTTTATGTCTAGTAATACTTTTTTCTTTTCAAGTACCAAGATTCATTGGGATTTGTTTTTTAACCCATAACTGGAGGGAAGGGACGTATTAATACCTTTCGTAAAGGTACCAGTGCGTAAGTGAATGCAGGGTGTTCAACTGGAATTCGAACTCTGCTCACTGATTTCTCTTTCCGAGCCGACATCCACTGCACCATAACGCACATCCGTCACTAAACGCTTACAGTACCTGGTATTCCCAAGCGGTCACCCATCTAAGTACTGACCAGGCTCAACGTTGCTTAACTTCGGTGATCAAGCGAGAACCGGTGTATTCAACGTGATATGGCCGTAAGCCTAATAATGTTTTTTTTAATCATTTCACCTCGAGCAAGGCATTCCACTGCCACTATTGTGTAGGAGGTTACATAGAGGAAAGTGATGAGAAAGCGTGGTTAGATACAGAAAATATCAGAAGGAGGGTGATAGACGGGTAGGGATACAGACGATGAGGGTTGGGTAGATGGGAAGAGTGTTTGAAAGAATGGACGCGAGTTAGTGTGTTAGGAGGTGTCTATTGACCTTACATTTAAACTCCTAGAGAGTGTAGCTGTCGAGGAAGCAAGTATGTAAGGGAATTCCACAGGCTGGAAGTGCGAGAAGAGAAGCTGTTGGAGTAGAATTTGCAGTTAAGAGTGTCAATTAAGCTTGAGTAAAGATCACCAATTGCTATTATATTTAACACACAATAATAATAATCCTATCTGTTATGATAAAGACTTAAAAATATATATATATATATATATATATATATATATATATATTGTAAACGAGTTATTACGCGACCTAGGTTTCTACCATGAGTAGTGAAGAAATTTAGAGATTATGCTATTCCCAAACAATTTTTTTTTTTTTTTTTTTTTCGTCACTTAATTTGTGTAAATAATTTTGCTATTCAAGGGTATTTTCGACTTTTACTAAGTTAAAACTTTGTCAGCCTCAGTCACTTTTTCCTTTTTTTTTTTTTTTTTTTAATTGGAGTAGATAGTTTCTACTATCGCCCGGTCTCACACTCCACCCCCTTCTTTTGAATGAGTTTAGAGGTGATCACCTTGTTTCTTGTTTAGGAAGGGGTTCCCGGTTCATCCCCTTTCTCTGGTCTTGGTGTTAGTTCAGCTGGAAGCTCTTTGCAGTTACGGAGTATGGTGGCAACGTCTTTACATTCTGAGGGTACCGGGTTGGCAGTTTCCTGGTTGCTGCTTCCGACTGGTAGTTAGGAGCCCGAACTCTTGCGTAGCGTCTTGAGAGGCTGCTCTGATCAACAGTTGAATAATACCGGGGTTCTTGTAGTGCCATATCGCGCATGGACGGGCGTCCCTGCATGAACGTTCGGTGGGCAACCCCGAGGCCACATTATGTTGTAGGCCGCGCCAGTCTCCATCCTTCACAAGTTGCAAATGATTGACCGACTGATTCTATTCTAAGACCACTCCTTAACTGAATTACTATGGAAAAAAGCAAACATAATAACAAAACTAAACCAGCTCATTTGAAAACGCCCAAACCTGTCTGCATCTCTTTCACTAACATACGCGGCATCCGCACCAACTTCCCCAGCGTAGATTCTTTCCTCCATAATAACTCACCTGATATATTAGCCCTATGTGAAACTAATCTTAACCCTTCTATCCCCTCATCTGAGTTCTGCGTTCCTGGCTACCTTCCCCTCTTCAGGAAGGACTCCAATGTTCATATGCATGGGCTTGGTGTCTATGTCAGCGAACAACTTCCCTTAGCTAGGGTGTCATCTTTTGAATCCCCAGATCATTCTTTCATGTGCTTCCGCCTCTCACTTCTCAGCTCGATTAGCTATCTCTTCTTTCTGTACCGCTCTCCTTCCTCCCCTGACTGTTCGTTACTTGACATCATTTCTGACAATATTGACAAAGCCATTTCTACCCATCCCTCTGCCCATGTATTCGTGTTTGGTGACTTTAACGCCCACCACACCAAGTGGCTGAAAAACGCTGTCACTGACCCTGCTGGTGTCCACACCATGAACTTTTCAATCACCCAATCCCTTACGCAAGTAGTGGACTTCCCCACGCGTTTCTCCGACAACCCTAACGGAAGGAACTCACTTCTAGACCTCTGCTTCACTTCCATCCCAGACTCTTGCACTACCAGACAACTCTGCCCACTTGGAAACTCTGACCACACTGTAGTGTCCGTCAATATTTCACTCCACTCCCGCCCGACCCATGAAACACAGACAAGTAGAATATCATACTGCTATCAAAGAGCAGACTGGGATTCGTTCCGAGACTTCCTCTGTGACATCCCTTGGAACAACGTCTTTAGTCTTCCCATCGAAGAATGTGCATCCGAGGTCTCCTCCTGGGTTAAGGCTGGCATTGATGCCTTCATCCCTGCTAGGAAATTCCAGCTTAAATCTCATTCGTCTCCATGGTTCTCACCCGCTTGTTCGGCTGCCATTGCCCACCGGAATCATTTCTTCCGACTTTATCGTAACTATGCGTCGGAACAAAACAGGCGCCTTTTCACTTCAGCTCGTAATAAGTGTAAAAGGGTACTTAACGAAGCTAAGATGTTGTTTGCTGCCAGAATGAAGCAACGCATAGCATGTTCTAAATTCGGCTCTAAAGACTACTGGCGACTCTGTAAAAGAGTACTTAACAAGAGCAAGTCCACAATACCCCCGCTAATCAACAAATTTGAGGTCCTCACCTCCCCAGCAGATAAGGCTGAATGTTTTGCCCGCAGATTCTCGAACAATTCGAGTCTGGACTCGTCTGGAGTTTTTAAACCCGACTTCTCACCTAGAACCGAGGCACAACTGAATGATGTCCACATTACACCTTCGCTTGTCTCTAAGATTATCTTAAAACTTGACCCTCACAAAGCGAGCGGTGGTGACGGAATCCCAACCATAGTCTTAAAGAAATGTGCCCCTGAACTCTCCTCTATCCTTTCTAAGCTCTACAACCTCTGCCTATCTGCTTCCTGCTTTCCTGCCTGTTGGAAATCTTCCTCTATAGTTCCTATATTTAAAAACACTGGAGAACCCTCTGACCCTGCAAATTACCGCCCTATCAGCCTTCTTCCGATCTTTGGCAAAGTGTTCGAAGCCATTATCAACGCCGAGGTGGTTCAGCATCTCACAGCACACAGGCTCCTCTCGGACAAGCAATATGGTTTCCGCTTCACCAGGTCTACTGCTGATATGCTAACGACCATCACCGAGTACATATACCAGGCACTCGACAGGAATGGCGAAGCTCGAACCGTTGCATTGGATATATCTAAGGCGTTCGACAGAGTTTGGCATGCTGGCCTTCTATGTAAACTGCGGAGCTATGGTATAACTGGACATTTGTTTGAACTAATCCAGTCATTCCTCTCTAACCGCACAATGAAAGTGGTATTAAACGGACATGCCTCTCAGAACTACCATACAAACGCAGGTGTCCCCCAAGGCTCCATCTTAGGTCCTACACTCTTCCTGATATATATTAATGATCTCCCTGATTCCATAAGAACCCAAATAGGTTTGTACGCCGATGACACCACAGTTTACTCTCGCCTCCAACAAAAATCTGGTGTAGGCGTCAAAGCTAAACTTGCAGCCGAGATTGAAAAAGACCTCCAATCCATATTGGACTGGGGTAAGAAATGGCTAGTAAATTTTAATGCTTCTAAAACGAAACTACTGTCAATTAACCATCATCGACAATCTCACCTACCTCCCATTAGCATGGACCAGGCTTGCCTCCCAGAGAGTAAAACACTACGCCTCCTTGGTCTCACACTTTCAGCGGACCTCAAATGGAATGACTATATCGAATCCATTGCTAAATCCGCTGCTATGAAAGTCGGTTCTCTGTGTAGGGCCCGGAAGTTTTTTCCGTCTAAATCTATCCTGCACATTTACAAATCTACCATCCGCCCGTGCATTGAATACTGCTGCCATATCTGGTCGGGTGCCCCTGCTGTTCTCCTCGGGCTTCTCGATAAGGTTCAGAGGAGGGTCTGTAATGTGATAGATACCGACTTGGCAGACCGCCTGCAGTCTCTCTCCCACCGGCGAGACGTGGCTTCGCTGTGTCTCTTCTATAAATACTTTCACGGCTTCTGCTCCGATGAACTTAGATCACTGGTGCCCCCTAAATACGAATTTGCACGAGATACTAGATTAGCAACTAGATCCCACCCTTTTACAGTGAAATCGATAAAATGCAGCCGTAACTTCTACTCCAACAGTTTCTTTCCTCGCACTTCCCGACTGTGGAATTCTCTTCCAAAAGATTGCTTCCCCGACGGCTACAATCTCCAGGAGTTTAAATGTAAAGTCAATAGACACCTCCTAACACACTAACCTGCTCCCATTCTATCAAACACTCTTCCCATCTGCCCGACACTCATCCTCGCTATCCTTACTCATCTATCACCTTTCTCCTGACATTCCCTATGTCTATCCACTCCTTCTCTTTACCTTCCCCTATGTAGCCCCATGCGCAATAGTGGCAGTGGAATGCCTTGCTTGGGGTGAGATGATTAAAAAAAAAAACAAAAAAAAAACAAAAACGAACTATTGAATGAAAGAACGGAAATTATGACTTAGTGTAACCATACTAAAAAATATCTATTAGGTTCATACAACTACGTCATAATTCCTTGTTATTATAAAAATTGCACGTTCAAAAATCCCCTGCCACGTGAGCTTAAAAAAAAACACCGTTACGTGAGCGTTCTTAAAGAAAACGGTAAACGGTAAAATCAGTTATTGAAAATCGGCTGAAGACACCACTCATGGTAGAAACACAGGTCGTGTTTGTATATATGTAAATATATACTGGCATATTTATATGCATGTAAATATGTATTGACGTGTTTGTATATATGTAAATATATATTAGAGTGTTGTATGTATGTAAATAAGTATTGGGGTGTTTCTATGTATGTAAATATGTATTGGCGCGTTTGTATGTATATAAACATATATTGGCGTGTTTGTATGTATGTAAATCTGTATTGGCGTGTTTGCATGTATGTAAATACATATTGGCGTGTTTGTATGTATGTAAATATATATTAGCACGTTTGTATATATGTAAATATGTTTGTTAAACTGCATGCTTGTTTGCATATATATAAATATATATTGGCATATTTATATGCATGTAAATTTCTTCGAGGGCCGGTGTATTCAATGTGATAGGCTGTAGGCATGCACGTCCGTCACTGTACACTTGCAGCACCTGGTGTTCCCGAGCGGTCGCCCATCTGGGTGCTGACCGGGTTCAGTGTTGCTTGGCTTCGGTGATCGAGCGAGAGCCGGTGTATTCAATGTGATGTGCTGTAGGCATGCGCATCCGTCACTGTGCGCTTGCAGCGCCTGGTGTTCCCAAGTGGTCACCCATCTGGGTGCTGACCGGGCTCAGCGTTGCTTAGCTTCGGTGATTGAGCGAGGGGCGGTTTATTCAGCGTGATGGGCTGTGAGCGTGCACATCCGTCACTGTGCGCTTGCAGCACCTGGTGTTCCCGAGTGGTCGCCCATCTAGGTGCTGGCCGGGCTCAGCGTTGCTTGGCTTCGGTGATCGAGCGAGAGGCGGTGTGTTCAGCGTGATGGGCTGTAGGCACGCACATCCGTCACTGTGCGCTTGCAGCACCTGGTATTTCCAAGTGGTCACCCATCTAGGTGCTGGCCGGGCTCAGCGTTGCTTGGCTTCGGTGATCGAGCGGGAACCGGTGTGTTCAACGTGATATGGCCATAAGCCTTTTAAAGAAGAAAGTAGAAGATTGGTGATAAACAGACAAATCTTTGTTTTGTTAATGGCCCAGAGTTTAAATTAATGTCAGTTCCCATGCTGGGGGATAGATTTTAGCATCATGTGAATAAAACAATCATGTCGATAAGTATTCTAAATACAGACAGTCTTTAGCCTAATGATGAAAAAAATAATTTTTTTATACAACATATTATATAATTTTATTTTTTTATTTTTATTTTTTTTCCAATTGGAGTAGATAGACTAAACTATCGCCCGGTTCACACTCCACCCACATCTATTGAACAGGTGAAGAGGCTCATCCCTTGTTTCCTGTTTAGGATGCGGTTTCCGGTTTTCTCTTTTCCAATCTTTTCACTCTTTTATTTATTTATTTTTTCCAATTGAAGTAGATAGACTAAACTATCGCCCGGTTCACACTCCACCCACATCTATTGAACAGGTGAAGAGGCTCATCCCTTGTTTCCTGTTTAGGATGCGGTTTCCGGTTTTCTCTTTTCCAATCTTTTCACTCTTTTATTTATTTTTTTTTCCAATTGAAGTAGATAGACTAAACTATCGCCCGGTTCACACTCCACCCACATCTATTGAACAGGTGAAGAGGCTCATCCCTTGTTTCCTGTTTAGGATGCGGTTTCCGGCTTTCTCTTTTCCATTCTTTTTACCCTTACGTAGCCCCCTGCGCATCAGTGGCGTTATTGCCTTGCTTGGGGTGATATGATTAAAAAAAAAAAAAAATAATATCTATTGGCGTGTTTGTATGTATGTAAATATATATTGGCGTGTTTGTATATATGTAAATCTATATTGGCATATTTGTATTCATGTAAATATCTATTGGCGTGTATGTATGCAAATATATATTGACACGTTTGTATGTATGTAAATATATATTGACGTGTTTGTATGTATGTAAATATATATTGGCGTGTTTGTGTGTATGTATAAAAATGTGCACTGGTCTAATCTTATTATGACCAGAAACTGAGTAATTAATCAATCAATCAATCAATCAATCAATATATATATATATATATATATATATATATATACTGTAATAGTTGTTACAATGGTTTATAAATTCATAGTATCACTACACAAAAATACTTGTGTTTCGAAGCTAGCCCCATATGTGGACTGCTTCATCTTCAGGTGATTTTTTTAAATGAGAATTATCTTGTTGAAAAGACCGTTTATTTGTGTTGGATTTTTTTGGTGGGGTGTTAGAGGGGTTGGTCTGTAATTTGAGTTCTGTTGACCTTTTTAAGGTCTTAGGGTTAAGTGTTTTTTGTGGCTGAGTTCAGGATAGGATTGCTATTTATCTTGTGTGGGTTTAAGCTGCTGGCGCCTTGCGTGTTGTTATTTGCTTCAGGGGTTGGTAGGTGTTGTTTTGTTTTGGGGTTGGTTTCTTCTTACTTTAATTTTTGCTATTTTATATTGGGGTGTGTGCTTTTTGTTTTTTTTATTATTTTTTTTTTTCGTGTCGATATTTTTATATATATATCCCTCCTGTAACACACATGAAGAGAGAGACAATAGTGAGGCAGCGTTCGCTCAGTTCATTCTCTTTACTACCAGTTGTTAAACTTTACTACCAGTTATAAAAGCTCTTGCCGCGTGTTTTCTCTTTACCAATGCCTCATTATTCCATATTTTACAATAATTGTCTTGTTGAGTAGTGTAGAATATATATATATATAGTCAGGCGGGAATAACATGTGACAAATAAGCTAATAATTTTATCAAATATCCTGCCGTCATTTTTGACGGCAAGGGTACACTCGTTATAATAATAATGATGATAAATATCCTGACATAAATGTCATCAGGTATGTTGCTCTCATGCCTTCTGTTTTAACTGATTGCAAATGTGTAAACAACAGTGAATTAAAATTGGCTTCAGTAAATATACTGTTTAGTGCCACAGACATACTTGTAAGTTGCCTCTCCTAAACCGTTGGGGGTTGTCACACTTTGTATATCTTGTATATCTGTTTTTGAGTGGAACTGACTGGAAGTATCGTGCCCGGTTGTCGGCGGGGGGTAGCTTTTATGTTTGAAGTATGGAAGGTCCAAGACAATTTGAAAATGAAACCCACATACTTGGAAATATCGTCAGTCGGAGATCGAAACAAACTGGGATATTTGAACGGAAGGTAATTTTTTAATAGGGGCTCGTACTGATTTTGTAAAAACTTGTTATCACATCGCGCATATCTGGCTATGATGAATGTACCTGACATGCCATTATCACACCGGGTGTCATTACGCTATATTGAGTTTTTATATTTGTACCCCAGGGCCACTTAGCGTTCTACTCTCTCATTCAACAATAGTAATAATATTATTATACCCTGATGCTAACTTAGGCATGGTTCTCAATAATAATAATAATAATAATAATAATAACAACAACAACAACAACAACAACACAAATACCCTATTTCCGGCTTAAAAGACGCTGCGGCTTGCAAGACGCACCCACGTATTGAATATAAATTTTTAAGAAAAATAAGTGATTCTTATACAACAACGCATTCACCATGTCCCTCACATACTGAAATTAATTACTACTTGAATTTTCTTTGTTTGGCTAGTTGGTGGCTAGTAAATATACTATACATCTTTCATTGTCCAATGGTGACTTCATTTTCATAAAAATAAATTTAAAATTTTATAATATGCATGTAAAATTGTAAAACAATCAATTAAATTTTATTCATCTTCAAAATCCAAAAACTCGTCACTGCAGGATTTATTTAAAAGTTATAAATTATCGTCTGCAAATTGTCGTCTGCAAAGTCATCACTACTGCCAGTCATGTACAATAAATGATTCTCACTACCATCCATGTTATGGTGGCAACTGATACATTCGTCTCGGAAGACGCACACTTATTTTTCAGGGTATTTCTAGAAAAAAAAGTGCGTCTTGTAAGTCGAAAAATACGGTAATAATTGTACTTATGAATATTGTTCACATATAGAGAAAACTTCTGTGAATGCAAAAGACTCAAGTAGTTTAAAAATACTTTCTTCGGAATGAGATCACAGGTGAAAGATTTGGAAAAGATACCTGGATCGAATAGCAAATGAACAGAAACAGAACAACAACAAAAAAAAAACAACAATAAGTAGTAGCAGTAGTAGAGTTTGTAGTCGTAGTTTAGTCATGCACCATACATGATATACTTAGGCGATCATGTCTAGAAAAAGACAAAACTGACTGTGCAGAAGATTTTCCCGCACAAGGTAGCTATTGCTTTCTGTGGTAGACTGACTGCCAACCAAGGCTATAGAATCCAGTATGTTCTGCTATTTAACCCATAGCTAGAGGGAGAAGCGACAGACATTTGCACGTAAGTGAATGTAATGAAATCAACTGGAATTCGAACTCGACTCTCCGATTTCTCGTTCCGAGCCATTATCTACTGCACCACAACGCACATTTAATATAGTCATATTAGTTGGATGATTATGATGACGACTATTATGATGATGAACTGAGATTGTTTATCAAAATATCCAGTTCAAACTTCAAAAATACAAATCTCGCTGTTTCTCAATTTTTCGAGTCATTAATGAACAGACATTTTTACAGAAGACGAAAATGCATTACCATTTACTCAGACCAGCATATGTATGAGAAGTTTTACTTTTAGGCAGTGTATATCTTTTTTATCTAATTACTTAAATCTCTCTCTCTCTCTCTTTCTCTCTCTCTCTTTTTCTCTCTCCCTCTCTTTCTCTTTTCTCTCTCTCTTTCTCTCTCTCTCTTTCTCTTGTCTGCCTAAAGGAATTTACCTGAGAAATACGGAAATAAGCCGCCATCTTTTGTAACAAAATTCGATTATTTACAAACGTGTTCGTACTTAAACCTGTATAATTTGAAAGCGTTTCAGTGTTGCAGATAATTGTGTAAAGAAGTAAATGCATGAGGAAGTAAATAAAAGTACATTCATTTATTTAAACGGCGTGTGCACAAATATTGCAACACGCATGCACAAATCACCTTCACACACTTTTGTATATGCCTATCTATGCATCATAAATATAAGTGTTTTTGTTCGTAAAATTGTCAGAATTGAAACTCAACCACAATTTTGATACCCCAAAAAAGTTCACAAAAAAAGGTAAAACTCTGTTTATATTTCTTTCATTATTTGGGTGCTGCAAAAGAACTCATTTTTATTTGACTGATTGAATCACCTCCCTCCCCTCGCCACATTCTTCCCACCTACAACTAAACATCCGCCCCACCCACAAGGAGAGTAATTAACTTCAACAAAGACTTTTCAATCAATTATTTGCACCTGCCTCAGGTAGGATGATAACAACTTTGCGGAGATGAAGGTTAGCAAACGATGAAACCCAATCGAATTGGGAGTTATTTTTGCAACATCCACTTAGCGTTGGTGAAACAATGCAACGATGTGATGCTGACAATTTTCTTGAATCAACTTAAGCTTTTGATAGTTTATTTCAAGCAAAAACACAATAGAGATTTCAAAATCTGGATAGAAATATGCACTCTAAACTGATTAGTATCACTTCATATTTTCACATGTTGCTTTTTACAAGCAAATATTTGTTTAATTCACGCACCAATACAAACTTTGCATTTATTTATTTAAATTTATTTATAAATGGAACTTTGTGTGTGTGCGTGTGTGTGTGTCTGTGTGTGTGTGTATCTGTTACCTATAGACTCCGAAACGGCTGAACCGATTTTCTTGAAAACTTACACAGTTGTACTAAACGCATCTGCGAGTGTTCTTAGCTAGGTTTTGTGTCAAGATACTCCCGATAAATATCAAAAATCGATAATCGAAAAAATCGTGTTATAGAAGGAGTGGTCCGATTTTAATCAAATTTGATACACTCATAGACAAAGACATAAGAAACGATATTCAGAAGTTTCAATGTTGCGGTTCTTACAATAGTGCAGAAAATTTGATGTCGATACCAAGAAATTAAAATTTGACTCACATCCATTCATTTTTCTTTCAGTCTATGGTTTCGCTTTAATTGGAAACAACTATTGCTTTTTAATCTTTCGTGCCAACGTCCAAAGAGTCTGAGCTCCAGGGCAATGAATTAGTTTTAAAGTTTTCATTACACCCGAGCAACGCCGAGCTATACTGCTAGTTCAACCATAAAACTGAATTTGGTAAGCTATGATTTTTGAGTTGTAAGTCGAGTTTTGTGGCTTTTTTAGCCTGTTAATGCACCTACTGAGAACGCACTGAGTAACCGGTCGTTCCTGCCCGAGAAAAAAAACCCGCCTTACTGAAACAACCTGCCTACTTATCTGATCATGTTCCGAGTGACTTTTTCCTCAAGCTCAAGGGGATCATCAAAGGAGGCCATAACGACGGAGTTGAGGGGAACCATGAAGAATTATTCCAGCAATGAACAGAAGCGTGGAAGAGAAGGATGAAAAAATGCATTAGACTCGAGGGGGAATTTGTAGTTTGTTGTCTGGCATTGAAATAAAGTGTTTGTGGCACCAGTCCCATTACATTTCAGACCAAACCTCGTATGGGTAAAATGTACAACTATCCCAGAGTCTGGTTAAATTTGATTTGTGCAAAAGTAGCCAATGACAATTTTTCGAAAATTAATGTTCAAATACATTATAGAACATCGTATTTTTCTTTCAAATAAAAACCGTTGGAAATTATTTTACAGACTTTTTTTTACTTATTTTATACACTTATTTTACACGCTTATTTTTTACTTATTTTACACACTTATTTAATACACTTATTTTTTACTTATTTTACACACTTATTTTACACATTCATATTGTACATATTTTTTACTTATTTTACACAGTTATTTTTTACTTATTTTACACACTTATTTTTTACTTATTTTACACACTTATTTTGTACTTATTTTACACACGTATTTTTTATTTATTTTACACACTTATTTAACACACTTATTTTTACTTATATTACACACTTATTTATTTTACACGCATATTTTTTATTTATTTCACACACTTATTTTTACTGATTTTATACACTTATTTTACACACTTATTTTTTACTTATTTTACACACTTTTTTACACACTTATTTTTTACTTATTTTATACAATAATGTTTTATTTAATTTACACACTTATTTTACACACTTATTTTGCACGCTTATTTTTTACTTATTTTATACAATAATGTTTTATTTAATTTACACACTTATTTTACACGCTTATTTTTTACTTATTTTACACACTTTTTTACGCACTTACTTTTTATTTATTTTGCACACTTGCTTAACACACTTATTTTGACTTATTTTACACACTTATTTTACACATTCATTTTTACACATTCATTTTACACGCTTATTTTGCACAATTATTTTTTATTTATTTTACACAATTATTTTACACATTTTTTGTACTTATTTTGTACTTATTTTACACACTTATGTTGAACTTATTTTATACACTTATTTTACATGCTTATTTTATTACTTATTTTGCACACTTATTTTGTACTTATTTTATACAATAATTTTTTATTTATTTTACACACTTATTTTACACTCTTTTTTTACTTATTTTACACACTTATTTTGTACTTATTTTACACATTTTTTGTTTACTTATTTTACACACTTATTTTGTACTTGTTTTACACACTTTTTTTACTCATTTTGCACACTTTTTTACACGCTTAATTTTTAAAGCGAAAGTGACGCGAAAAATGAAAGAGACAGTCACCTAAATGCTGATGGCATATCTACTTTTTCAAATTAAAATCTGTAATCCTTGCGTAGCCGACGTTTGGCGAGAACTATACAACTATCTAAGACACCAAGTAGACCTCATCATTAAACTATGTATGGAGTCATCTCATAGAAACCAGTGTAGATTTTTAAAGATATTTATTAGTTTATATCCTTCTAACCCTGTAAGTTCTTTGTTCACCACTGCTGTAGCCTGGTATTGAACTCACCACTTTAGTCACAGGAACTAACCTACGTATATATCCACAGGGACATGTGTTCTTCAAGTAACTTACAGGGTTAAAGCGAAATAACTCATGACTACCAGAAGAGGCTCTAGGCAAGGAATAAAAATGATATACCCCAGTGATTGTAATAAAGGATTCGGTTTGAAATTCCTAGTACCTGAAGAAGGCCTGAGCGTACAACGGCCGAAACATCGTACAAATGGCAACAAAGATGAGGACAATAGTTTGAATAATGTAAATACTGTAAATGTGTATGATATATTTAATTCTGTGGTCGTTTATGATCCATTTTACCAAACATATAATTGATAAATACTTGTCTAAGATTTGGACATATTCCAAAGCAAGATTCTCAAGGTAACATTGAATAAATTCGCTGTGAGGTTGACGCTGATGAAGAGGATGTTGAGAGTTGCTGTCATTTCATTGATCTAACCCCCCCCACCCACAAAGCATTAATGTTTCTAGTATAATACCGGTGATACTGTATTCAGTCCGGGTTCTCTTGCTGGGGTAGGTTTGAATAAGAAATAGGTCTAAACACGCGTCATTTTCATCCATAAAACCATCACCAAGAAGAGAAAACAAACAAAAATAACAAAGAATTTTACAGCAAAATTAAATACTTCATTGTAACGTTTTCTCGGAGCCAATATGAAGGAATTCGTTTCTTTTTTTTTTAATCGTTTCACCCCAATCGGTAACGCCACTGATGCACAGGGGGCTACATAAGAGAAAAGGGTTAGATAAGAGGAGAGTAAAGAGAAAGACGAACCAGTTATAGAGGGTGTCAGAGAAGTGAGCCAGAGAAGAATGAGATTACAGGTGTGATGACTGTTGCAAGGTAGAAAGAAAGGAAAAGATATACAGAGTGATGTAGAAAGAACTGGAGTCAAGTGGTTAAGAGACGGGTATTGACATTGCATTTAAATTCGTGGAGGTTGTAGCTGTCAGGAAAGCAAGAATATGGAAGAGAGTTCCACAGGCGGGAGGTGCGAGAAAAGAAGCTGCAGGATTAGAATTGTCGGCTGCATTTGGTTGATTTAACTGTGAATCGGTGGGACCCAGTTGCCAGTCTGATTGCACGAGTAAACTCCTGTGGCAGGGGCACCAGTGACTTAAATTCGTCAGAGCAGAAGCCATGAAAATATTTATAGAACAGACAGAGGGAAGCCACATCCCGTCGGTGAGAAAGTGGCTGGAGTCGAGCCGCCAAGTCGGTACCTATCACATTATTGATTCTCCTACCGTGAATACCTATGACGTCAATCCAAAAGTCAAATGCATATAATTTTAATGATATAATACTGAAGGTAACTTTTGAAAAAAAAGATTGCATTGCTTATATGTGTGACCAGCCATGTCTCTCTGAAAAAAACAAGTGGCTTTATTTGTGCCAAAAGAACAGACATAACGAGAACACTAACGCTGCGAATTGATCTCATTAAAATAATGAGGAGGTGAAACAGTTTCTTTGCTTCATTAAGTTAAAAGTAAAAAAAAAACATTTATATATAATGTTTACACGATTTACATTCATACTATTGTCCAAATCTTTGTCGTTGGAGGTTAGCAGCCCCTGTGAAATTAAATGAAAATAATGGAACTAAGAAGGACATTGGGGAGTTAGACTTTTTAAAGATCAGCACATTAGAATCAGAATCGCATGCTAGGCTAAGAGGACCTCCTTAGTAGGTCTAGCATAGAAATAAATACGATATGGAAGCCGCTTATACAGGAAGATCAAATTGGAGTAGATAGACTAAACTATCGCCCAGTTCCCACTTCACCCACGTCTATTGAACAGGTGAAGAGACTCATCCCTTGTTCCCTGTCTAGGATGTGGTTTCCGGTTTTCTCTTTTCCAATCTTTTCACTCTTACGTAGCCCCCTGTGCATCAGTGGCGGTACCGCCTTGCTCGGGGTGATATGATTTTTTAAAAAATGACCAGTACACATAGCATATGTAACAAACAAAAGAGAGCAATGAGCAAAGCCATGCGTCACAATCAACAGCATCACCCATCAGCAGCAGCTAGGTTAGGTTTAAGGCTACAAATCTTTACAATACGGAACAATAATCTTGTGGGTTAAAGTTTGTGAATTTTGTGATAGTAATTGTAAGTTGAATGCCTAAGCCGGTCAGGGTGTAGTTCGGCGTCTAGTACTAAAACTACAGTTGAACGAAAACAGTATACCCTATACATTCAATAAAGGTTTTAGTTCGGAATTCCCTGTTGATAAACCGGATCAGTATACACCTATGAAGGTTGTAATAATAACAATAAAGATGAAGACAATAGTCAGAATGTAAATTGTGTAAGTAATGATAAATCCTCATCCGTGAAGAAATTTAGACAGTATATATATATAGTATGTAAATAAATTCTGAAACTAACATTCGTTGAATGGCCATTTCAGCGAGAAAATTCTCGCTTCATGAGCAACGATCGAAAACAAAGATTTATCAATATTTGAATTAATAAATTTTTGTTTTCGATTGTTGCTCATGAAGCGAGAATTTTCTCGCCGAAATGGCCATTCAACTAATATAAATTTCGGAACTTTTTTTACATACTATATATATTTAGCTCTGTAAATAGATAATACTATTTACATTGAGCTCTCAACCTTGATCAATTTTGATATTAATAAAATTATTATTAATAGAATCTTGTTTTGGAGATTTTATCTATTTGGTCATCCTTTTTGGATTTTATATATATATATATGTATATATATATATATATATATATATATATATATATATATATAAAAAAGTTTGCCTTCTTCTACCAAACGCCCGTAGCCCAGAGGTAGAATCGCCGACTGACGCCAGTTCGGTCGGGTTTCAATCCTGGGTTAAAAGCAATCGGAGTCTAACCGTACTGATGTTCTGTAATACAGCGAAACAGATCTGTCTGCGGATGACTCTATATATATATATATATATATATATATATATATATATATATATATTAACCGAGCATTTCCGTACATTCGGCCATTTCCCTTGAATGATTAGCTACGTTCTTACTAGGATATGATTTTACAAGTGAATATTTACTATCTAAAGAAATGGGACATTCGGATAGTTTGTCGAGATTAATATCCAAGTGTTGGTGTTTACTTGAAGATTCGTCATTACCCCGATAAAAGATGATGAAGAAATAAAATATACTCTCTGGAATAAAAGAAAAGCGTTATTAATTCCGAAAAGGATATTAAGAGTGAATCCCAGAAAGATGGCGGCATTATAAAAATGAGCAAATAACTTGTGAATGTTAAAAAAAAGGAAAAACCAGTAAATTACAAATTTTCGGTGTTAAGGGAAAGTCATTTTCCATATGTGACGAATGTGTAATGTATTTAGAACAAATATTAAGACCAGAGAATTTGCAGAAAGCAAATATTATAAACAGTTCCAGGGCGGACACCTTGGGACATCTCGTATAAAAGAATTGATGGGAAGTTAGATACGCTAGAAGGGTATGGATCAGGATGTTGCAGATCTCGTGAAGTCTTGCCAACACTGTGTGTTAAAAGCTAAATAACCACCAAAAATAATTCCATCTTGGTCATGAAAGAAAAAAACTATGGTCCAGATTACATAAAGATTATGCAAAACTAATGAATAGTAGGTAGATTTTCTAAATGGTCGGAAGTTGTAAGATGTAGCTGAGCGACAACAAGATTAAAAATATGACGAGAACTGTTTGCCAAATCTGGAATTGGTAAAACAATAAAAACTAATAACGACAGCTGAATTTAAGGAATTTAGCAAATAATAGATCATAGAAGACGTCAAAACGATACCGTACCATTTGGAACCAAAGAGGTACGCAGAAAATATGTTTGAAAAAAGTCTATAATAAAATGGGTAGAAAGGAGATGGAAGAGTCACTTCAACAAATTCGTTGTGATGCAGTGGATATAGGCTCGGAACGAGAAATTGGAGAACCGAGTTCTAATTCCAATTGAATTCGTTGCATTCACTTATGCAAAAATAACCTTGGGAAGGTATTAATCCGTCTCTTCCCTCCAGTTATGGGTTAAATAACAGGACAGATTGGGTTGGGTTGCCTTAGCGGGCAACCAATCTACCGGAAAAAGTTCTTCCCAGTCAGTCATGTTTCTTTCGAGACATGATCGTCCAAGCGTGTATCACGAATGGCACTTAACTGACTGATTGATAGGCAAACTCAAAATCCAAACACACTTAATGGTACTTCGCAGGCAGAACAAATGTTTAATAAAATATAAAGTCAGCATTTCATAAAATGTTGCCGGTGAATAAATGAAATGACAATCTTTTTTTTTAAAGAAGCCTTGAAGATATGAAGGAGTGAAGATGGAAGAGACATTTCAACAACTTTTGGGCCTTTTATAGGCAAAACCCAAACCGGAACATACTAGATGGTATTTTGCCGGCAGATTCAATGTTTAATCGGATAATACAGTTAACATTTGATAAATTGTGGTCGAGGAGTAGACGGATAAATAAGATGACAATCTTTTTATAAAAGAGTCTGAAAAATATCAAGGGTTGGAAAGGAGATGGTAGAGACATTTCCACATTTTTTTGGCAATTTATAGTCAAATTCTAAGCCAAAAACGCACTTGATAGTACTTCGTAGGAAGAACAAATGTCTAATAGGAAAATAAGGTCCAAATCTGTTAAAATGTAGCCGGAAAAAGATTGATAACTAAAATGACAAAGGTTGGAAAGAAGGTTGGAATGATTTCAACAATTTTTAACCGTTTATAGGCAAAACCAGTACCGAAACCCAGTCGAGGGTACTTCGCAGTCAGAACAAGCGTTTAATCGGATAAAAAAGTCAGCATTAGATAAACTGCTTCCAAGAACTAGACGAATATATAAAATGACAATCTTTTTATAAGAGAGCTTTGAAAATATCAATGGATAAAGATTATTTGGAATAGATACTTCAACAACCTTTGGTAGTTTAAAAGCAAATCCCCAACCTAAACACACATGATGGCACTTCGTCGGCAGAACAAATGTTTAATCGGAAAATAAGGTCAGCATTTGATTAAACTGTGGCCAACGTATAGACGGATCAATAAAATGACAATCTTTTTATAAGGGAACTTTGAAAACATCAAGGTGTAGCGAAGAGCTGGAAGGGAAAATATAAGAATATTTGGCTGTTTATAGGCAAATTCGTATTTCGCCAGCAGAACAAATGTTTAATTGAAAAATAAGGTCAATATTTGATAAAATGTTGGCGACTAATAGACGGATCAATAAAATAAACTTTTAATAAAAGAGCCTTTATAACATCATGGGGCTGAAAGAAGATTGAAGAGACACTTAACAGTTTTTGGTAGATTATAGGCAAATACCGAGCCCAAAAGCACTTGATGGTAGTTCGTCAGCAGAAAATGTTTAATCCGAAAATAATTTCAAAATCTGATAAAATTGAGCCGAAAAAGAGACGGATAAATAAAATGACAAACTTTTTATAAAAAAGCCTTGAAAATATCAATGGGTGGAGAAGAGAAGGGACACTTCAACAATTTTGGCCGTTTATAGGCAAACAGCGAACCTAAACACACTTGATGGCACTTCGCCGGGAGAACTAATATTTAATCAGAAAATACGGTCAACATTTGATAAACTATTGCCGACGAGTAGAAGGACAAATAAAATCACATTTGTTTAATAAAACAGCTTTGAAAAAATCAAGAGGTGGAGAGATGATGGAAGAAATATTTCAACATTTATTGGCCGTGAATCGGTAAACTCCATATCGAAACACACTAGATGGTACTTCGCAAGCAGAAGAAATATTTAATCGAAAAGTAAGGTCAATATTTGATAAACTGTTGCCGAAGAGTAGACTAATAAATGACAATCTTTTCATAAAGATGCCTTGAAATTATCAAGGGGTGGAGATTAGATGTTAGAGACTCTTCAACATTTTTTGGCATTTTTAGGCAAATACTAAACTCAAAAGCACTTGACGGTACTTCGACGGTAAAAAAAATATTTAATCAGAAAATAAGGTCAAAATCTGATAAAAACTAGCCGACAAATTAATGGACAAATAAAATGACAATCTATTTATAAAGGAGCGTTAAAGATATCAGGGGGTGCTGAAGAGATGGAGGAGACACATCAAGAATTTTTGGCCGATTATCGGCAAAACTCAGACCGAAATACACTTGATGGCACTTCGCCGACAGAACAAATGTTTAATCGAAAAATAAGGTCAATATTTGCTAAAATATTGGGTAGGAATAGACGAATAAATAAAACGACAATCTTTTTATCAAGAAGCCTTGAGAACATCAAGGAGAGAAAAGGTGCTGGAAGAGAATTTCTCAACAATTTTGGGCCGTTTATAGGCAAACTCCGATCTTCAGCACATTGATGGCACTTCGTCCGCAGAACAAATGTTTAATCAGAAAAATAGGTCAACATTTGATAAACTGTGACTGAAGAGTAGACGAATAAATAAAATAATTTATTTTTATAAAGGAGCGTCAAAAACATGAAGGGCTGCAGAAGAGATAGAAGAGAAATGTTTAATCGGTAAATAACTTCAACATTTCATAACGTGTTGCTGACGAGTAGACCGATGAGTAAAATTATAATCATTTTTCTGAGCGAAATGTCGTATAATAAACAATGTTCCATTTCAGAGTCGTTAAACAATGCGCCATTTCTAATCCTAATGACAAGGAATATAGAATGCTCTTTTTTGATCCCAAGAAAATAAATGTTAAATAAACAATGATTCTTTCCTTGGGTAATTTTCGTCCAGTATTCGTCATCTAGGCCTAATGACTCCGAATAAAGAATGATTTCTTCCTGGGCGTAATTGATATCCAATGTTCTTTTTTCTTGAACAAATAACACTGTATAAACAATGATTCTTTCCCTGGGTAATTGACAAGCATTGTTTCTAATCTAGGCCGACTGAGTCCGAATGAGCAATGATATTCTAATGTCTGTAATTAACGACCAGTGTTCATTTTCTATGTCGGATTAAGTCGAATGCATAATAATACTATGCAGAATTACGCTAAATAAACAAGGAATTCTTCTGGAGTATAAATGACGTTCAATGTTCACTTTCTAGACAAATGACATCGAATTAAATGTGATAATTTCATAGATTTAATTGATTCTCAATGTTCATTTTCTAGGCTTACGAGAAGAATAAACAGTGATCCTTTCTTGTGGTAATTGGCGTCCAACGTGAATTTTCTTGTCCTCATGATATGGAATAAATAATGATCCATTCCTGAGTATAATCGACGTCCAATGTTTAATTTCCAGGTTGAATACTGCCAAATAAACATTGATCCTTTCCTGGGTGTAACTGATTCCCAATGTTCATTTCCTAGGCCAAATGACGTCGAATAAACAATGATCATTTCTTTGGTGTAATTCTCGTCCAACGTGCATTTTCTAGGCCTAATGTCGCGCTATGAACAATATTTTTTTATAGATGTAAATAACACCCAACGTTCTTTTTCTAGGCCCCAAATCGATATTAAATAATAAAACAGATTGGATTCTATAGCCTTGGCTGGCAACCAGTCTACCGCAGAAAGCAATGGCAACCTACTGCGAGATAATCTTCTGCCCAGTCAGTCATGTTTCTTTCGATACATGATCGCCCAAAGCGTGTATCACTTATGGCTCTTAACTGACTAACTGAATATAATAGTTGAAAACATGATTAAGGCTTCTACTGGGCATAAAGTGGAGGATATGTTTTATATTGTTATGAAGTAATAAACTGATCCCCTACTAATTACTACTTAATAATATAATACTTCTCTTCCCCGTCTAGCGATGAGTCAAAGAACAGGACAGATTGGATTCTATAGCCTTGGCTGGCAACCAGTCTACCGTTTTCTCGACTTCACTGACGTTCAATGTTCGTTTTTTGTGCAAGATTAATTCGAATCAACAACGGACTTCGCTTGAGTGTAAGTGACGTCCATTGTTGATTTATCTCGACGGAATTAAACAGAAGTAAGGATGATCACTTTCTGGATGTAACTGACACTCACTGTTCATCTTCTAGACCAGTTCTACTCAAAGTGTGGTAAGCGTACCGTCGCCGGTACGCGAGCCATCGTCTTCCGGTACGCGGATATTTTCCAGAAAAGAAAGAAACAATAGTAAAACTCTATGGCATTATTAAATTCAAATTGCTTACGAAGTATTAATATTAACTTTAAATATTTTTTCTGGATTTTAAAAAATATATACCCTCAAAACCAGTGGCCATAACTAATATAGCACAAATATGGTACCGGTCAATGGCACCCTGGGAAGACTTGCTACGTCAATGACGACTGCCCTTAGAATGAACAAGATATTATATCCTCATGTTTATTACAGATAGTCTCAAAATGTCCCTGAAATAGTACATATCTAAAAAAAAAAAAATTCCGGGGTTCACAATCCCCCCCACCTCTTACTCAGCTGGATTGGCTTGCTTTGTTGGCACATTGAAAAAAAAATCTACCGGTCTGCCACATCAGATAGTTTGAGAAGCAATGTTCTCGACTTATTAGCGAATATACAATGATATTTTCCTTGCGGTAACTGACATCCAATCTGCATTTTCTTGGCCGAATGACGTGGAATAAATATTGATTCATTCCTAGGTGTAAATTACTTCGGATGTTCATTTTCTAAGCTGAATGATCTTGAATAAAATGACCCATTGTTGGATGTAATTTACATCCAATCCTTATTTTCTTACCCAAATGACAACGAATATAGAAAGATCTTCTCCTGGATGTAATTGACGTCCAGTGTTCATTTTATAGTCCTGTCGGTGAATAAACAATGCTACATTCCTGATTATAATTGACGTACAATGAGCATTTTTCAGATCATGCCGAAGAAACAATGAACGTTTCTTTGGTGTCATTGTCGCCAAATTTTCAATTTGTATAACCATGACACCGAATAAAAAATAACCCTTCCCTGGATGACATTGGCGTCTGACGTCAATTACTTCAAGGAACTGATCATTGTTTATCCGGCGAAATTAAGTCCGGAAAATAAGCATTAGACGTCACTTACACCCAGAAACTGATCATTGTTTATTCGTCGCAATGTTGCATAGAAAATAAACATTAGGCACAAAATACGCCCAAGAAGGGATCATTTTTTATTCGATGTGATTGGGCCTAGAAAATGAACAGAAAACGTTAATTACACCGAGAAATGAATCATTGTTTATTTGTCGTGACTAGGCCTAGAATATGAGCATTGTACGTCAGTTACATTCAGGGAAAGATCATTTTTCATTCGGCGTCATTAAGCCTACAAAATGAACATATTGGGAAATCTTACTTCAGTAAAGAATAATGAATTATTCGACATCATCTGGATAAGAAAATGAACATTGAACATCAATTACATCCAGTTTATTCAACAACATTAGACTTAGAAAATAAACATTAACCAAAGGTTATTCCGTAAATACCACAGAACAAAAATGATCATTTCCTCGGAGTAAATTCACATCCTATATTTATTTTCTAGTCTGAATCACACTAATTAATCCATAATTTTTTCCTGTTTTTTAAGCCTAATTGCCTCATTTCTGGTGCTAATGTCGTCGTCATTACGTTAAGAATGGAGCTTTGCTGATGCAAAAGTCCATTCTTAGCGTAATGACAGCACGTAAACAATACTCCTTTTTTGTACATTATGATGTATAAACTGTCCTCTCTTTCTAGGCTTAATCACACCGAGTAAAATCTGCTCCATCTTGGTCCCAATGACGTCGTATAATTGTTTGTCTGGGTCGAATGACATTGAATAAACAGTTGCCCCTTTTCTCTCTATATTTGTCATTACTTTTTCTGTTCCATTTTTTCAACAATGTGTTTTTTTTTGTTTTGTTTTTTTTACATATACTACCCTCGAGTTCGACTGGGTTTCTGTATATATATTTTAGCTGTGAATCTAATCGTTCCTAAGAAACTGTGTAATGAGTATCGTGTTTAATGGATTCATTTCTAGTTCTTTTCACGTTTATGCAGGGGTTCCTCTCATGGCTCGACTTTTTTGACCTACGTTGATTCTTATCTTCTCAACGACCTTCTCGATGTCATCAGTTTCCAACTAGGTATTAATGCTGATGTTGGCTTCCTTTATTACTAAATAAGTTCAGAAATCATCATCTAGTCTGCTGTAGTTTTCAGGTATCTTTAAAGTTTGACAGTTATAGTTGAAATAATCCTCTACCTTCTTCGGATCTGGAGATATACAGATGATCAACATTGGGCTTAGAATGATGCATGCAATAGCAAGTGAGAAACGTTTTTCGCTTTGATATCTATTCTTTTAATGTTAACTATACTCCCGACAAGGATGTTGAAACTGTATTGCAACACAGGTACAGCTGAGTTTTTTTATCGCTAGTATTCTATTTTGTGAACTCAACTCTGTATTTAACATCAGAGGCACACACGGATAGTATTCTTTTCTTACCTTTTCCCTTCATTTATGCTGTATTCCATCTCCTTCGCTGACTCCTGTGTATTCATAGGCTTCTACTTGTTTCAATCCCTTAATCTTTGGGACAAAATCGAGATCGATTGAGAGCGTTTCGGTAATTCACTGTTTCTTGAATGTTACTTTTTGTCATGTCACGGGAACGATATAAACAAGGTAAATTCCAATTGGAAATATTTACACAACTCGTAAAAGGTAAACGAATAACAGAGTTTATTGTACGGAAAAGTACAATTAACAGAGAGTTCAATAAAATGCTAAGTCAAGACGGAATGGGAGCGGGAGTCGAATCGTCTCGTACTTTCTTACGTCATAATCTCTTCGGCGAATCAGTTGTCGGGGGTGATAGGATGTTCCATTATAACACTTTCCCCTGAGCTAAATTCTTCCCTAGAATTTTGCTTTTAATATTTTTTCTTTTTGGGTTTGGACATAGGCGGTTAACACTTTTCCTCTTCCTATCACTTTTTCTCTTCACATTTTGAGTTGGTATAACTACAGATTTTGGAGAATCAGCGATTTTTGGAGTCAATGTTACCCCCTTCGGTACTTCACTATTAATGAGGGGTTGAATCTGGAAAGCGTTGTATAACACTTCCATCTGTACTTCTTCGTCATTTTCAACTGTTTCTATGTATCGGGGCCTCTTCTGTTATATCGCGGAAACGATATAAATCACAAGATAAATTCCGAATAGAAATATTTTCACAACTCGTAAAGGGTAAACAAATAACAGAGTTTATTGTACGGAAAAGTACAATTAACAGAGAGTTCAATAAAATGGTAAGTCAAGACGGAATGAGAGCGGAAGTCGAATCGTCTTGTACTTCCTTACTTCTTAATCTCTTCGGCGAATCAGCTGTCGGGGGTGATAGGATGTTCCAATATATCACTTTTTTATATTTATCTCATCCGAAGTCCGTGCCAGTGTCATTGCTGAAACATTTTACTGTATTGAGGTGACCTTTCGGTTTATTGTCTTCTTTGACCAAATGTTTGAAGTCATCCATGTAGAGTCCGAAAAACAAAGAAGTACTAGTTTTCATTCCAGAGGCCTTACACTAATATTGGTTTAATCTGCATAATGATTTCAAACTGCGAGTTTTGTAATAAATCTAGGAACATGCTGGAACTACCTAAAATTTAAATCGATCTTTGTCTTGACATCTAAATTAATCTTTAAACATTTGACCCAAAATGTTCAAAGCAAATGGACTTTATTGAAGTTTATATGATTTGCATAATAACGTCAAACGGATTGTAAAATCAATAATGTTGCTGTTTATTTTGTATCCATAGTTATTACAGTTTAGCTTATGAAAAAAGGGCGAATAAGGACAGACAGAACAGGATGGATGACACGAAATCTCCTTAAAAAGTTCATTGTCAGATATTCAGATCATAGGATTTAATTAATATATATATATGTATATATATGTATTTATTGGTTTGTTTTCTTCTCTTCCTCCAAAAATACACTGTCTTGACCGTATGTAGGATGTTCAGTACAACCGAGCATACCCGATCTATCACATCGAATAGCACAAGTGAAGTCTTGATTGGTTGGTGTTTTCCAGGGAAACTTATATCATGCACGTCCTAAAACTAGTAGCAAATTTCTAGTCTGGGTACGGGTTGAATACTGATCATATTCGGTCGGGTCGCCTATCGAAGAAGTTTGTTGTTTATTTAGACCCGAAACTTCTAGTGACATAGGGACAACACACTGACGACGCACCTAGATTCGGCACTGAAACGTGTATTCTTAACAATTTATATATATATATAGATAGATATATAGTTTCGGTACTTAAAGGTGTATTCTTAACAATCTATATATATATATATATAAATGGTTAAGAATACACCTTTATGCAAATATATATATATATATATATATATATAGATTGTTAAGAATTCACCTTTAAGTACCGAAATTATATATATATATATATATATATATATATATATATATATATATATATATATATATATATATATATATATATATATATATATATATATATATATATATTAAAGCGCGTTTGGTTGAATAATTTGGATTAACCACTGATTCAAAGTTTAATATAATTAGGACTTTTTATGTGTGTATATAGCTGATGTTCTTGCATTTAGTGATAATGAAACAGTTTATTATGTAGGAAGATCAGTACAACCGAGCATACCCGATCTATAACATCGAATAGCCCAAGTAAAGTCTCGATTGGTTGCCATTTTCTAGGGGAAATTATATAATGCACATCCTAAACCCAGTAGAAAATTTTTTCTGGGTGTGAGCCGAGTACTGATCATATGTGGTTGGGTCACCTATTAAAGAAGTCTTTGTTTATTTAGACCCGAAACTTCTAGTGACATAGGAACAACAACACTGACGACGCACCTAGATTCGGCACTGAAACGTGTATTCTTAATAATAATAATAATGATAATAATCATAATAGGAATTGGCATTGTTTTTGGTGTGATTTAAGTATAATATACTTTTCCACAGTGCCATCCTATATCTAAGGAAATTTACTATCACCGAGGTAAGCTCAGGAAAGGTGCCTCAGCCTTAAGGATCCAACGATAATCTTTCAAAGTTTTATTTTACCTTATTTCCTGTAAATTCCAGGATCATTTTATTTGTTAATAATTTGTAATCTTGTGAACAGCCTTGGTATCGTTTCAGTTCCAGAAGAAGAATGCTGTTTTTCAACGAGAATAAAAAAATACAGTCAGTCAGTACAAACGTGATTACATTATGTGTTGAACAGACATCTTATTGATTTATCATTTTTGCATTATTTGTTTCACCCGATTTTGGTAGGAGAGATGGACTACTTTCAGTGATTCATTCTAGAATTTCATTAGCATTTATGAACTTTGTGAAAAGGTTGATGGATTAATGACAGATGACAAAGGCAAAAATTAGGTCTCTTGTCATTTCCTGGTGATTTACATTTTTGGGACTTCGTTAGAGTTTTGCCTATTCTGGGTTATATTTTTCCAATTCTTTTGAAGATTTATCATTTCTTTTTCTCTTTTGATTTACTCTCCATTGAGATTATATTCCTTTGGACAGTTCCAAATTTTCTCCCAAAGTTTTTGTACTTCTTCAAAAGATACCGGATTTTTGTCTTTTATAACATTTTTCCAATGTACATGTAAAATTTATGTGGGTAACATTATTATTATTCTTTCAATTTTTTATGCTCTGTTTTTGAAAAAAAAAAGATTGCATGTGATGTTAAAAGTTTGTGGTCTATGAAAGCATTTTAAATAAAAACGAATAGACGATAAGAGCTTGTCAGTTTCTTTCTTCTTCTCCTTTGGAACACGAATGAAGTGGATAATGTGTCTCTCAAAATGGCTGCGTTAGTGTCGCGAGTCTGCATTATCAAGTAACTATGCATACTGATCTTTACACGCGCCAATGTCACGATCTCAGCATCAGGATGAGAATTATATTGTTAGTACATAGTTATGTCTTTTATATATATCCTGAATATGCTTAGATCGTCTAAGTGAATGGAAAAAAGAACACTGCTCCAGATACACTGATGTACTGACAGTGAAGAAATATGTTAGTTTTCAAAAATTCGCACAATAGATTATCTGCAAATAAAGAAGATATACTTTACTACGGCTACTCACGTTTTCATGTATTTTTTTCTTTTGCAAGGCGACATTGAAACCAAAACGAGTCTAGAGATTGAACTGAACTGAACAGAGATCTATCTATCTATCTATCTATCTATCTATCTATCTATCTATCTATCTATCTATCTCAACCTGCTCGTATCTATCTATCTATCTATCAGAGTACATTTTTAAAAGTTTTGAAAGCTTTGGATCTCTGTACCGACTGTTTGTGCTCTTGCGAGTGCTTCTTCTTCTTCTTCTTCTTCTTCTTCTTCTTTTTCTTCTTCTTCTTCTTTATGTGCGTGTCCCTTCAGGACCTAGGCGATCGCGGACTTCCACTTGGTTCTGTCTCTTGTCGCTCTCAATAATTTTTCTCTTGGTATCTCTTCCAAGCTCCGCTCCTCAACCATTGGCTCAGACCTAACACTGTCTCTTCTTCCATTTATCCGACCTGTGAGTATCAAGTTCTCCCGGCTCTCCTTCCCCATTACGTGTCCCAGGTACCTCATTTCTCTCTTCCTGATATATATTATTAGTTTTCTTCTCGTTTGCATCCTTTCCAACACCTCATCGTTGCGCACGTGCTCTGTATATCTGTGCTGGCATCCTCAGCATCCTTCTGTAAAACCACATTTCTGCTACCCCATGCCTCTCCTTCATCTTTGATGAGATCGTCCAGCATTCACTTTCATACAGAAGGACATATATCACAGAGAAATCCAGTCCTCTTTTCTTTGTTTCTAATGAGATTTTCCTGTCTTTCAGCACACGTGCTCTCTCCATGGCATCCTCAGCATCCTTCTGTAAAACCACATTTCTGCTACCCCATGCCTCTCCTTCATCTTTGATGAGATCGTCCAGCATTCACTTCTATACAGAAGGACAGATAGCAATCTAGCACTCTCTTCTTTGTTTCTAATGAGATTTTCCTGCTTTTCAGTACTTTGGCTAGCTTCTGAAATGCGTCTATGGCGATGCCAGTGCCTCTTTGAATCTCCATGTCGCACGTTTTATCCTCTGTCAGCATGCTTCCCCAGGGTATATTGAATTTTTCGACTTGTTTTTATCTTAGATTCTCCGACTCGTAGTTGACATATTGGTCTCCTTTTTTTGCTGATGACCATGCATTCAGTTTTCTTGTGGTTTATGCTCAGTCCTTTCTTTTTTGCTAACTTCTGTAGAGAGTCCTGCATTTTCATTTCTGTGTCTGCTATCAGCACCGTGTCATCGGATATTGTTGAGACAGAGGTCAATTTTCACTGCCGAAATGAGAGCTGTGACAATCAGTAACTACACAGTGTTTTACTTCTATGTATTCAACATCAGAAATATATATTTAGTTAATAGGGTTAACTGGTGTTGTTGTTGTTGATCCGACCTGGCCGTAATGCGGCTGTAAAAAGCACCGCACACGGTTATGGGTCAGGCGATAGCAACACTTGCTGACATTCTATAAGGTGGCCAGAATGCAATGTCAACAAATATGTGGTAAGCAATTCTCGATCAATTGTCGAATATCTTATCAGTGTTTGTGAAAGATTTTTCGAGAAAATCCTCTGGGTATGGGTTGCTATAGTATTGTGTTAATTGCTATAGTACCGTACCTTAAGCCTATTTACTGCTATCGATTACCAATTGATTGGACAGTACGGTCGGGTTGGGGGTGAATTAATGAAGGGATATCACTAAATATTTTTATCATTTGAATGCTTCTGACACTATTTTATTTACTGTAAATGAATCCTTCATTTTTTCTGTTAAAATGTAATATTAGATCGGCAAATTTTGGGGAAATATATATATATATATATAGTGCATCGTGGCAGCAGATAATTTTCTAAACGTATACTGTTAAATATAAAAGACAATGAATGTCTATTATGTTTAATCATGAGCTGTTCTAAACATCATATTTTGGCTTTAATTTCAGGTGAAAATAAAGATAAAAATTCTCCAACATTTGGATAATTTTTTATTAAGTTGGTTCTAAGCTTTCGGTTCACATGAGCCATCTTCAGAGAGGTTACAAGGACGTTATATATATATATATATATATATATATATATATATATATATCCAAATGAATAAGTAACGAAGAAAATAATTGCAACGCTCAAAACATAAATTTAAAACAGTGTCCAATATAAAAATAGAGCAATTAATATTTATTATTAATTATTAGTTTAGAACATCTACAAACTACAAACTACTACAAAATTGTACATTTGTTTCGACATTGAAAGAACAATGTCTCATCAGGTAGATAATAATGATGGTAATAAACATTTTATTGAAAAAGTTTTTAAAAAACACCACCTTTATTATTTTTGGAAATCTTCTTGTACGAGGTAAAAAAGATAATAAAAAAGAGGGAAAAAAAAGAGAGGGGTCTGAAAAGATGAGAGAAAAAGATGAAAAATCAAGAAAAAGAAAAGAAAGATGAAATAGAGGAAACAGAGGAAATAGAAAGTAAAGAGTAAAATAAGTGAGAAAGAGTCAATAGAATCGGCTAAGAAAGAAAAATTTTAAATTTTGGCCGGAAGTGATTTTTTTTTATCATCTCACTCCGAGCAAGGCGGTAATGCCACTGATGTGCAGGGGGCTACATCAGAGTAAAAGGATTAGAGAAGAGTGAGGAGAAAGACGAACCAGTTAGAAAGGAACAAGAGAAGGATGGGAATACAGGTGTGATGACAGTTGCAAAGATGGAGAGAAAGGAAAGGTTCTATAGGACGGTGTGGAAAGAAGCAGGGTCAAGTAGTTAAGAGATGATTATTGACCTTGCATTTAAATTCCTGTAGCAGTAGGGCGTGGAGGCATGCCCATTCAAGACGAGTTTCATTATGCGGTTATGTGGGAAAGATTGGATCCGATCATGCAATCGTCCAGTAATACCGTAACCACGTAGCTTGCATAGAAGGCCAGCGTGCCAAACCTTGTCAAAAGCCTTGGAGATGTCCAGAGCAACAACACGAGCCTCGACAGTGTCCTCGAGGGCCTGAAACATGTACTCCGTAATGGTTGTTAGCATGTCAGCCGTGGACCTGGCAAAACGGAAGCCAAACTGCCTGTCGGAGAAGAGTTTATGGGCAGCAAGATGCTGAATTATATCAGCATTAATAATGGCCTCGAACACCTCGAACACCTTCCCGAAAATAGTTAGAAGGCTGATAGGGCGACAGTTGGATAGGTTCGAGGGTTCGCCAGAGTTCTTAAATACAGGAACGACAGAAGAGGACTTCCAGCATGCAGGAAAACAAGAAGCAGAGAGGCAGTAGTTATAGAGTTTAGAGAAGACAGAGGAGAGTTCAGGGGCACATTTCTTAAAGACAATCACCGGTATTCCATCACTGCCACTAGCCTTGAGGGGGTCCAGTTTTTCATATTACACGGGATACTACTGTCGGGGTAATGTATATATCAGACAGTTTAGCATCAGTTCTGATAGGGAAGTCGGGTGAGTGTACTCCAGATGAGTCAAATGTGGAGTTGGATGAGAATCTGCGAGCAAAGCACTCAGACTTTGTGAGGACCTCGAATTCGTTGATTAAAGAAGGGATAGCTTTCTGTTGGATCACTTTTAATATTTAATATAATATACTAGGATTCATTGAGATGAGTTACCAAATCTTTTCCTGGATTTATTATGCACATATATATATATATATATATATATATATATATATATATATATATATATACTTAACAAAGCAAATAAAAAATAAAATATATTTTTTCTCAAAATCTTCATTAAAAACGATTACCAGATGAAAATAATAGCAACTCTGGTGGTAGCCACATGACTAGTCAGAGAGCCAGTCACCTGCTTTATTTGGCCGTCAAAAATGAACTGAGAGAAAATTTAATTTTTATTTCAGTTGGTGGCAAAACGCCTATCCCTGTGCATGAAAGGTGTGTGCAATATTTATCTAAATTTCGACAATCTAGCATTTTTTTCTTAATTGTTAATTATCATACTTATTTATATTTTAAAGTAATTCTGTTACGCTCCCTTTTAATTTTCATTAATTATTAATTATTTTGGTTTCATACGCCTAAATATTCTTGTCGAGACTTTTTAAGGATTCATTTGTCGTTCTCACTACACACTGTTATATTGAAACTCTCTCGACATCATAAACAAGAAAATATATAGCAGACAGCATCTTGTTCTGTAGCATAAAATGGCCTTCCTCTAGATCTCCAGATCTGTACTCCTGTTTGTATTTACAAAAACGTTCAATTGAATATTTACAAGACTCTAATAAATAAAGGGGTAAACATGAAATTGAATTTAAAAATAATGACATCCAGAGAAATATTCCAATTGTATTAAACGCGAAACTTGAACTACTCCTGGCAAGAACTCGCATACCTAAGTAAAGACTCGCTTTCCTTTGTAAGAACTGGTTTAACTGAATATTTACAAGATTGTTATAAACAAATAATTAAACATGAAATTGAATTTCGAAATGACATTCCAGACAAATGTTCCAAATGTATTACATGCGCAACTTGAACTTGTTAAAAACTTGTTTCCCAAATCACTGAGAGTTTGATTATTGCCAGAGACTTTCTTTCTTTCTGATTGATAAACACTGCTTGTTAACGATTGTAGAGTAACGACCGGGGAGTTGCGATAACGAGCAAGCGAAGTAGCAGGAAAGAAATACTAGTGAAAAGAGAATAAATAATCGACAATATTTTCTGTAGGAAATTCGAATTCTGTAACGCCAGCAACACTGAGTCAGGAGATCCTTTCCCCGAGGGCATCACGTTTAATGCAATGCAATTCATTACAAAAGACATGAATGTATTTTATGCGTGTATCTGGTCATTAAATTTATTTCAGGAATAAAATAAATTGCTTCTTATTTCTTTTTTGGCGCAAAATAAATAAAATAGGCACAACACTGAAATGCTATCATTCGATTTAATATAGCAAAATCTTTGATGCATATTTCTGATCATCGCTAAAATGAATCTAAACTTGAATGAAAAATGTTTTTATAAAAAGTGAATTTGTGAAACCGTAACGACCGGCAGGAAAACTCATGAGTGAGAAGAATAAATAAGTCAAAAGCTAAACAGACAGTAGATTAAGAGAAAAAAAATTAAATTTTCAATGGAATTTACAGATTTCAGAATCCATTTTCAAGATTTAAAATGATATCTCCAAGCCAAAAATAGAAATGTTTATAAAATTATGCAGCAAGTATCGAATACAAAACCATAATACGAAAAATGGTCAAGGAAAAAATAATTATTTTTATTCCTAGTTTCCATCGCTTTCTTCGAAATCGCTTTTAAATCTGCTGTTTGCAAACAGGTCGCAATGAATGCTGTTCCTGTTGAGTAGCGGCCAGAGTAATTAATCATTCCATTTTACTTTTGTTGTTCAAATTTATAACATTGTTTTGCTACACATTTCAACATATTCTATATTTAATGATAAAACATATATATATATATATATATATATATATATATATATATATATATATATAAACAGGGAGAGAAAAAGAGAGAGAGTGCGAACGAGAATAGAGATGAACTTTTTAGTTATATATATGTGTATTTTTGAGTTTTGGGTTTTGTTTATCGGTATATCAACACCTCTGTGGGTTATTTAATAGCAAAAAGGTGGGGTTTTAAGGGTTTCTTAAATGTTTGGTAATAGTAAGAAGGTTGATTTAGTTAGATTGTAATGAAAAATTGTTTTTATTTAAGAAAACTGAAGATGTCTTCTAGTTTTTTATTTAAAAATGTATTGCTGGTAATAATTTTTTCCTTCAAAAATGTATTAGGGTAATACTCTTTTTTCTTTCAAAAATGTGTTTTGGCAATATTTTTTTTTAAATGTATTATTGGTAATGTTTTTCTTTCTAAAATGGATATTTTTCTATATAAATCTATTTTTATCCTTTTAATGTTGTTTTGACTTCAGTTTGAGGGGTTAACTATTTGCCTATAGCTAGGACCCTAACAGCTGTTAATACTCTGGTTCAGGGTGGACCTGGGAACAACAGCAATTAAGAGGTGGTTCCATGCTCCCAATCAAAGGCCTGGCTGCCAATGCAGTTTACCGTCATACTCAGGATCTATATATATTTGTATGTGTTTGTGTGTGTACGTGTTTGTGTATAGCTGCAAATTTATATATATATATATATATATATATATATATATATATATATATATAACTTTTCGCAATTTTCAGTCACATATATATATAGTCATCCGCAAACAGATATATATATATATAGAAGGAAAAAGTGCGAGAAGCCTTAAACATTTTGTTTATAGTGTAAAGTTATTATTATTATTATTATTATTATTATTATTATTATTATTATTTGCTTTTGTATGATATATTAAGTGTATATAATGGTATTTGTATCGCTACACGTGTTTCCAATCTAAAGTTGACTCTCTTCAGGCGAATAAACTTATGACTTTACATATCGAGATCCATTTGTTTTTCTGATGGCCCAAGTATCGTGTATATAGAGAGAAAAGTGGTGTGCAGGTCAGAAAGTTCATATGCGTGCGTGTTTGTTGTTTTCTTTTTCTTTTTTTCACACTGGCAAGTTAAGATTCATTCTTCTCCTTTTGTTGGCCATAAATTCTTTTTACACTGACATCCAAAATCTGATTTCGTTTTTATACTTCAAAGTTATTTTCAGCAATTTTGATTCAATTCTACTCTACAGATTATTTAGTTCTTTTTATTGTTTTTGAAATACTGTTTTTTGAAATGGTTCGCATTTTTTATCGCGTTTGAATTTAGTGTGTGTGTGTGTGTATTAGGTTTATCATGTTCTTTTATTGAGAAGAGGCTTATATATATATATATATATATTCTAAGAAATATATCGATAAAATTAGCAAAGTGTTATGACCGAAGGGCTAGGTTTAGATAACACGGACTCGGATATAAGGTTGAATCGTATATTCTCGGGAAACGTCGTACAAAGGTAAACGGGGACTGGAAAGTACTTTCTCTCGCAGGCGTCCTGACTCACTCATTCACTCACTCTGCGGCTAATCCTCAGTCACTCCTCACTCAGAGTTGGTAGCCATATTATAAAGGTGTGGACAAGTCCATTTGTAGGTAGTGCTCCACAATACAAAGTCATCCTGGAAAGAGCGTGCAAGTTCACTAAAAATGTTTTCGGTGGCATAGCACTGTTGAATCCATAGAAAGGTTCGCCAAAATAATCAACAAAAGCAAATGCACGTTAATACAGTTTGATATTTGCGATTTTTACCCAACCAGCCACTGTAGGTCTATTGACAGCTGCTTTAAACTTAGCCAACAATTACTGTTCAATTAGCGATCAATACTTAAATATTATCAAATGCAAGCGCACAAAAATCTATATACTATTTCATGATGGCTGCCTGTAGACTGAAAGAAACAATCCACATTTCTGCCTTTTTATGGTTGTAGAAGACTGTGAATTGGTTGGTATCTTCTTATTGTGGAGACTATAGTATCTCTTCGAAATAAACAAAAAAAACACCTGATTATACAAAGATGAGGGATTAATTCTTCTAGGCTCACAACAAACTGACCAACTAAGAAAGGACCTGATAAATCTTTTTAAAGACCATAAACTCAAAATCACTGCCACTACTAACGCTAAATTAATCAACTTCCTTGACGTAACTTTCGACCTTAATAATAGAATATACAAACCATATGCTAAAGATCCTCACAACCCCAAATATGGTCACCAAGAAAGTAAACAACACCATAAAGTACTAAATAATATCCATAAATCTATTCAATTCAGATTATCTTCTAACTCTAGTAATAATATAGTTTTTGATAACAGTAAAATTAAATAAGGGAGTAACTTATAGTGGATATTAATTAAATCAACTCTCTTCTTTATTTTAATAAAAATTCACGACGATATGTGAAATCTTGGTTTTCCCAAATAGAAAAAGGATTGACTATGTGCTTAACGAAAAAGTCGAAACCAGATTTCGCAAGTAGGTGTTAAAATGATTTTTGATGAATGGGAGCGACTTGCAAGACCTAAAAGACTTCGAGTAAGTGCGAGAATTTCTAGATTACAATAAAAGGACTTCATCAACGTTAGTCAAGTTAGTTAAATGGAAACCGCGAAAGAGACACACATCTAAAATGTAACTTCAAACTTCAAGCGACCCGGACATTGTTCTCTTTCTCCTTCTCTCCTTCAACAATCACTACTACAAACATTTTGTACGAACTCTTGATAGCTTAACTTTATCAGTGAACATTAATTTTTACGAATTCTTGTTATTCCTCCTTTTAATAAATTTCTATTTTAAAATGCCAAATGTATATATTATTATTACTCTATTCCACATATTCCAACCTGTCGACAACCAAACCTTCTGATGAAAATCTTCTGATGATGATACTGCATAAAACTTGTAAGCTGTAGGGAGTTCGGTTAAGTCTGACACAAGAGCGAACACAAGAAATATTAGCCAGCTCCCTACACTACAAACTAAAAGTAAACACAATGTAAGTATAGAATACACTGATGAAAGCCAAAACGGTAAACATATACCGAAGTCACGCAAACGTAACATCATATTGGCAGCTCAGATACAGTCACTTTCTCACCGGCACAATGTGGCTTCCCAGTGTCTCTTCTACAAATACTTTCACGGCTTCTGCTCCGATGAACTTAGCTCACTGGTGCCCCCTATACATGAATTTACTCGAGCAACGAGATGAGCAACTAGGTCCCACCCTTTTACTGAGAAACCAATAAAATGTAAACACAAATTCTACTCCACCAGCTTCTTTTCTCGCACTTCCCGTCTGTGGAATTCCCTTCCATTTACTTGCTTTCCCGACAGCTACAATCTCCAAGAATTTAAATGTAAAGTCAATAATCATCTCTTATCTCACTAACCTGCATCCTCTCTCTCATGCTCCTTTCTCTGTCCACTTCACTCTCATCAGTATTCTCATCCTTTTCTTACCCACTTCCTGATACCCCCTATAACCTGTCACTCTTTCTCATAACTTCCCTCCTATGTAACCCCCTGCACAACAGTGGCAGTAAAATGTCTTGCTTGGGGCGATATGATTATAAAAAAAATGGTTCAACTTACCTTTTATTGTAGTAATAAAATCAAAACTAACATTTGGTATAATTTTCCTAAATTTAATTCACAAACATTTCTATCATTTTCCTACACTAAAAAAGATTTTCAATAAAAACAATGTCAATATTAGTTATAGTGTGGCAAGAACTTTGATTAATATAATCGCTACATGACAATAAGTTATTAAATAAAAAACGTGACCAACCAGCAAAATAATAATGACTCCATTATTAATTACAGTAATACTACCAAAAATAATTATAACTGCCACAAAAACACAACCTGTTCACTTAACGGTCAATGTATGACCAAATGTATAATTTTCAAAGCTAGTGTACATTATAACGGTGACTACAAATTCTACCTTAGATCAACGAACGGTTTTTGGAAATCTAGATTCAATAAACATAAACTGACTTTGAATAATTTTAAATTCAGGAATAGTATTGCCCTTTCCAAATATTTTTTTTTTAAAGAATAACAACAAAAGCCGAACTATTACTTGGGAATTTACCGCGAAAAGCAAATGTTACAATGGAATAGAAAATACACCTGTATTCATGCTTTTAGAAAAACTTATAATATTAAAACATTTGAATAATCCTAAATTATTGAACAAGAAAGTGAATTCATAATTACATGCAGACAGAGAAACAAATTCCTACTTAGATTCTGACCAATCCATATAGTCCCACATTTCTTTTTCATATTCTCCATTTTTTCTTAATATTTTCCTACTTTTTCCACCTTTTCTTTTTACTTTGTTTTATCCCTTAGCGTGTTCTCTCTCTCTCTCTCTCTCTCTCTATATATATATATATATATATATATATATATAGCCATCCGAAGACGGTCCTGTATCGCTGTATATATATATTTATATAACAACGATTTATACAAACAGTCACTCCTTCACCAACCCTAGTTTAAGATACAAGATCGCGATTTCTAGAAAATAATGGGTATTAAAAGAAAGTAACTTAGATCTCCGGCTAAAATGGGGACTCATAGGCAAGCCTAGGACCTCTAATAGCTTAAGAGATAGATGTAATCTATGTTTGACAGAAAAAATTAAAATTTTAAAATTTCATGACCAAAATATACTCCTTAACAAATGAAGGGAGATCATAAGTATGTGTCATTATAGAAATGAATAAAAATTACAATAATTATCTATTTTCCCCAATTAGTCCCGATGAAAAAATTTAAAAAAATTTTTAAAAGCCGACCGAGCAGTTACCTCCCCACCACCTACCACTGCTAACCCTAAAGTCATACCACATCCCTCCCACTACCAAGGAAAAATTACTACTAACTCATTCTCCCAGCCCAAAACCAATACATCAAAACCCCTTCCTTTACCTAAATTAACCTCTGGGCTTTTTTCCTCATTCTCTGTTTATAAGGCGTCGAAGAATGCATGCCTTAAAATGACACGTTGAAAATGGCTATTTCCCACTAAGTTTTATCTGAATTTACAGATATATATATATATATATATATATATATATATATATATATAGATAGATAGATAGATAGAAATTTGCATGTGTGTTCACACATATGCATCTCTATGTGTAAGTTTATGCATACTTACGTGTGTATGTGCGTTTTCGTATTTGTATGTGCGTATATCTGTCCGTATTTATTCGAAGTAATTGAACGTGTAGAGCAGATAATAGTCAAATTTGAAAATTTATTAGCTACATAACCTACCTTTTAACCTTAGAGATATCTACTAATGAACATCTAAAGATATCACTAAGTTTGAAACCCTGCTTTTGTGGCCAGAAAATTTTCCAATTGTCATTACTCTGTATCTATCTATCTATCTATCTATCTAGCCAATATATATTCAGTCAAATATGTTTCATTGATCTAATTAAGATCGTGGGGGAGATCGAAAGTACCTGGGTAGGAAAAAACTACGGTACCTTCCTTGATGAATTTCATCCGAATAACAAGAAACAGGACTAGAAAGTATAAGTATAAAAATGAATGGACATAATTCAGGGTGAGATGGGTAAATTATCTCTATTGTCTTTTTTTAATTCGCGCATGCGCAATTTTTTTTTAATTTTGTCAACTGCCTGATACAGTAGGGTCAGTTGGGCACTGTCTACGAAAAAAAGAAAACCATGATTCAATTCACACCGCCAAAAATTTGGTAACGGTATTCTGTACTGCTTGGCATTCGCATCTGATTTTGGTGCTTATCTGAGGACAGTGCAAAAGACTTAGGAAGAGTTGGATGAGTCTAATGGTGATTACATAGGTACGGCTGCCTGTAAACCGAGTCTGACCATTCTGACAAGAAAAGAACACCCGAATTTGTTGGTGAGGCCCTCAGACTCAACACGGAGACCTAAGTGCCTTAAAGAGGTAGTGCCACCCTGGGTCAAAAGGGTGGCTGCTAAAGATCCCTCTGTCTGGACTCTGATCCATGTCACACAAACAGGATAACCCAGTCATGGATGTCTGACAATTTCTGAAACCCCATCACCCTTTACATCTGCCCCCCACCCATTAACTCCCCACACCTCAACCCCCTTGATTATTATGTGTGGGTCGCAGTTGAATGACTGACCAACAAAACTTCTTGAAACACGAAAGATGAACTGCAGGCAAAGATTATGGCAGCATACACTAACTTAAACAAGGAGACCGCCCAGAAGAGCTGTAAGAGATTTCAAGGTCGTCTGGGGGCTATAGTTAAAGTCAATGGGCATATTCATTGAATAAATGTACTCTTTAGTATTTCAAGATATTTTTGTGTAATTTTGGTAAATATATCTGTTAAAATGTGATGTCAGTGTTATTTTCATTTTCGACAGTTTATCCATCGCACCCTGGAGAGCATTTATAGATATAGAAATTGAGAACATAGGAATCAGTACTGCATGGTTGAAGCCAATGGTGATTTTATTGAATAAATTTACTCTTCAGTATTCCAAGATATTTTTGTGTAATTTTGGTAAATATATCTGTTAAAATGAGATGTCGGCGTTTTCATGTTTGAGTAATTTAGGCGACAGTTTATCCATCGCACACTGTATGTTTATACTATCCACTGTTTGAATATATATATATATATATATATATATATATATATATATATATATAGATAAACCGACAGCGAAGAAAAGAAAAGGAACCGGTCAAATATCAAATTTTCGAATTCTACAACAACTAAAATCCAATTTATTTATCTGTAACCCTATTTTCATGTAGATATATATATATTTTTGGGGTGGGGGTTAATACAACGGAGTGAGGGAACTTGTTATTAGTGGCATAGTTGTGCTTTATTGTAATTCGCGATGTGAGCTTACTTAAAAATATTTTTAATACTATTATATATTGTAAAATCTGATGGGTAGAGAAATTGGCTGATAATTGGGAAAAAGAAAACAATATAGTTTTTCTTCTTTTTTCGTATTCGAAGCGAATTGTTTTGGGCCAGTGGAAGTTTCAAAAATATCCGTAACCATAACAAAATGTAAAGATAGCCCACGGGCTCCTCTCGGACAAAGAGTATGGCTTCCGCTTCACCAGGTCCACTGCTGATATGCTAACGACCATCACCGAGTATATATACCAGGCTTTCGACAAGAATGGTGAAGCACGAACCGTCGTCCTGGACATCTCTAAAGCGTTCGACAGAGTATGGCACGCCGGCCTTCTACGGAAACTGCGAAGCTATGGCATAACTGGACTTTTGTTGGACTTAATCCGGTCATTCCTCTCTAACCGCACACTGAAGGTGGTATTAAACGGACATGCCTCCCAGAACTACCCTACAAACGCGGGTGTACCCCAAGGCTCTATCCTAGGTCCTACGCTCTTTCTAATCTATATCAATGATCTTCCCGATACCATAAGATCACAAGTAGGCATGTACGCCGATGATACCACAGTTTACTCTCGCCTCGATCAAAAATCTGGTGTAGGTGACAAGGCGAACCTCGCTGCCGAGCTTGAGAAGGACCTCCAATCCGTGGTGGATTGGGGTAAGAAATGGCTCATAAAATTCAATTCTTCCAAAACGAAGCTGCTGTCAATTAACCACCACAGACAACTGCACCTCCCTCCCATTAGCATGGAATAGGCTTGCCTCCCAGAGAGTAAATCACTACGCCTGTTTGGCCTGACGCTCTCAGTGAACCTCAAGTGGAATGACTATGTCGAATCCATTGCTAAATCCGCAGCTATGAAAGTCGGCTCTCTGTGCAGGGCCCGGAAGTTCTTTCCGCCTGAATCTATCCTGCAATTATATAAATCCACCATCCACCCGTGTATTGAGTACTGCTGCCACATCTGGTCGGGTGCCCTTCTATTCTCCTCGGGGTTCTTGACAAAATACAGAGAAGAATCTGTAATGTGATTGATACCGACTTGGCTGACCGCCTGCAGTATCTTCCCTGTGCCTCTTCTATAAATACTTTCATGGCTTCTGCTCTGATGAACTTAAATCACTGGTGCCCCCTAGATGTGAATTTGCACGATATACTAGATTGGCAACTAGGTCCCACCCTTTTACAGTGAAACCGATGAAATGTAACCGCAATTTCTACTCCAACAGCTTCTTTCCTCGCACTTCCCGCCTGTGGAATTCCCTACCGCATGCTTGCTTCCCCGACGGCTACAACCTCCAGGAGTTTAAATGTAAGGTCAATAGACACCTCCTAACACACTAACTCACACCCACTCTCTCCAACTCTCTCCCTATGTGCATCCTAAGTCGTCTATCACCCTCCTTCTGTCATTTCCTATACCCAATCCCTCTATGTAACCCCCTGCGCTATAGTGGCAGTGGAATGCCTTGCTTGGGGTGACACAATTAAAAAAAAAATTTCCTTGATGGGTCAAGTCCGTGACCCCACATCTACTGGGAATAATTTGGGGATTTTTGAAAACCTGAAATGATGTAATGAAGAAAAACAAGACAAAAAGACATTACGTCATGTGAGGTGTTGATATTTCAATCGTTGAGCCATAACTCCTCCATGAAAATGTGATATTCTTCCGCTCATTCAGAAAAAAGAATAGTGTACCCTTTCTGTGTTGTTGTCCACGAGAATAAGGCACTTGAATAATTCTTTATAAAGCTCTGTTTACGCCTACATTATATAAAAACCTCAAACTGTATTAAAAAAAACAAGGAAGAAGATCGTTTTGCATATGCGTGAGATAATAGTTCCTTGTGAGGTGATAGTAGTTTGTTATAATAAGTAAGTTATTACGATTCGCCTCGCTTCCCGCAACAAAAAGAAAAAGTATTTAATTTAGTCAAAGCGAATTTCCTTTGTTTAATCCTTTAACCTTTGTCACCAATTTAAGTCATGACTGCAGTACAGACAACACTTGAAAAGTGTCATTCCTTTCGTTTATATTTTCTTTAATTCCTTTTATCAACTCGAATAAAAGTTATTATTACTTTCATTATCACTTGCCGTAGTCAAACCGTTATCAACATAAGTTCACATACCAGTATAGTGGGTTCGAACCTTGTTGGGTTTTATAAGGACAAACTGCTTTTTTATTTGTTTATACTTTTGAGATCACGCAGTATTTACATTATTTATACTGTTCAGACTCCTTTCCTCATCTTTGTTACCACATTCACGACGTTTCAGCCGTTGTACACTTCAGCGTTCTTCAGGTGAGTGAAATTTTGATCCAAATTTAAATATTATAGAAAAGTTGAAATCGAAGGCAACCATTTTATCTGTGGACTTTTATATGTTGTATTAAGTCTTACATGACAGTTCACGGGCTAAAGATCGGTCATCAGTCGCAACTCCAACTTGGTTGTTTTGATTTATAAGGAATCTTCAACGAACAGCAGACATGTAGAATAGATTCACTCTTTTCTCAGAAACATCAGAATAAATTGAACACTAGTTCCATCAATTGGAATTTGAAATAGCTGCACCAATTTACAACGTAACCAAAAAAGTTCTGTCCGTTTTTAAAGGAAAAAAAGAAAACACTTCACAGTATGTGTAACTTATATTTAGTCTTCGAAGTAATCGTCATCGGCATCCAGCACCTTCTGCCGACGTGTCTCCAGCTGTTCAATGCCTCTGCGGTAGAACTCGGTGGGGGGGGGGTGGGGGGGGGGAGTGACGCAAAGAAGTCCGTGAGGGCTTTGCGCAAGTCTGTTTCGTTGGTGAAGGATTTCGCATGAAGATGATTATCCAGGGAGTGAAAGAAGTGGCAATAGGATGGCGCAGTGTCGAATGAATAAGGTGAATGGCACAAAGTCTCCCACCCAAGTTGCTGTATGGTATCCCTGACCACTCGTGCGACATGCGGCCTGGCATTTTCATGGAGGAAAAGCACACCTTTGCGATTGACCAGTGCTGGCTCCCTCTGGCGCCATGCCTGTTGCACACATTTCAATTGCTGCGAGTATAGGTCTCCAGTGACCGTTTGGACCGTTGGTAGCAGTTCATAATGAACCACTTGATGACCTGTCCACCAGACACAAAGCATAATCTTGCGTGGGTGTATAGGCGGTCTTGCGATGTGAGGGAGAGCGTCCTGAGGAGACAACCAATGTCTGGAACGCTTGGGAGTTTCGTACAGACCCCACTTTTCATCACCTGTAAGCACTCGATTGAATAAGGATGCGGTACGGTGGCGAGAAAGCAGCGATACGCAGGCTTCCACTCGTTGTCCCTTGTGGACCTCCAACAGTGTTTGCTGAACCCACTTGCTCAGTTTGTACTTCTTACCTAGTCGGTGCAGGTGAAGTCTGTTTAATCGGAAACGTTGAACTGTCTTGCAAGTTCACCACACGTTAGACTGCTGTCCTCTTCAATGGCGGCCTTCAGCACTCCGTCATTCAAGACCTGTGGTGGTTCACTGCGAGGCTCATCATGGAGAGACAAATCTCCCGATTTGAATTTTCGAAACCAACGCCTTGAAGTACGTTCATCCACAGCACTATCCCCAAACGCTTGACATATGCGGCGACTTGATGCAGCTACTGATTCGCCCACTTTGAAGTCGTAAAGCAAACAGCCCTGAACGAGATCTCTGAACATTTCCATCCTTCTCACAGATCTCCGGCTTATAACTGATGGCCAGGCATGGTGTGCGCATGTTTTTTATAACGTCTGATGTTCCTACTTCCGGCTGTCCGAATTTGAAAACAATTGCTACACGCATTTCGTATATATTTCAACTTCATTCAATGACTAATCAAAAAACGGACAGAAATGTTTTAGTTACCTTGTAAATATGTTAATCATTATGCCGATTAAATATTTTCAAACGAAGTTAATAGTTTACTGACCGCATAGAAACTTTACTTCATTGTTTATCTTTTAATAAGTAAAATCCGTTGAAAAGATTGAATAGGTTGTGGTGATACCGATCAAAGCCAGGGACCGGATGTTTGCACTCTCACGACCAAAAAGCAAATGACCAAAACTCGTCGGTGCGTACCCCGGCTCCACGCAGATGTTCCGGTAGAAAACTAAAAATTAATTAAAATATTAAATTCCAGTTCGTGAGCCTACGTGAACTTTATTTATCGGTCAATCGGAAGCCCAGAATCAAATACGGATGTGAATTTCCAAATGATCTGCTGCGATCCAAAAAGACGAAATAAAAAGCCGATACAGAAAGCATCACCAGACGGACACAGACAGACAGACTCGAGAGAGACGAGTTTAATTAGTATCTCTCTTAACCGACGTCAAGCGGCTTACTATGCTCGCCGCCATTCCCTCTCCTTTCCTTCTTCGCTGTCTCAAAACTACTAAGGAGCGGATACATCAAAGACCTTCCTTATTTACAACGCACCCACATTCATAAGCACAAATTCTCTTTTCAGCATTTTATTGCCATGAACATTTTAACGTTCATTGAACCCATCTTTAAAGGATTACTTTAATTGTAAAAACCTTAATTGATATGTGTATATATAAAATGTTGTTTCTAAACTCAATTTGCTTTTCTTGATTTTATAACCCCTTTTATGACTTATAATGGGCTATCTACCACGAGGCCAAATTCCGTTAATCTGCAATAAAATGCAACTACTCTCCACTAGAACGGTACCCCCACTATAAGGTCAGTGTACCTTCCAGTACGCATTATTAGTGGGCTTAGTTTCATAACATATCGTGTTTAACGATACTTAGCTAAAGAATATTTATTTACAAAGTCCTCGCGTTACAGTAAGATTCTTTGGTTCGACTTTAGAAAGAAAGAAAGAAAGAAAGAACAAGACTGAAAGATTCGTCTCGTGGGGTCTGGCCGTCTGTGTCCGAGTCGCTGAATAGACGTTGTTGAATACCAATAGAAGTCTTCATTACTGGACAAACAGTTTGACAAGGAATCTCAATGACAATAAATTACAACAAAATAATAGTCTATGAGACTAGCTTGTTAACCATTACTCAATTCTAAGAGTTACGGAATATTTACTAAATTAAACTTCCTGTTACGCAAACAACCTAATTTGTACTTGGTGCGGATCGTGATCACAACAATATTAACGATATCAAGATTATCTTGCTAAATATTGCTCTATGACAAACCGATTTAATAATGACAAAAAGATTGTGTTGGCCCTGGATATGACGATAAACTGCATCCGGCAGCAAGGCCTCTGATTGGAAGGATGTGAGGAGCATGGAACCACCTCTTAATCGCTGTTGTTCCCAGGTCCACCCTGACCCGGAGTGGTAGAACCTGTTAGGGTCCCAGCTATGGGCAAATAGTTACCCCATCAAACTGGGGTCAACACACTATAAAAATATAAAAATAGACTTTTATAGAATAATATACAATTTTTGAAAAAAAAATTATTACCAGCAATACATTTTTAAATACAAAACTAGAAGACATCTTCAGTTTTCTAAAATAAAAAAAAGAAATAAAAACATTTCATCAAAATCTAACTAAATTAATTTTCTCACTATAACAACCCCCCCACCTTTTTAGCATTAAATAACCCACAGAGGTGTTGATATGCCATTAAACAAAGCTCAAACTCAAACTCAAACTCAAACTTAGATTGTTTAATGTTCTAACCATTAATTTTGTTTAAATACCTTTCCCTTGGAAATAAGTTATTAAAGAGTTAACATCAGAGCAAATAAAAAGCAGCTTTTACTATTTGCATTGTTCGGACTGTTGTACCCATCTTTATTGCTAATCATAAATTTCACTCACCTGAAGAACGCTGAAGTGTACAACGGCTGAAACGTCGTGAATGTGGTAACAAAGATGAGGAAAGGAGTCCGAACAGTATAAATAATGTAAATACTGCGTGATCTCAAATAAAAAAGCAGTTTGTCCTTATAAAACCCAACAAGGTTCGAACCCACTATACTGGTATGTGAACTTATGTTGATAACGGTTTGACTACGGCAAGTGATAATGAAAGTAACAATAACTTTTATTCGAGTTGATAAAAGGAATGAAAGAAAATATAAACGAAAGGAATGACACTTTTCAAGTATTGTCTGGACTGCAGTCATGACTTAAATTGGTGACAAAGGTTAAAGGATTAAACAAAGGAAATTCACTTTGACTAAATTAAATACTTTTTCTTTTTGTTGCGGGAAGCGAGGCGAATCGTCATAACCTACTTATTATAACAAACTACTATCACCTCACAAGGAACTATTATCTCACGCATATGCAAAACGATCTTCTTCCTTGTTTTTTTTATACAGTCTGAGGTTTTTATATAATGTAGGCGTAAACAGAGCTTTATAAAGAATTATTCAAGTGACATATTCTCTGTGGACATCAACACAGAAACGGTACACTCTTCTTATTTTTACAAATGAGCGGAGTAAAATCACACTTTTCTTAAGGTGTGAAACCTATTTATACTTTTGCTGAAACAAATTAATTTTTCTTTTCTTTTTGTTACTTTAATTTTCTTGTTCGTTTATAAAAAGACTCTCTACCTGATTCGCTTCCGTATCAAGTAACGTTGACGTTCTTTATAACAATCGAAAGACAAACAAAATTAAGAACACTGTTTTAAAAGTTTATGTTGTCTCAATGGTCATGGTATTGGCCATAAAAGTACAAACTTTTAAGATATTGTCGGCGAGTTCGAGTCTCGTCAGATGCTGCTGTAAATGCCTCTCAAATTAGAACGTAGTCATCAGTTACCTGATTATTCCGACTCGATATGAATTCACCATTACAAGCTGTTGACGTAATTTGAGTAAAGCGCACGTTGTAGTGCAGTGGATATCGACTCGGAACGAGAAATCTGGGGGCCGAGTTCAAATTCCAATTGAATTCGTTGCACTCACTTACGCGCAAATACTCTTGGTTATGGGTTAAATAACAGGACAGATTGGGTTCTATAGCCTTGGTCGGCAGCCAATCTACCGCAGAAAGTAATGGCAACCGTCTGCGGGAAAATATTCTGCCCAGTCAGTCATGTCTTGAAAGAGACATGATCTCCCAAGCGAAAAAATGAAAATAGTTACGTTCTAAGCACAGAAGCATTATTTATGATAAAGCTGGTTCACAAATAATTCTGACAGATATTTCTTCAAGAGATCTTCTGCGAACAATCTAGAAAAAAATTACTGTACCAATTACAATAATTTTATATTTTAGCCGTCATATTAATCAAACGTGTAACACTTCATTTGAACGCCTTCATTTTTTCAAGCAATTTATGTTAACCTTTCTGTTGCACTTGACAAAATAATTCCATTTCTCTTTCCAATCTTATTTTGCATGTATGTTTTTTCTTATTTTACACCCAAATTCTGCTAGAAAATTTATATTTCGATTTAAAATTTTTTTTTTGATTTTCTGTTTTCTTTCACGTTTATTTTTGTTTGTTTTCTTATTTCGTGTAAAACGAGGAAAGTGTTAAGATATATTCTGCTTCGAATAACCAGCGCTTAACACATAAAACAAAAAACAAATTAGCTTTCTCTCTCTGTCTTTCATTAATTAGCAATGCTAGGATGGGCTTGCGTATATGTAAGAGAGAAAGAGAGAGAAAGAGAGAGACGGAGAGAGAGAAAGAGAGAGGGAGGGAGAAAGTGAGAGAAAGGAAGAGAGAGGGAGAGAGAAAGAGAGAGGTGGGACGGAGAGAGAGAAAGGGAGAGTGAGGGTTTGAGAAAGAGAAAGGGAGAGAGATAGAGGGAACGAGAAAGAGAGAGAAAGAGAGAGACGGAGAGAGAGAAAGAGAGAGGGAGGGAGAGAGAGGGTTAGAGAAAGAGAGAGAAAGGGAGAGAGAAAGAGAGAGGCGGAGAGAGAGAAAGATAGAGGGAGAGAGAGAGAAAGAGAGGGAGAGAGAGAAAAGGAGAAAAATAGAGGGAGAGAGAGGGAGACGGAAAGAGAAAGAAAGAAAGAGGGAGAGAGATCGAGGAAGAGAGAGAAAGAGAGAGAGAGGGAGAGAGAGAGAGAGAGAGAGAGAGAAGACAGAGAGAGAAAAAGAAAAAGAGAAGAGAGAGGAATGGAGGAGGAGAGGAATGGAGAGGAGGGAGGGAGGGAGGGAGGGAGGGAGAGGGAGGGTTAAAGGGTGCGAATATACGTAAAAACAATTTTAATTTGATACTCCTACGTAGATACTAAATGTATTATTTTGAAGGTATGTCAAATGAACTGTAATATTTAATTTATGAATGTGAAAGCATTGATTTTTTTACAAGTATGGGCGAATTAACTATAATTTATATCAACACACACCTCTATGTGCGTACTCTTCTCTGAAGTCATCTGTAATCGTAAAGAATCATATTTGTGTCTTTATAGGCAGAGGGATGGGTTTAGGTTAGTGTGTTAATAATAACATAGGGGACTGCAACTTTCAGGTTTCGATGCCAATGGCACCATCATCAGGCAGTGAAATGTTACGGGGTCATATATATAGTGATATGTAAATTCAATTTCCATACAATTACATACATATGATCCCATAACTGAACAATATTTCACTACCTGACGATGGTACACTTGGCACCGAAAGCTTTTGAGTTGCAATCTTTTATGTTATTACAATAGTACTACTAATAAAATAAAAACTCTGCTCCTGTATTTAGCACTTTATAAAAAGTGATAACTACCAAACTGTAGAACATCTGTCCATTAGTTTCTACCACTATTTTATACATATATATATATATATATATATATATATATATATATATATATATATATATATATATAAGTGACAATGAATGTCTATTATGTTTAATCATGAGCCGTTCTAAACATCGTATTTTAGCTTTAATTTCAGGTAAAAATAAAGACAAAAATTCTCTAACATTTTGATATTTTTTATTATGTTGGTTCTAAGCTTTCGGCTCACATGAGCCATCTTCAGAGAGGTTACAGGGACGTTAACATAAAAACATCCACCATTAAAGATGATTTTATCTTGTGTTGACATAAAACTTTGCTAAGCAACGATAACAGCTACCAAATAGCAAACGCAGTTCGTAAATTTGTAATGCTGTTCTATGACGTCACACCACGTGAGAGCTCGAAATGTTAACAGAATCATATATTTAAATGCAATGTAATGTGTTATGACCAGATTTAAACGTGATTTTATTTTCACCTGAAATTAAAGCCAAAATACGATCTTTAGAACGGCTCATGATTAAACATAATAGACATTCATTGCCTCTTATATTTAACAATATATGTTTAGAAAACTATCAACTGCCTCGATACACTAAGTATATATACGCTTGACAATACATATAAACAACAATTCCAACATGTTTAGACATCTAAAACAACATACCAGGCCACATACATAATTCCGTGAAATCCTCGTCGAAAACACAACCATACTTAAACATGAAAACGATAAACAAAAACTAAAAATACTCGAAGCCATATACATAAAACAGTTGAAACAAAATTAGCTACGAAATCTCCACACCCATTCTCAAATGCCTATAATAGATAACAGAAGTGACTGGTTATCCCAATGGCTTTCCATACTTAATACTTCTCGCCTCAACTCTCGTGTGGCCATAATCTGCGATTTTCGCTTCTAGTATGCATGCACGTGTTCACTATCCTCCATACAAACAAAATAGACGACTACTACTATCATTCGTCCGCGAACTGCCCGTTACAACCAACACTATTTTCATCTTTGATAATGGCTGATGTAAGCCGAAAGCTCAGAAAGGATTAAATAAAAACATGCATCATATTGTGATTTTCTTTCCTCTTTCGACGATAATTTTATTAAGCATATCAGACGATATGAAAAAAATTTACATAAAATAAATCGACGAAACTTGTCTATATTATTTAATGAAATATGCATCAATATATATATATATATATATATATATATATATATATATAATATATATATATATATAATATATATATATATATATATATATATATATATATATATATATATATATATATATATATATATTGATGCATATTTCATTTTAGAACATGTACAAATTTTTAATATATATAAAAGATTTGTACGTGTTCTAAAATATAATTTATACTAAATATTCACAGCTCTATATATTATATATCGAGCACTGTTTTAAATTAATGTTTTGGACGTTGTAAAAATTTTTTTCTTCGTTCCTTATTCACCCGGATATATATATATATATATATATATATATATATATAAATAAGAACATGTACATAATTTTTCTATATATATCCACGACAAAGGTATATTTGTTTCGACATTGAAACTTCAATATCTCATCAGGCGGTGTGTAAAGTAATGGAAAGCCTCTTTGCTTATATTTGCTTAGTTTTCACTCGGATATATATAAACACACAAAAGTGTCTATATTTCTGGAATAAGGTATTGTAATTATTTACGCTACTTGCATTGTCCGGACTGTTGTCGTCATATTCACTACGTGTTTTCTGTTGTACATTCTGACCTGTGAATAAAAGCATTGGTTGAAGTAATCCAGTCGTTTGACCTCAACAGTTGTGAGTTCAATATCTGGCTACATCAGATATGAATATAACTCGGAGAGTTTAGTTAAAGGCAAATAATATCCTCCTGAAGTGGCATGTTACATAGAACTATAACAATATATTCCGGTAAACGAAATAAATGGTTGGGTTCGAAATTCCAATCACGTGAAAATTGTTGGAGTGTACAACGGTCGAAATGTAAATATGACAACAAAAATGAGAAAAACAGCCCGAACAAAGTAAATAGTGTAAAAAGCGCGTGCGCGCACGCACACACACACACACACACACACACACACACACACACACACACACACATATATATATATATATATATATATAGTGATGGGCGGTAGTACAATGGATAGGGACTCAAATCTTAAATAGGGAAAAAGGCATAAGCCTCTAATCCTATTCAAAAGACAGGGGAGGAGTGTGAACCGGACGATAGAGAACGTTTTACTCATATTGTGGAGAATTCCCCACCCCCTCAGGAACCCAATTTTAAACAAGAAACAAGGGATACATTCTACTTCATTACAAACGACAGGGGAGGAGTGTGAACTGGACGATAGGTGAAAGTTTCTAATCCAATGAAATTGTTTTCTATCAAACCTCAGTCAGTTACGTGCCATCACGTGATACCCGCTTTGTCGATTGTCTCGAAAGAAATATGACTGAGTAAGCCGAAGATTTTCCCGAAGTAGGTTGCCATTACTTTATGCAATAGACAGGTTGCCAACCAAGACTACCGAAACCAATCTGTCCTGCTATTTGATCCATAGCTGAAGGGAAAAGAGACGGATTAATACCTTTCCCAAGAATATTTGTGCGTAAGTGAATTAAACGAATTCAACTGGAATTCGAACCCTGCTCTCCGATTTCTCTTTTCGAATCGATATCCACTACACGCGCATATAGAGATATTAAATCGACGTTCGTCTGGTAGAAGGTTGAATTTATCTTTTAAATAAATTAGACCAACTAAATTTGAAAATCCTGATATTCAAGTATGGATAGGAATCAACTTATGTCACTGTTTCATTTGCCTTTTTTCATTTACCCTACATGGAAATGGCGTTCAAAGCAAAAAGTACTATGATATTCTCTGACACAAGATGTCGTCACATATTTTATCAATTTAGTGTAACAGAAGACACTTCACCCCAACATTAAAGTTCTCTAAAACTAGTTTCTGCTTCAATGTTGGGGGCGTGGGATGTAACCAAAAGTGCTACCCAGAACGTCAGGGCATTTGAACATGTTGATTAATATCTAGCTATGTAAAGTAGAACCTACTACGCTAGTAATGATTTCTTCAACAATCGTTGCTATTACTATTCCGTTCTTTTCTTTGAATATTTCGCGTCGACTTTAATCATTTAAAGGCAAAACTCTAAAAATAGTTTTAATAACCAATATCGATCGCGTTACGATATAAAAACTACTTTCTTACAGGTGTGTTATGTTACTTCGTTTCCGTTACTGGTGTCATATTATTTTATATATTTTCATTTGTCTTAAAATTTTCTTTCATGATTCACGGGTGAAGTGTTTAATATACACCCTCCCTTACTGCCGTAGGTATGTACATATTTACGTCGGCATTTAAATATGATATTATTTAAGCGCACATAACACCCACCCACCCACATATGAATGTGTGCGTCTATATACATGGTTGTATTACTCAGAATATAGACTGACACTAAAGTACTAGGAGAACCTGATCACTGTATAATGAATCTTTCACTGTATAATGTTCAATATATGTGTTTAATAATTGCAACTCAATTAAGTGCATTGACAAAGGTGATTGAAAATTAAAAATGTATTTTGCATAAAGGAATTTTTTTCATCATAAGAGGCACAGACTTAATGATGTAACTACGTAAATAGGTGCGTTAGTAAATACAATCTTTTATGTAAATGTTTTGTATATTTATATGGATATGTTTGAGTGTGTTTAACAATCATTGGTTGATTTCTAAGAAAAAATACTTATGGATAAAGATAACTCATAGCCTTGTGCCAGCCGAAGCATAGCCTAAAAATGAAGTATATGTCTCATATGAGCGCATAGATATTTTTATATGTACGTCTTTTAGTCGATGGGTGCGTTGGTTCTTCAATTGAGATCTAAAATGTTAACCAGGTTTATTAGTTTGAAATGTGTGCGTGCGTGTGTTTGCGGTCTTAGAAGAAGAAGAAGTCTGTATTATGGTAGAAAGGCAGATGGAGGAATTCAGTGTGATGGGGGTGGGAGGTGGAGGAATGGGAGTCAAAGTTTGGCTTTGTGCGCGGATATTTGATACCTGAATGAATCAACGGGGATTGAGGTGAAAAAAAAGAGAAAAAAGAGAAAGAATAGCAAGCGAAAATGAATGAAAGAAAAACGATTTAAAATAAAAAAAAAAGAGGAAAATTAAGAGACAGAAAAAAATGGCTAAAAGAGAAATTATCAGAAAAAAAAAGATTAAACATTGGAAGAAAGAAAAGAGAAAGAAAAAGTCGGAGAAAGTGAGAATAGAAGCAAGAGAATCAATAAATAGAAAAACATTAAGAGAAAGAAAGAAAACGAAAGGAAGAAGGATAAAAGAAAAGAAAGAAAAGCATTAAGAGAAAGAAAGAAAGTCATAAAAAATAAATAAAAGAAAAAAGAGAAAAGAGAAAAGAAGAAAGAAGCAGATAACTAAACAAGGTGTTTAGTTTAATACTTTTAATACGTTTAATATTTAATTTAATTATTTTCTTTCTCGATCGAATATCCTAATTTTTGGGATCAATAATTCAAATCATGTCCTTCCCTATTGCTAACATAGTTCCAAGTCGACTACTTTCCTAGCAGACTTCTTTAATATCGTCGAAATTCCCTGGAAATTGCCCATAACCAATGGACTCCTTTTCTCTCACCTCCCGCCTAACATGTTATCCGTACATAACAAAATACTCTGATGAAAACGTTTTCTCCTTCTTTCGATCCCTCTTTACAGGCATGTAACGTTGTTAAACTTCAAACGACTACATCTCTTGAACTGACATCTTTTCGGGCATTTATCATTCTCTTTCATGAAATACTTTGAATGTACTTCTAATCTACTGGGTAACTGGCATAGTCTCTACTTCGCTAGAGATGTGCGTTCGAGCCTAGGTTAAGGCCCAAACTAGCTACGATCATTTTTAATGTAAACAGGTCTTATCAGCTTGAAGGATCGACGCAACACAATCTTCTTAGCAGCCCTACCAATTTTGACCTGGTCGAATGATTAATAAAGGTCATCAATGTCATGACTCTTTTTATAAACGAGACAACATGAAATAATTTTTGTCACCGTATCATTGTCAAATTTTAAATCCGCTTTCTCGTATCTCTTTCTTTCAATTGATATCCTCCTCTCTTTCTCTCTCTCTCTCTCTCTCTCACACACACACACACCCTCCTACTTTTTTGTCTATTCTCGTTCATTTTCTTTTTCATTTTTTCGTATTATACTCTTATATTTCTATTTTGGCCTTTTTTCTTCCTTTTTCCACATTCGCTTTCTTTTTTAATCATTTTTTATTTCGTTCTCTTTGTTTTTGATTTTTTTTCTTTGTTTTTGATTTTTTTTCTTTGTTTTTTTTTTCAATCTTTATTTAACACTTTCTGTCCGTTTATGTTCTTTTGTTTCGTCTTGCTTTCCCCGTCACTCTTTCTTTCTTTCTTTCTTTCTTTATTGTCCTGTTCTTTCATTCTTTCTTTTCAGTTTAATTCTTTCTTTCTTTCTTTCTTTCTTTCTTTCTTTCTTTATTGTCCTGTTCTTTCATTCTTTCTTTTCAGTTTAATTCTTTCTTTCTTTCTTTCTTTCTTTCTTTATTGTCCTATTCTTTCTTTTCAGTTTCTTTCTTTCTTTCTTTCTTTATTGTCCTATTCTTTCTTTTCAGTTTCTTTCTTTCTTTCTTTCTTTCTTTCTTTCTTTCTTTCTTTATTGTCCTGTTCTTTCATTCTTTCTTTTCAGTTTAATTCTTTTTCTTTCTTTCTTTCTTTCTTTCTTTCTTTCTTGTCCTATTCTTTCTTTTCAGTTTAATTCTGTCTTTCTTTCTTTCTTTCTTTATTGTCCTATTCTTTCTTTTCAGTTTAATTCTTTCTTTCTTTCTTTCTTTTTTCTTTCTTTCTTTCTTTCTTTCTTTATTGTCCTGTTCTTTCATTCTTTCTTTTCAGTTTAATTCTTTCTTTCTTTCTTTCTTTCTTTCTTTCTTTCTTTCTTTCTTTCTTTCTTTCCCTCCCGCCCACTCTCTGACTCCCTTTCTCTCAAATGTTGCGGATTGTGTTGGTGCAACGTGTAGAGTTCTCTCCCTTGAACGCTTTCTTCTTCGCTTTTGTTAGAAACATTTTCAATATGCAAATATTTCTGTGTGGGCGTTTATACCGTTTCTCTAGATTTATTTAACTTAGTGCGGAACAATAACTAATGAAGCAATGCTGCAAAAGGAAGATTGTATTACGTCAATTTTCAAAGTGGATAAATGTTACTTATTGCGTAAATCAATATTTAAAAATCTCGTTAAACCTTGAGTTCAAACTCTGACCTCTGGCACCGGTGAGAAATACACACCTACTTTACGCTAAAGGAGAAGGGCTCGGTTGAATTATGGTTTTCTCTTCCTTTTCGCCTGTTTTCCTCATACCAAACGCTTTCTTTCTTTTTTTATTTATTTATTTTCTTTCTTTCTTTCTTTCTTTCTTTCTTTTCAGTTTAATTCTTTCTATTCAGTTTCTTTATTTCTTGTTTCTTTCTTTCTTTCTTTCTCTCTTTCTTTCCTGTTCTTTTATTTCTGTCCATTTCTTTCTTTCTTTCTTTCTTTCTTTCTTTCTTTCTTTTCAGTTTAATTCTTTCTATTCAGTTACTTTTTTTCTTGTTTCTTTCTTTCTTTCTCTCTTTCTTTCCTGTTCTTTTATTTCTGTCCCTTTCTTTCTTTCTTTCTTTCTTTTATGTCCTTTTCATTCATTCTTTTCAGTTTCTTTCTTTCTTTAATTCTGTCCTCTTCTTTCATTTCTGTCCCTTTCCTTTTTCTTTCTTTCTTTTAAGTTTAATTCTTTCTTTTCAGTTTCTTTCTTTCTTTCTTTTTTCTTTCTTTCTTTCTTTCTTTCTTTCTTTCTTTCTTTGTCCTGTTCTTTTATTTCTCTCCCTTTCTTTCTTTCTTTCTTTTCAGTTTAATTCTTTCTTTTCAATTTCTTTCTTTCTTTCTTTCTTTCTTTCTTTCTTTCTTTCTTTCAGTTTCTTTCTTTCTTTTTTTAATTCTGTCCTTTCTTTCTTTCATTTCTGTCCCTTTCCTTTTTCTTTCTTTCTTTTAAGTTTAATTCTTTCTTTTCAGTTTAATTCTTTCTTTCTTTCTTTCTTTCTTTCTTTCTTTCTTTCTTTCTTTCTTTCTGTCCTGTTCGTTTATTTCTCTCCCTTTCTTTCTTTCTTTCTTTCTTTCTTTTCAGTTTAATTCTTTCTTTTCAGTTTCTTTCTTTCTTTCTTTCTTTCTTTCTTTATTTCTTTCTTTCTTTCCTGTTCTTTTATTTCTGTCCATTTCTTTCTTTCTTTCTTTCTTTCTTTCTTTCTTTTCAGTTTAATTCTTTCTATTCAGTTACTTTTTTTCTTGTTTCTTTCTTTCTTTCTCTCTTTCTTTCCTGTTCTTTTATTTCTGTCCCTTTCTTTCTTTCTTTCTTTCTTTCTTTCTTTATGTCCTTTTCATTCATTCTTTTCAGTTTCTTTCTTTCTTTAATTCTGTCCTCTTCTTTCATTTCTGTCCCTTTCCTTTTTCTTTCTTTCTTTTAAGTTTAATTCTTTCTTTTCAGTTTCTTTCTTTCTTTCTTTCTTTCCTGTTCTTTTATTTCTCTCCCTTTCTTTCTTTCTTTCTTTCTTTCTTTTCAGTTTAATTCTTTATTTCTTTCTTTCTTTCTTTCTTTCTTTCTTTCTTTCTTTGCTGTCCTCTTTTTTCTTTTCTGTCTCCTTTCTTTCTTTCTTTTTTTCTAACCGATATTTTCGCCCGTTTTCTTCTTGCGTTTTTCGTCCTTGTTCGGAATCAGGAAAAATGCCTCTTTTCAAAGCAGGGCTCCGCGGATTGTGAGTGAGGTATAAAAAATCGTCCGATCCCTCAGAACTTAGTCCCTCTAGTATTTGTAAAATATGCAATATTTGATCAGTATAGAAATTTATCAAAAGATTTGTCCGTTACAGAAGCAAATGATTGGGTGGCCAGGGATATACAGAGATTTACAATCATGCCTTGTGCCCTACCTAACAAAAGTGCCATGTGAACTCTATGAGCCGTGGATGCTGTTAGGAGGTGAGAGGAGTTTCGGTTGGTCTATGTTTACCGTCGATCAGTGAGGAAATCAATCGATCGATAATAATCGATCGATTAATCGAGACACGTTCACTCATACGTATTTAGGTTGCGATTTAGTTCACCTCTTCATGAATAATTAGTTAAAAACAAATCAGCGTTGGTTTTTTTCTCCCTCAATCCCGTCTCCAAAAACACAAATGGTCGTCAAGCAATTGAAAGTTGACGAGATCTCCTTACAGCTTGTCCCAGTGCCAGACTAACACAAGCTGGGTCAGGACATACATGCCTCATCAACACGTACATTTACATAATATTGGGTGTGTCCAAATCTTCTCTGTCGTTCATTGTTTTAATACAGAAATATCTTTCTTCTATGTGACGTGCCTTTTCAGAACGTTGACAATCATGGCTCTCCACAATTTCGTGTCCTTTCTAGCTCTTAATAAATATTGTTCTTTTTGTTATCTCTCTTCTAAACCTTGCTATGTCATCCGTTTACTCAAGCTCTTTAGGTAAGTTATATATTTTCTTTTTCAGTCTCTTTTGCTTTCAATCTCTCCTGTGAGTATTAAATTTTCCAAACCTCTTTCTTCATTATCTGCTTTAGAAATTTTAGCTTGATGATAACTATGTGTCCATTTTGCTTCTTTTTTTCTCTAAAACTTCGTCATTGCTCGCATGTTTGGTATATGGTAGTCTCAGCACCCTTCTGTAGAATCATATCTATGTTGCTTCAAGTCTATCCTTCATCTCTGAGGAGACTGATCAGCATTCACGACCAAATAGGAGGACTGATGTTAGATAATAATTCACTTGGATTTTTGGTTTGTAACGAAATTCTTCTGTCTCTTCATTTTTTTCCTTAGCACATACCAGAAATAAATATTTAAAAATAAAATAGTTAAATAAAAAGAGCTGCTTTTTCACACACCTAACAAGATTGTCATAAGCCAATGATTAGAAAGCAAATCTCATTAGACTTTTGTTGATCACTGGAACATATTTACGCACATGATGCTTTGAATATCAAGCAATTTTGCGAATTCCCGGAGATCGTATTTTGCTCCCACATATCAACAGAATAAATATATATATATATATATACAAATAATGTCTGTCATAACTTTATATAAAACATAAATATCACGCGTGGGTATTTATTTAATTGTGTTCCTATCTATCTATCTATCTATCTATCTATCTATCTATCTATCTATCTATCTATCTCAGTCTTTTCATATCTATCTATCTACCTATCTATCTATCTATCTCTCTCAGTCTTCTCATATCTATCTATCTATCTATCTATCTATCTATCTATCTATCTATCTATCTCAGCCTTTTCATATCTATCTATCTATCTATCTATCTATCTATCTATCTATCTATCTATCTATCTCAGTCTTTTCATATCTATCTATCTACCTATCTATCAATCTCTCTATCTATCTCAGTCTTCTCATATCTATCTATCTATCTATCTATCTATCTATCTATCTATCTCAGCCTTTTCATATCTATCTATCTATTTATCTATCTATCTATCTATCTATCTATCTATCTCAGCCTTTTCATATCTATCTATCTATCTATCTATCTATCTATCTATCTATCTATCTCAGCCTTTTCATATCTATCTATCTATCTATCTATCTATCTATCTATCTATCTATCTATCTATCTATCTATCTATCTCAGCCTTTTCATATCTATCTATCTATCTATCTATCTACATTTTGTTCCTTATCGTTTCGTAGAACAATGAGTTTCATGCAGATGACAATCGTCAGGTGCGACTTTAAAAACTCTTTCGACGATTGTCACATGCATGAAACACAAATTTGTACCAAACGGGGAGATACAAATTGTATATTCCGTATTAGTAACCATTCTAAGCTCTGTTAGTTTACATTAAGAAACACTCACCGTGCTTTAACATGCACGCACGCACACACACACACACACACACACACACACACACACACACACACATAGTTTTAAAGCATATTATATTTATGAGTAAAACTGCTCAATATCAGCGATATATATATATATATATATATATATATATATATATATAATCTGTTATAGCTAAGCTACAATATAAAAAAAACAATGTGATTTTATATATTTATCAGATATACCAGATCTCAACGTGTAAATAATGCAGGTGCTAATGGTTAATGGTTAGGATGTTAGTGTGAGACTAATCGCTAAATAATGACCTATTCCGTTGTTAACAAGTATCATGTCTCGTTAGCAAGTGCTTATTTCATGATAACTGGAGGTCACGTGGCTAATACATGGCGCATTCTTTCATAGTTTTTATAGTTTGATTTCTATTATTATTATTATTATTATTATTATTATTTATTTATTTATTTATGTATTTATTTATTTTGATTAATGACATAAAAATCAGAATGCTTTCTCATAAAAGACGATGGAGATAATTTTATGAGTAAATATGTTCATCAGTAAAAAGGGCAGCCCAAAATGCCAAATACAGGTCAGGGATATTAGGATCAAGCAGGTACAAAAATTTATATACCTAGAAAGTGTTATAACAAAAGACGGAAAGTGCGACACAGAGATCCGAAGGCGAATTGGCATGGCGAAGGAAGCATTCCAGATGTTGAGTAAAGTATTAAGAAACAG
>JBBBDQ010002263.1:467500-540000 GCA_037127315.1 Ascarosepion bandense | reverse complement strand
ATCACTGGTGCCCCCTAGATATGAATTTAGACGAGCTACTATATTAGCAACTATGTCCCTCACTTTTACAGTGAAACCGATAAAATGTAACCGCAATTTCTACTCTAACAGCTTCTTTTCCCGCACTTTCCACCTGTGGAATTCCCTTCCATATACATGCTTCCCCGACAGCTACAATCTCCAGGAATTTAAATGTAAAGTCAATAAACATCTCCTATCACACTAACTTGCATCCATTCTCACAAGATCCTTTTTCATCTACTCCACCCCCACCCCCACCCCCGGTATCCTCATCCATCTATTACCCTCCTCCTGACATTTTCTATAACTAACCCCTCTTTCTCATCACTTTCCCCTATGTAACCCTCTGCGCAACAGTGGCAGTTGAATGCTTTGCTTGGGGTGAGATTATTTAAAAATCTTGGGGTTGAAACAAAATTAATTTTGTTATTCTAATTTTCAATATTTCTAATTTTTGCCCGGCTGCTAAATTAAGTCGAAAAAAAGCAAGAACTCTGGCACAACCCTTGTACATACATCTCATCAGAAACTTTATTCCGACATTTGAATCGTAACAAGGAGATTTGTCCGACAAATCAGTTAGTTAAGTGACATACGTAATACACGCTTGGGCGATCATGTCTCTTTCGAGTCATGACTGACTAGGCAGAAGCTTTTTCAGTAGTAGTTTGCCATTTGTTTCTGTGGTAGACTGGTTGCCATCCAGAGCTAAAGAACCCAATTTGTTCTGCTATTTAACCCGTAAGGAGGGAGAAGAGATAGATTAATACCTTTTTTCAAAGGTATTTTCGCGTAAGTAAATGCAATGAATTCAAATGTAATTCGAACTCGGCTCTCCGATTTCTCAATCCGCGCCGATAACCTTTGCACCACAACGCACTGTTGACAAAGATTATATTTATAAAGCAATTTTAAGATCAGATTAATTAATATTTCATTAATGATAAAATTAAAAATAATTGAACTCATTGAATCTGTACAACTAAGTGACTGTTACTTCGCTTTTGCTTCTAATCACGTAGGCCTATTCGACAGCCTATTCGACAGCCTATTCGACAGCCTAACATGGAAATAATATAAGCCTGCTTCGGTGAAAAAACTCTTTTGCCCCAAACCGTTCAGGCTGTAAACTGTTGCTATGCTTTCTTACACACCTACTACTGTATGGCAACATTTGTCTCAAATGTCTAACAGTAGAGTGTTGGCAAGAGGTTAGACATCAGATTAGCGCTATTAAAAAAGGCCTCGTTATCTTCTATATAACTTTTTTTCGGGGCTTGGGCGTTCATAGCTTTCCACAGCTTTCTGTCCTTTGTTGCTTTTAGTAAGATTTGTCTTTTCGTTATCACTTCTCCAACACCTCTTGTAACCTGCATTTAGACAAGCTCGTTATACAGGTTATACATTCCTCTCTTCCGTTTTTCCTGCATTTAATAAGTCCTGTGAGTGTCAGATTCTACAAACCTTCTTTTTTTATCTCTTTCAAGTGTGTCATTTTGCTTCTATATAAGCGTCCTTATTATGACCGTGTTCCTTAAAAACCTCTCGTTACTCACTTGTTCAGTTCATCAGATTCTCAGGAAAGTAGCAATGAGGGCATGGCTTTAAGTTTATTTCAAGTCGCGAAAGAATCTATTTTCATTTTATGTAACTTATTTTAACAACGATAGATTTGGGAAAGTCAATTTAAAGAGCAATATTACAAAGAAGGAAAGGCTAAACAAAAGATTAATAAGAAAATCCTTCATTTCAGATGTGAATATATATGTGAATATATATGTGAATATATATGTGAATATATATGTGAATATGGTCAATACTGAAGGCAAGGAACTATAGGAAAGAGATAAGACTAATCGGGTTATACGTTTTTGCTAAAATTTGCAGACAGGCCTTAAAGAAATATTTGAATTTCAATATAATAGCTGCTTCCTGCTATCAAAGAGAATAAGTCTGATAGGGTTAAAGTAGAGTAGAACACGATTTGAAACGAAATAGAGCAAGCTGTAATTGTACAACAGCTACCAATAATGAAGTTTGGTTTAATAGTCGATAAATGTCAGATGATTATTTAAAACGAGTGGGCGCTGCCGTCAATAATGAGGGCAAAATATTTATATCGATATGCCGTCTAAAATAGGGGTGACATATATATTGATATACCTATTACTGTGTATCAGACATTTACACATAATAAAAAAAACGAAAAAAGTAAACCCCTGAGTATAACAGTAGGAATTTGTTTATATTTTTAACACGTTAAAACCTGCTTTCCACCGCCGTGTGCTGATAAGCTATGATACAGAACTGTATGCAGATGACTATATATATTGTTACGAGGATGCATTTATATATACAAAAATATTATTAATAAGATCTAAAAAGTTGTAGTAAAAGGATTCTATTGAGTCCTACTTGTTATTACAAAAAAGTTTTAATTCATGAAGTAGTCGTAAAAAAAAAAAGAAATTAGAAATAGAACTTTTGGAAGATGCTAGAATGTCCAAGAAAAATCAGGTAAAATCGAGAGAATTCGAAATCTTCTAGAAATATGCAAATTAGATGTTAGCCCCGATAAATAATAGGTTTTGGGAAGAGAGTAGTTAGTTGTTAACAGGATTTGCTGACATTATCAACTCCGTCCTGATTAGTGGATCTGTGCATCCAGCCGAAAGAATTTCTTAGAAAAGTCGCCGACCAACTAAAACCTGAAAGAGAACCTCATGGAATTAAAAGGGTAAATATATATTTTTGACTCTTTCATTGACCAGACTAATAATTATTCTTGATATATACATTTGAGGATTTCCTAAAAATATAGCACTTAAACTTCTTCGCTATCTTAACTGGGTAAAGATATTTGACACCTTCCTTTCCCTTTGTAACACTTACCTGTCACTCTGCCAGTTGTAAACTCTGTTTTCTATTTGAATGAAAAAACTGTATATTTGTAAATATTTTTATTTAATATTTTTATAAATTAAATATTTGTCTGTGAGTTTTGGTTAATCATTTTGTTTTCTTTATAAATATGCTTTTATATTACACCTAACAATATATATTTAGCATCCACATAGAGCCACACTGATGAGCTGTATCATAGTGTGGCTAGACATCTACTTGCTTCTGGCCGGGATCGAAACCTGATCGTTTTGGCGTCAGTCAGAGTCTCTACTCCTTAACCCATAGGCGCATGGAATGAGAGAAGGGAAATTTTAGCGTATTATATATAAGCGGTGTATGCGCCCGCCAGTCATACGAAAAACTCAATTCATTGCTGACAAATAAATACATAACAGTCTTTATTATAATAGAGAGTACATATGTGCATATATATCCTTCACTACTCGACGACATAATTATTGCAAAAAATAAAATAATAAGGCACTGTTAAAGAACAAACACGTGGCCAGATTTTTTATAACAGGTAGTAAAGTTAAATAACTGGTAGTAAAGAGAACGAACTGAGCCGACGCTGTCTCACAATTGATTCTTTTCCATGAGCGTGACAGAAAGTTATATATATATATATGTAAGAAAAATTAAGGCAGACACGTTATTTCATGGTAAATCGGAAGTTATAGGCCTATTTCAGGCGAACCATAATCAGCTTCCGGCTTTATTGTACAAAGGATTTACACAAATGTACAATAAAGACGGAAGCTGATGATGGATCGCCTGAAATAGGCTTAAACTTCCAATTTACCATGAAATAACGTGCCTCCCTTAATTTTTCTTATATTTGCTCTAAATGTATTTATATACATATATATTTAGAGCTTTTTTAGAGAGTTATCCTACCACTGTATGCACAGGATACTTCTTTGGATTTTTCTATACTCACACCGCATGTTGATATATATATATATATATATATATATATTCTAAACATATGCTGTTAAATATAAGAGACAATGAATGTTTATTATGCTTAATCATGAGCCGTTCTAAACGTCGTATTTTTGCTTTAATTTCAGTTGAAAATAAAGACAAAATTTCTCCAACATTTGGGTAATTATTTATTGATTTGCTTCTAAGCTTTCGGCTCACATGAGCCATCTTCAGAGAGATTATTTAGACTGAAATATAATAACATCCACCATCACCGACGATTTTATTTTGTGTTGACATAAAACTCCGCTTGGCAACGGCAATAGTTACCAAAAATAATAAACGCAGTTCTTAAGTTTGCGATGCGGTTTTATGACGTCACACCACGTGATAGCGCGAAATGACAACAAAACCATGTAGTCAAATGCAATGTAATATGTTATGTCCGGATTTAAAGGTGATTTTATTGAGTGTTGGTTGTTTAGATTTGATGTACATGGCCTCTAATATTTGCAGGTTCCTCTTACTGTGTGTATGAGTAAGGATCACCGTATTGTTGACCAAAATCTGTTTGATATTATCTACATGTTTATGTTTTTCAGAGAAATGTTGTTTAATTGTACTCTGATCAGAAAGATGGCATGTAAGTCTACGGGAGAGCGTGGTTGTAGTAAAACCAATATATGTACTGGGTTTTTTATTAGTATCAGAGATGCAATCTCTGAATGGGCATGTAAATTGGTACACCACATTGGTTATTTGTAGAGAATTTAGTTTAGTGCTTGTAGGGTATTTGAGATTATGAGGTCAATTGTTTTGAATTTCTTATAATATATAATGAGTTTAATTTGATTAATACTGTCTACTGGTTTAACATTTCTACGTATTATGTTTTTGAGAGTTTTTTCATCTTGTTTATAATTATTATGTATTTGGTTGCAGTAGTATAAGTTAATAGTGTATTTGGCTGCAATAGTTAATTTGGTTAATAGTGTATTTGGTTGCAATAGTTAATTTGGTTAATAGTGTTATGTTTATATGTATATATTTATATTTAGAATTTGTAACATAAATATGTTATATCACGACAAAAATAGCTATTCTGTTTCAAGACTGTGTCTTATTAACTGATGAGGTTTGTTTTAATTTAAAGACTTTCAAAAGTTTCAAGACTAGGCAAACCCTCTTAATCAGGGAGACTTTGTTAGATAGGCAGAGTGAACCTGTCAAAATAAAGTAATTTCTAATTTGAAGAACATAAGAAGAGACCCTTAAAACGGTTTATCGGGGTATTAATATTAATATTTGATTAAAATAGAGATCAGCATTATTAATCGACTTTTAGATTCACTTTACTTTATTTTTATTGCAAGTTTTAAATTTTAAGTTTAACAAAACAATAGATTTAGATTATTATAAAGTTATTTAGATGTTAAACGAATAAAAGACGTAGACGTACATATATTCAAATCTACAGACATTCACATATGGACAAATAGATTAGTATATACACATGCAAATATATATATTGGTATACAGACACATGTACAGATGAATATATTTGTCTTCAGAAATTTAATTAAATCAACTTTTCAGTGTTAGCTGCTTGTGGTAAGTCAACCGGGATTCAGTCCATTTTTCAGTCTGTTTTTCTGTAATTTTGGGAATTTTTTTTTTTCGTTTTTTGTTCGTCTTTGATTTTTATTTTTTTATTTTTTTTGTCACTTAATTGAAGGTTATTTTTGACTTATACAAAGTTAAAACTTCGTAAATCTCAGTCACTTTTTTTTCTTCCTTGTTTTTTTTTAATTGGAGTAGATAGTTCTTACTATCGCCCGGTCTCACACTCCACCCACTTCTTTTGAATGAGTTTAGAGGTGATCGCCTTGTTTCTTGTTTAGGAAGGGGTTCCCGGTCCCCTCCCTTCTCCGGTCTTAGTGTTAGTTCAGCTGGAAGCTCTTTGCAGTTACGGAGTATGGTGGCAACGTCTTTACATTCTGAGGGTACCGGGTTGGCAGTTTCCTGGTTGCTGCTTCCGACTGGTAATTAGGAGCCCGAACTCTTGCGTAGCGTCTTGAGAGGCTGCTTTGATCAACAGTTGAATAATACCGGGGTTCTTGTAGTGCAATATCGCGCATGGACGGGCGTCCCTGCATAAACGTTCGGTGGGCAACCCCGAGGCCACATTATGTTGTAGGCCGCGCCAGTCTCCATCCTTCACAAGTTGCAAACGATTGACCGACTGATTCTATTCTTTTTTTTTTTTTTTAATCATATCACCCCAAGCAAGGCGATAACGCCACTGATGCGCAGGGGGCTACGTTAGGGTAAAAAGAATGGAAAAGAGAAAGCAGGAAACCACATCCTAAACAGGGAACAAGGGATGCGCCTCTTCACCTGTTCAGTAGACGTGGGTGGAGTGTGAACCGGGCGATAGTTTAGTCTATCTACTCCAATTTGAAAAAAAAAAGTGAAAAGATTGGAAAAGAGAAAACCGGAAACCGCATCCTAAACAGGAAACAAGGGATGAGCCTCTTCACCTGTTCAATAGATGTGGGTGGAGTGTGAACCGGGTGATAGTTTAGTCTATCTACTCCAATTTGAAAAAAAAAAGTGAAAAGATTGGAAAAGAGAAAACCGGAAACCGCATCCTAAACAGGAAACAAGGGATGAGCCTCTTCACCTGTTCAATAGATGTAGGTGGAGTGTGAACCGGGCGATAGTTTAGTCTATCTACTCCAATTGGGGGAAAAAAATAAAAGAGTGAAAAACTTGGAAAAGAGAAAACCGGAAACCGCATCCTAAACAGGAAACAAGGGATGAGCCTCTTCACCTGTTCAATAGATGTGGGTGGAGTGTGAACCGGGTGATAGTTTAGTCTATCTACTCCAATTTGAAAAAAAAAAAGTGAAAAGATTGGAAAAGAGAAAACCGGAAACCGCATCCTAAACAGGAAACAAGGGATGAGCCTCTTCACCTGTTCAATAGATGTAGGTGGAGTGTGAACCGGGCGATAGTTTAGTCTATCTACTCCAATTGGGGGAAAAAAATAAAAGAGTGAAAAACTTGGAAAAGAGAAAACCGGAAACCGCATCCTAAACAGGAAACAAGGGATGAGCCTCTTCACCTGTTCAATAGATGTGGGTGGAGTGTGAACCGGGTGATAGTTTAGTCTATCTACTCCAATTTGAAAAAAAAAAAGTGAAAAGATTGGAAAAGAGAAAACCGGAAACCGCATCCTAAACAGGAAACAAGGGATGAGCCTCTTCACCTGTTCAATAGATGTAGGTGGAGTGTGAACCGGGCGATAGTTTAGTCTATCTACTCCAATTGGGGGAAAAAAATAAAAGAGTGAAAAACTTGGAAAAGAGAAAACCGGAAACCGCATCCTAAACAGGAAACAAGGGATGAGCCTCTTCACCTGTTCAATAGATGTGGGTGGAGTGTGAACCGAGCAATAGTTTATTGAAAAATAATGGGAAAACGTTGTTGAATTGCTAAGTTTTAACTTAGTTAAAGTCCAGGCAATGAAATTTCTAAGAAAACAAAATCAATCCTTCAATTAAGCATAAAAAGTTTTAAAATCAAGCAAAAATTCGGCAAGACGACCAAAAAAAAAAAAAAAAAAAAAAAAAAAAGATGAATGGCTCACCCAGAACAGAATTCAACTGTATTAAAGACATTTTAACTCCAAGCCGAAGACAAACCTACTGAACTTTGAAAAAATATTTCTTTTTCGTCACAGAATGTGGAAATGGGAGGCCAGCCAATCGGCCATCAGAGAAAAGGAAAGCATGGCAAACTAAGACAAGAGTCCAGGCAATGAAATTTCTAAGAAAACAAAATCAATTCTTCAATTAAGCATAAAAAGTTTTAAAATCAAGCAAAAATTCGGCAAGACGACCAAAAAAAAAAAAAAAACTCTCTCCTTAATTGAATCACTATGGAAAAAATCAAACATAATATCAAAACTAAACCAGCTCATTTGAAAACGCCCAAACCTGTCTGCATCTCTTTCACTAACATACGAGGCATCCGCACCAACTTCCTCAGCGTAGATTCATTCCCCCATAATAACTCACCTGATATATTAGCCCTATGTGAAGTCTTTCATGTGCTTCCGCCTCTCACTTCTCAGCTCGATTAGCTATCTCTTCTTTCTCTACCGCTCACCTTCCTCCCTGACTGTTCGTTACTTGACATCATTTCTGACAATATCGACAAAGCCATTTCTTCCCATCGCTCTGCCCATGTATTCGTGTTTGGTGACTTTAACGCCCACCACACCAAGTGGCTGAAGAACGCTGTCACTGACCCTGCTGGTGTCCACACCATGAACTTTTCAATCACCTTTTCCCTTACGCAAGTAGTGGATTTCCCCACGCGTTTCTCCGACAAACCTAACGGAAGGGACTCACTTCTAGACCTCTGCTTCACTTCCATCCCAGACTCTTGCACTACCAGACAACTCTGCCCACTCGGAAACTCTGACCACACTGTAGTGTCCGTCAATATTTCACTCCACTCCCGCCCGACCCATGAAACCCAGACAAGTAGAATATCCTACTGCTATCAAAGAGCAGACTGGGATTCGTTCCGAGACTTCCTCTGTGACATCCCTTGGAACAACGTTTTTAGTCTTCCCATCGAAGAATGTGCATCCGAGGTCTCCTCCTGGGTTAAGGCTGGCATCGATGCCTTCATCCCTGCTAGAAAATTCCAGCTTAAATCCCATTCGTCTCCATGGTTCTCACCCGCTTGCCCGGCTGCCATTGCCCACCGGAATCATTTCTTCCGACTCTATCGTAACTACGCGTCGGACCAAAACAGGCGCCTTTTCACTTCAGCTCGTAATAAGTGTAAAAGGATACTTAACGAAGCAAAGATGTTGTTTGCTGCCAGAATGAAGCAACGCATAGCATGCTCTAAATTCGGCGCTAAAGACTACTGGCGACTCTGTAAAAATGTACTTAACAAGAGCAAGTCCACAATACCCCCGCTAATCAACAAATTTGAGATCCTCACCTCCCTAGCAGATAAGGCTGAATGCTTTGCCCGCAGATTCTCGAACAATTCGAGTCTGGACTCATCTGGAGTTTTTACACCCGACTTCTCACCTAGAACCGAGGCACAACTGAATGATGTCCACATTACACCTTCGCTTGTCTCTAAGATAACCTAAAAAATTGACCCTCACAAAGCGAGCGGTGGTGACGGAATCCCAACCATAGTCTTAAAGAAATGTGCCCCTGAACTCTCCTCTGTACTTTCTAAGCTCTACAACCTCTGCCTATCTGCTTCCTGCTTTCCTGCCTGTTGGAAATCTTCTTCTGTAGTTCCTATATTTAAAAACACTAGAGAACCCTCTGACCCTGCAAATTACCGCCCTATCAGCCTTCTTCCGATCTTTGGCAAAGTGTTCGAAGCCATTATCGACGCCGAGGTGGTTCAGCATCTCACAACACACAGGCTCCTCTCGGACAAGCAATATGGTTTCCTCTTCACCAGGTCTAGCTGATATGCTAACGACCATCACCGAGTACATATACCAGGCACTCGACAGGAATGGCAAAGCCCGAACCGTTGCAATTTCTAAGGCGTTCGACAGAGTTTGGCATGCTGGCCTTCTATGTAAACTGCGGAGCTATGGTATAACTGGACATTTGTTTCAACTAATCCAGTCATTCCTCTCTAACCGCACAATGAAGGTGGTATCAAACGGACATGCCTCCCAGAACTACCATACAAACGCAGGTGTCCCCCAAGGCTTCATGTTAGGTCCTACATTCTTCCTGATATACATTAATGATCTCCCTGATTCCATAAGAGCCCAAATAGGTTTGTACGCCGATGACACCACAGTTTATTCTCGCCTCTTACAAAAATCTGGTGTAGGCATCAAAGCTAACCTCGCAGCCGAGATTGAAAAAGACCTCCAATCCATATTGGACTGGGGTAAGAAATGGCTAGTAAATTTTAATGCTTCTAAAACGAAGCTACTCTCAATTAACCATCATCGACAATCTCACCTACCTCCCATTAGCATGGACCAGGCTTGCCTCCCAGAGAGAAAAACACTACGCCTCCTTGGTCTCACACTTTCAGCGGACCTCAAATGGAATGACTATATCGAATCCATTGCTAAATCCGCTGCTATGAAAGTCGGTTCTCTGTGTAGGGCCCGGAAGTTTTTTCCGTCTAAATCTATCCTGCACACATATAAATCTACCATCCGCCTGTGCATTGAATACTGCTGCCACATCTAGTCGGGTGCCCCTGCTGTTCTTCTCGGGCTTCTCGATAAGGTTCAGAGGAGGGTCAGTAATGTGATAGATACCGACTTGGCAGACCGCCTGCAGTCTCTCTCCCACCGGCGCGACGTGGCTTCCCTGTGTCTCTTCTATAAATACTTTCACGGTTTCTGCTCCGATGAACTTAGATTACTAGTGCCCCCTAAATACGAATTTGAACGAGATACTAGATTAGCAACTAGATCTCACCCTTTTACAGTGAAACCGATAAAAAGCAACTGTAACTTCTACTCCAACAGTTTCTTTCCTCGCACTTCCCGACTGTGGAATTCTCTTCCACACGATTCCTTCCCCGGCGGCTACAATCTCCAGGGGTTTAAATGTAAGGTCAATAGACACCTCCTAACACACTAACCTGCTCCCATTCTATCAAACACTCTTCCCATCTGCCCAACCCTCATCCTCGGTATCCTTACTCATCTGTCACCTTCCTCCTGACATTCCCTATGTCTAACCACTCCTTCTCTTTACCTTCCCCTATGTAGCCCCATGCGCAATAGTGGCAGTGAAATGCCTTGCTTGGGGTGAGATGATTAAAAAAAAAATACGCACATATATATATATACACACACACACATATTTTCAAATTTTGTTTTTATCGATGTGTCAATTTATCTGTTAAATTTTAAAGCCAGGTTTGGAAAACGTCTGTAAAGGGTACAATGTTGGATAGAATAAGAGCAAATTCGTAAGATGAGAAGAGCCTTGAATGAACGAGGTCAGTGCAGACACAGTCATATTTCAGTGTATGAATAAGTAAACATAATTACACATATACTCACGTAAATACGTGATTTTAAGATTTTACCTATATGTTATTCCTTTTGGGGATTTTATATATATATATATACTTTATAAAAGATTTTAGATTATTACAAGGGGTAATACATATTTCACAGCGTTTTGATTATTATTATCGAGGCTCGTCAGACTCAAATGGTACCACAGTTGGTCCTAAAAATTCCTCACCAAAAACAAAAATTCCTTTTCTTTTATTTAATTTCACATAGACGCTCACATGTTCATATTAGAACAGACATTTGTAACGTTTAATTAAGAAACTTACTCGCTCATTTGAAAAAGATCCCCAAAGAAAGAGGAAAGCGAGGATAAAGAAAAAATAGGCGATTGATTAATGCAAAGAAGAGAAAAATAAATTTGAAAAAGAAAAAAAGAGAAAAAAGAAAAAAGGCGAAACAGAAAAAACAGAATGGAAAGCAAGAAGAGAAAAGAAAGGACAAAGAGATACAATAACAGGAAATACCGTATCACGAGAAATAAATGTTGACACCATTTTTCATAATGGCGTTTCAAACCACCTAACTGTTCTCTTAGGAAAACATGGAAAAATTTAACTATGAAATTTAATTTCAAATATACCAGGATATATTTACGTTACCAAAAAATTGTACATCATAATTTTAATACAATTTGAAAAAATAACTACTATTACTATTATTTAGCAGTTAATGCTAATTTAAAAATATTGTTGAAATAATTAAAAATACTAAAATTAAAAATATAAATATAGAAACAGAAAAAATTTGATGAACTAACCGAAGAGGGAAATACACAAAAAGAAGGAAAGAAAAAAGAAATCACGATAGAACGGATTTTAAAATAATTTTAAAAAATTTAAAAAACGCTAGATCAAAACCGACGTTTATAATTCATTCTTAGAAACGTTACAAGGGATTTTTACCCTTAACTTAAAATATATAGGGAATATTTATCCTAATATAAATTACATTATAACCGCTAGTAGTAATTTGTTCTAATTATAGTTAAAATAACTCCTAATAAGAAAATATAATTTATTAAAATAAAATCTTAAAGATTATCTAAAATACTAGCAATACTAATAATAGATAATAATAATAATAATAATAATATAAAATGTAATAATCATAACAAATAAAAATATAAAGAGATAACAAATGTATGTATACATACATATATACACATACACATATATAAATGTGTATTTACATACATATGCATTTATATATACATGTATGTATCAAAGAAAATTTCTCTCAGATAATTATATTATAAAAATACTACTACTACTAATAATAATAATAATAATAGTAATATTTATTCTATTACAAAAGAAGACAAAATACATTACAAAAATACCTATAAATATAATATTTCTAAACAAATAAAAATAAAAATACAAATATAATAAGCTTTATATACAACGGTCTTTATTATGACAGAGAGAATTATTGGACAAAAAAGAACTCCTCTATTTCAGGTACCATCCGTTTTAAATATTACAGATTTATGGAGATAAGCTTTCCTCAAATGCTTGTGGTCTATGGAAGGTGGTTCATTTTCACTTATAAAATCATCACCCGTTCACCTAATGGTGTGTAAGGGTAACATTTTCGCTGTTTCTGTAACAAACTGATTTTATGGGGCAGGGGTGTTAGCCCTGCGCCCAACCCCCCAAACCTGGAGGAAGGTGATTTTCTAAGCGTAGCTTAGACGTGACACATGGCTTAAAGTAAGGGGCACACAGTGACGATCGAACTCACTACTCAATTGTAATGATTCAAGCGAGACAAACTTGTTAACCATTACACCGTGCCCATTTTATTTTAGTCCTTCTGTCTTGGGAAATAGGGCGTTTAATATAAGTAAGTATAAAACGAAAAAAATCAGCCATTTATTTACTTGGGACGAAAATAAAATTTTTTCATTCGAAGTATTTTTAAAATAAATAATGAAAAAAATTTAAAATGTCACTCCCATCATAAGTAGCCTAGTAAGGAGAGCGAATTAGCGTCTCTGACAAACAACACAAAAATCATCCCTACGTTATGAATTTGATGAAAATAAATATAGCACTCCAAATTTTAGGCACCTCCAATTTTACCGTGGGAAAATCAGCATAGTCTGAAGTAACTCAAACTAAATGAAAACAAAGTTTTCTCGGCAAGATGTTTATGCTATCATAAAGAGGATAGATCAAAGTATTTTTTAATTATTTTTACAAATTTTAAAAATTGTTCTAATAGGTTCTGAAAGGCTCATTTAGTGGTAGAAAATCTTTTTTTTTCTCTCGTCAGTGAAAGGGGTAAATTAACGCTAGAGTTTATTACGTCAACAGCGTAATATTACGCGAAGGCATTTTTTGACTGTGAAAGACACATTAATTTGGAAATTCTTGCAAAACTCAAATAATCGTCTGATTTTGATGAAAATTTCAGGACTTATTCACATATGACTGAAATGATTTTTGAAATAATTATTTTTAAAAATATTGATAAAAAATATATTTTTTTAATTTGATACCCCTCCCCCCAATATTTAATTTCCAGAAATGTCGAAACTCGGTTACAAAATATAAATAGTTTTCATTAAATTCAGGAGTCATTAAGGAAAGCTAACCAACTGTCTTTTTTTCTTCAAAACAAGCTACCTTTTAGAAAATCAGCTCTGAATTAGGAAAACAAAAATGCAATAAAACTATGCCAATTTTTATTTGGGTAAACTTTTAATTACTTTTATAAACATAAATTAAAATTGTGTCATCGTCTGAATAAAAAAGAAAATTCCGTTAGTAATGAATTTTTACAAGAATTGTTTTTATTTTTCCTATTTTTTATTAAGTAATTTAAAAAGTTTCATAAGTCTTTTACAATTTTCTCCTTATAGGTCTCTCAGATGTTTTTTAATTAATGTGTGGCAAATATATTTATTAATCGAAATATTTAAAAAGTTACTCTAAAAAAGAAGCTTTTTTTTTGTATTTTAATTAAAACTGTTTATTTTTGCATGTTAATTTCCCGTTTTTGGTAAGTACGTGTGCCCATAAACGATATAACTCTGTAAAAAGGTCACGTGACTCAAGGGTTGTCCGCCCTTACATAAAATTTTCCCGTATATAAACCCCGAAGGTCCTTACTGCTATTCTTTTCATGCGTGTCTCTGAATCGCTTAAGAAAGAAGTCATTTCTAGTCAGAATTTAAATATTTAAAGTAACTTTTATATTTTTAACTTATTAGTTTAAAATTTTTTAACATTAATTGTGAATCTATCTACCTGACAGAATTTAGAAAAAAACATCAAAACTTCATTTTTATTTGTTTTGCTTTTTTGGGCTGTTCATTCCAATGGCATGTGGTAATGATTCATAAAAGAAATTATTAGGGATAAAAATGTTTACTTTCAATGCGTGTTTGCAAAATGTGACTAAGAAATAAATTTGTACTACAATGTTATGGTACATAGGCTAAGATTAAAACAATTTGGAAAAGGTTTCATTTTTTCTTTTTAATTGAATGAAAAAGACATTTTTAGTTTCTTTATTTCATAGCCTAATCCCACTAATGAAATTATGCATTTTCAATGTTAACCTAATACTTTAAAGTTTATTTTTAATTGTAAATGAATGTACAAAACACATGTTATAAAATTATTTTTACCCTTAGTTATCAAATTAAGGGAGATACCTACATTCAGAATGGAAAAAATCAAGAGGAAAGTTAGAATTTTAAAAAAATATGTTTAATTTCAATTTGTGTTTGCAGAATGTTTTTAAGAAACAAATATGTACTACAATTTTATGGTGCCTAGCTAAGATTAAAACAAATTGGAAAAGGTTTCATTTTTTTGATTTTCAATTGAATGAAAATGACATTTTTTCTATTTTATTTCATAGCCTAATCCTACTATTGAATTTCTGCATTTTTATTGATTAACTCCTACTTTCATGTTTTTTTAAAATTGTAAATGATTGTACAAAACACATGTTATAAAATTATTTTACCCTTAGTTATCAAATTAAGGGAGATACCTACATACCTGTACCTGGAAAAGCAGCTAAACAGTGAGGAGGATTGGAAAGCCAATTAAGAAAACACCATGGCCCTTTTCATGGCCACAAAATATTCTCGAAATTCCTTTCTCTTCAAGATATTGCATAAATACAGTATGACATGTACAAAAAATATAGATACTTACTTATAACATCTACAGTTATGTAAAAATTAAATTAGATATTTCTACCTTTTTTTGTTACTAATTATTAAGAATGCATAATAAAAATATTAATAATTAGCATAATATTTCATAACTTTACTGGGTTATTTTAATTTCATTCTTTGTTATTAAATTGTAAAATTATTTTAAAAGCAATTTCAATTTTTATTTATTTAGCAAGCATATTCAATCATCCAGCTATAATGCTAAACGAACATTGTATAAAATATTATGTAATTGATGAAAATATTATGTTATGGTTAGCTATGCAGTTAAAAAACAGAAACCGGTTTTTTAAATACATAAAAATTTGGCACTTCCGGACGCCATACTTGGGGTGTTGACAGACAGTAGCTGACATATTCAATCAATCACAGCTCGAATTACGTTGATGACAGGACTACTGTATTTAAGATAAGTTTCTGTCTTAAATTTCATAAAGTAAGGAATTACTATTGTGTGAAATCAGACTATGGTAAGGTTCAATTTAAACAATTGACTTTAAAAAAGTGTCTTTGATGTATATATTTTTTTCAAGATTTTTTAAAAAGAAAGTTGGCTAATGTTGACGTAACCTGTCAATAAATCAAAAAATGGCGGAAAATTTAAAGTTTTTTTTTTTTCGAAAAAATTTCGGATTCCAATCGATATAATTTCAGTTTAAAATACACCAGTGTATTTTGATTATTAGAATTACTAACTTTAATCCCTTGGCTTTCAAATAGACCTAATTTTAAAGCTTGAAGATAGATTAATTATTTTTAAATTTTCAATTTAAATTTAGGTATCTAAGAATTGATTGGAGGTACCTATTTAAAATTATTAAAAGCAGTAAAGCGTGGATAGTGTAACATGAATCCGAATTAATTCTGAGTGGGATTTATAAATATTTTTTTAAACGCGGAATGTTATCATCAAACATTGACTACACTACACTACAGCTATACATCAAATGTGAAAATATTTTATCCATTAGTCTCCAAATAATCAGTATTCAAATAAAAAAAAATAGAGGAAAACTAGCAAAAATTAGTTTTAAAAAATAAAATAAACACTTAAACAAGAAAAAATGAAATAATGGTTATAGACAAATACTTAATTCGCCAATTAATCCCCAATTAAAATAAACCCCAAAATAACATAATATAAACTCTAAATAAAAAAAATAAATGTAATATAAACTATAAATATACGCCAACAAACATAAAAATTTAATTATTAATCCAAATTTGAAAAATTGATACTAATAATTACAAAAAAATAATAAACTAGTGAAAATAAAAATAACATGTGTGCGTGTGTATGTATGCCCGTATATGTACGTACGCGTATGTGCGTCCATGAGCGCATATATATAGGCATGTATGTACGCGTTTGTAAATATGTACGAACACACATAATTATTTAATATTCAAACATTAAAAAATGACGACAAATCTAGCAACATTAAAAATAATTCAACACATGACGAATTTTGAAAGAAAAGAGAAAAAAAGAGAAAAAAAGCGAAAAAAATGATCGCAATGCAAAAAGACAAATGACCATGACATCCTACACGTACGCACACATGCAAAAACAGGAAGTACGCGCACAAGCGAACGAGCGGATAAGCGCACGTCCACACAGACGCACGCATGACCAACTCACACCGACAATATCAAAAGCAGAAAAATTAGGAAATATTAACAGCAAACTGCGAAAAACCTCTAAAGAGTAGACGGATAGATCACGTACGAAATTCAGCAGTCGGGATGCTGAAGAGACATCAATCAGCGAAGGGACAAACTCTTATTTATATTAATTCTACTAATGCACTATCTTTTGATATCGTGCACTTTATTACAAAGTTTACTTACCTTGAATACCATTCTGTCAGTATTACATTGACTAGCGCCTATTTTGGCTTCACACAATCTTTCACATCGAACGTTTTGCTTAGTGTAGATTTATTGTTGCGAGCAGGTCAGAGAGTTCATATGTGTGCGTTCGTGTTGATTCTTTTTTCACAATCACACATTAAGTTTCTCCTGTCACCTTTCGTTGACCCTAAAAATGTTTTCACTGACTTGCGAAATTTGATTTCGTCTTTGTACTTCATTTTTTTTTTTCAGCGATTTTGATTCAATTCTACTATACGGGTCATCTAGTTCTTTTGCTGAAAAGAAAACAACATGAATGAAAATATTATCAAATCAAGAAGAATAAGACAATAAAACAACAAAATACACCAAACAAGTCCTTAGTAAGAAATGAAACCCTGGACACAACATACCCAGGAAATCAATATGAAAAGCAAAATAGAGGTATGCATTTTAGTGCATATTATTATAACACATCCACACATCCACACATCAGGTACGCTCACAAAGTCATACCGAACTGCATATTAAAGGACCCACACAACAAACAAGTACTTGATAATAATTTCAGTATTCACGCACCTACTCATCCACCCATAAAATGCACCTACCAAGACGGACCAAGCCACCCACCAACGAGCTTACGTAACGGGACACTATTTCATAACACAAACTGGCACAACTACAAACTATTCCACAAAACACAAAATGGACGACACTACTAGTACAAATCCCACTATCGAAATACACTCACCCAAAAAAGTTTTAAAGTTTAAAAAAAACTTAGAGAATTCGAACGGAAGTTTAGACTTCTAGAAGCATTACATAACAACGGTAATATTACCTACAGCTCAATATTAAAAAAACTCTAAGTACCCAAATAAGAACAACCATTCTAATGAAATGAATATATTCTTTGAAAAACTCTGGGACACAGACTTTCAAAACAATCACAACCCCCATAACATCCTTTGAGAAACACGCAGAAATACTTCCTACACGCTTCACAAAAAAATTTATTATACAAAGTATAGAACTAATTTTAAATTCGTTCCAATTTATCAACCAAACATTATATTAAAAAACAGGTACCGCGATGGGGACAAAAATGGCACGGATATATGCAAAAGTCACACTAGCATATCTAGACGAAAGCCTATTTAACCAAATAGGACATAAATATGGGGACGATATAAAAACGGACTTCACTAAATCATGGAAGAGATATGTAGATGATTGTTTCATTTTTTGGAGATCAACATGGGGAGACACAAATAAACTACACAATCTACTACAAATTAAGTTCATGCTAGAATATAGCTATAATGAATCGCCATTCCTAGACAAACTCATAAAAAACAAAAACAATTACATTATCACAGACATTTACTATAAACCCACAGGCACCCAACAATACCTCCATTTCAAGAGTCACTACCTTAAAAGTTGTCTAAAATCCATCCCCTGCTCCCTAGCATGACGAATTTGCACAATAGTAACTGACGAAACCCTTCGTAAAATGCGCCTAGAGGAACTACGAAAATCTCTACAAATAAGAGGATACCCCATTCTACTAAAAAACAAGGGTTTTCATCTGGAAGAAGAAATACTGTTAGAATCTCTCCGGATTAAAAATAAATAAAAAACATGAAAAAGAAGAAAACATTCTAACATACGTTTCAACACACAACAAAAGCAACCCAAAATTATTTACAAAGATCAAAACAACAAAAATGATAAAATAAAGAAAATCTTAAAGACAACTAAAATAATTAAAAAAAACCCTAACCTTATCAAAATTCGAGCTGCACACAAAACAGGGTGGGGGGGGGGGTCACAAAATGCAACAAAAAAAGAGTATGCAACATAATAATAAAAGAAAAACACTTCAAGTTCGAAAATACATCTATCTATCTATCTATCTAAACTTATTTATAAATGGAACTTTGTTTGTATGTGTGCTTGTATATGTGTGTGTGTCTGTGTGTGTGTGCCTGTGTCCGTTATCTATAGACTCCGAAACGGCTGAACCGATTTTCTTGAAAATTTACACAGTTGTATTATAAGCGTCTGCGAGTGTTCTTAGCTAGGTTTTATGTCGAGGTACCCCCGATACATATCGAAAATCGATAATAAAAAAAATCGGGCTAAAGAAAAAGTGTTCCGATTTTAATCAAATTTGATACACTCATTGACAAAGACATCAGAAATGATATTCAGAAGTTTCAAGGTTGCAGTTCTTACAATAGTGCAGAAAATCAATAATATATATATATATAAGGCAAGATGCTTGTGTGTGTGTGTCTGTTTATCTGCCCGTATGTCTGTATTTTTTCAGCCCTTTTATTTTTTATTTTTTGCTCGGGTTTGGCTCTAAGTAGGTATAATTGTAGTTCTTAGTCTCAGACATGACACCATTTACTCAGAGGACTTATTTAGCCTTCAAAATTCAGTTTACGACGAAAAAAACTTATTTGATATCGATACCAGGAAATCAAAATTTGACTTACATCCATTCATTTTTCTTTCAGTCTACAGTTTCGCTTTAACTGGAAACAACTGATCTACAACAACTTATCTCATGGATTAGTTTTAAAGCTTTCATTAGACCCGAACAACGCTGGGCTATACTGCTAGTTCGAAATAAAAATAAATTTTATTTACCAGCCAATGGGAAGCCCAGAATCAAATTCAAGTATGAAATTCCAAAACAAGCTGCGTTTTGATCCAAAAGGCAGATATAAAAAGCGGAGAAAAAGCATCGTTAGACAAACGGGAAAAGAAGAGGAGAAGAGTGTAATTAATATCCCCTTGAATTAAGTCGAGCGGCTACTATGCTGACCTCTTTCTTAATCCCTGTCTTATAAGTACTTACTGACCCCTTCAAAGACATTCCTCAAAATACTTACTGACGTACTAATCTTAGAAGTAGCAACTTCAAAATGAACATTCCCTTACTTACAAGACTCTTCCACATTCTTAAGCCTTTTATCTCTTTCAGCATTATATTATTTTCCATGAACACTTTAACCTCCGTTGGACTTATATTCAAGTATTATTTTAATTGTAAAAATATTAATTGAAATGTGTATATATAAATGTTATTTTATACTCAAATTGCCTTTCTTGATTTTATAATCATTTTATGAATTATAGTGGGCTATCTTCCCACAAGGCCAAATTCCGTTAACCTGCCCGGTATACGATTACCCTTCACTAGAACGGAATCCTACTACAACTAGAAAAGAATAAATAAGATAAGATAACCCCCTATAGTAACATTAAACTAGCTAATAACAGGAAATTGTACGTGTTCCAACATTTACATGAATGCAGTGGAGGTAAATTCAGAGTAATGCCCATCTACCAAAATGCAGATTATAACACACTCGTGATCCAGGAAAAATATTTGTAAAAAAAGTACAAGCCTTTCCTCAACAAAACAACAAGAAAAACCTAACACACACAGACACACGAAATTCAAAAACGGAAAACACACACACACACACACACACACACACACACACACACACACACACACACACACACTAACACACACACAGTATCCCCCAAACAACAAAAAGCACTAGATGACACGAAGAGTAAAATTGAATTAAAATCGCTGAAAAATATTTGAAGTATAATGACGAAATTAAATTTCGCAAGTCAGTGAAAAAAATTTTTTTAGAATCAACAAGGGTGAAAGGAGAAACTTAACGTGCGAGTATGAAAAACCAACATGCACGTACAGATATAAATTCTCTGACCTGCCTACCACTTGACTTATCTAGTTTATACACTATACATTGGCCATCAGAAAAACAAACGGATCTCGATATGTGAAATCACAAGTTTATTTGCCATAAGAGAGTCAACACGTGTAGCAACACAAATGCCATCATGGGCACTTAGTATATCACAAAAAAGCAAGTAATATTAATAATATTAACAACAATAAAAATAAACTTTAAATTCATGACTTTTTTTAGCACTCTGGAAGACTGATAGACTTTGAATTATTATAAAAAATGAAAATAGAATGGTTCTTTTGTTATCACTGCCCAATAACATGTGCATCAAATGAATTTATAAATATTTAATAATTACTTATATCGCAGTTTCATCAATGAAAGAATGAAGAAAATTTAGGGTGATTCGGACGAGTTCATTTTTGCTTCCTTGCCTTGTAAAATTTTGCAAAAGAACCATTCTATTTTCATTTAGAATTATTCACTTCGCAATAAATACGAAAAATAGTATGAAATATATCATTTCTTTTAAAAAACTAGGGTGGCCTAATAATTATGGCCGGCAGTGTAGTTTTAAATAAAATATATAGCAACTATGATATTATAATTTGAAGTGAGTTAGAAAATCATTTTTCTTGAGACCTTTGCCTCAAATCTGCCCAAATATCTGAGACCTTTGCCCCAAATCTGCCGAAATGCCGTTGTTGAACGGAAGACCAAATAAAGGTCAACAACACCAAGGTCACGTTAGAAACCGCTATGAAGAACTTCCAAGGTCATCTTAAATGATAACCACCTGATCTAGGTACGCACTTTCTTACCCCATAACGTTGTTTCTCTGTGCCTTTTCTTTAGATATTTTAATGAAAATTGTTCTGATGAGCTTTCTTGTTACCTAAACTTTATCAATTTAAGTGTAATACTTGATTGGCAGCTAGGTCTCATCAGTTCAAAAATGAAATTGTTAACTGTAACCATAAATTATGTGCTAACAGTTTCTTCTCATACGCTTCTCGCTTGTTCGACTCTCATCCGGCTTCTTACTTTCCAGTTAGCTTTGATCTTTAAAAATTTAAATGAAATGCTAATCATTATCTTCTGTCTTCTTAATTCCTGCTGTTTTATTGTTCTCTCTTTTTAATAATGTTTGCTTTATCTCATAGTCTTTTACACTCAGTAACTCCTTGCGTCTTAGTGGCTTTATTACCTGCTTGGAGGTAAAATGATTGAAAAACACCCGATCCAGGTACAGTCACTTCTAAGGCCATTCTCGAGTCAGTCACTGCGACTAAGGGTGGTTTTACTGAATAATGTTTTATATGCTGAACATTTGTACGAATCTGTTTGATAATATACTGATTTTTTTTGTTAAGTTTTATTGTTTTCTGTTAATTTACCCGTATTACAGTACATCCATATAGGTTTGTATGTATAGATATATGTGTATGTTTGCAGTTGTATTTTTATTTGAAAATATAGGCAATAGAACCACATCTACTCACATTTCTTTTCCCATTCATTTTCATGTTTGTTTGTGCGTCAAGTGTAATCATTAAAATAATCGAAAGATGGCAAATCAATTTTTTTTCGAGAGAATTATTTGTTACTCGACATAAATAAAAGGATTTGTGAATATTTGGCTTTGTATATTTTGCATGAACAGATAATCGAATCTTTAAACGACACAAAATAGAAATTTCTGAGCAAAGTGTTCGGTTCTTTGACGAGGCAGCCTTTAACTTGTATTTCCGATAATAATAATAATAATAATAATAATAATAATATGGATCCAAAATGCAGGTTTTGTGATAAACACCAAGAAACAATAGACCACCTAATCTCAGGCTGTTCTGTGCTTGCCCCAAACGAATATAAAAATCGCCACGATAGAGTTGGGCAATATTTACATTGGGCAATGTGCAAACATTATGGAAAAGCTGTAAACAAACACTGGTATGAACATCATCCAGCACCGGTTACAGAAATAGAAGATGTAACCATTCTATGGGATTACACCATCTACACAGACAGAAAAATTGAAGCAAACAGGCCAGACATTATTGTTAAAAACCAGAAGGAGAAAACTTGTCTATTAATTGATATGGCTTGTCCAGCGGATTGTAACATAGCAATCAAGGAATTTGAAAAACTGTCAAAATATAAAGACCTGGAAATTGAAATAGAAAAAATGTGGAAATTGAAAACAAGAGTTGTGCCAGTGATAGTAGGTGCACTTGGAATGATAAAAAATGGAACAAAACAACACATTGAAAGAATCCCTGGAAACCCCAGCTTAAGAGATATACAAAAAATTGTATTATTAAGTACAGCCCACACACTAAGGAAAACGTTATCTATGTAATGCTGGGGATGATAGGGAGGATAGAAAAACATGAAATGGAGTCATAACAACACGCCACTACCTGCCTTAGGTCTCCCCGCAGACTTGGTTGGTAGTGAGACCAATGCAGAAATCTAAATATGATGAAAAATGACATAATAATAATAGAAATCCCTCTGAAAAGGCTTCATAAGAAAATATCTAAGATTTGGTTTTGACATCATGTTATTTCAATTAAACTTTGACATTATGAAAGGACCACATTTTCTTTCTTCATTCTTGCTTATCAAAACTCTTTCTATTGCAAACATTTTAATGTCCTAAAATATTGTATTAGTTTCTGTGACCCTCTTTAGCGTTAAACAAAGTGTGAAACTGGCTTTCAGTTTAATCTATTCAATGGAATAGATTTTGTTATAAGAGTGAAGTTACATTTCTAATCTTTTTAGTCTGCAATATACGAGGGAAAAATTAACTTCTAGGGAAATAAGTCCGATCGACAAAAGGATTGTGGATGAAAACTGTATGATATATACATGTTTAATATCCGTATTGAAGTATCAATAGGAAGAGAACGCACAGAATCTCGGTTATACTATGCACGAACAAAGAATCCTTTATTCAAAAGCATAAAATTCGAGTGAAGCAAAAACGCATCGTGTGTAGCGAAAAGAAAGTTCATCTTTCTTTTATTACAATATCGTTTTCCAGTGTATATCTAGATAAATGCACGTCAGCCCTCTCTCCTCTCTCTCTCTCACTGTATATATATATATATACTAGCAGTATAGCTCGGCTTTGCTCGGGTGTAATGAAAGCTTTAAAACTAATCCATGGTCCTGGAGTTCAGACTCTTTAGACGTTGGTACTAAAGACTAAAAAGCAATAATTGTTTCCAGTTAAAACGAAACCGTAGACTGAAAGAAAAGTGAATGGATGTAAGTCAAATTTTGATTTCCTGGTATCGATATCAAATAAGTTTTTTTCGTTGTAAACTGAATTTTTACTGAACTCTTTTGAGAGCATAAATCTCTTCATTTCAAAAAGAATCCATTCAAAGATTAGAGTAGCAGTTTTGGAGGTAGCATATTTTAAAAAAAGATTGGTAGGAAGAGCTTCCGTCATATAGGACCGAAAACAGTCCCAGTAAGTCTTCTCATGGCAGAAAACCGTTGTATGGAACGGTATACCAGGAAATGTCATTGGTTTAGAACTAATCTGTACACAGATCAGGGAATGATCAGACTTTTTTTTTTAATCATATCACCCCGAGCAAGGCGGAAACGCCACTGATGTGCAGGGGGCTACGTAAGAGTGAAAAGATTGGAAAAGAGAAAGCCGGAAACCACATCCTAAACAGGAAACAAGGGATGAGCCTCCTCACCCGTTCAATAGACGTGGGTGGAGTGTGAACCGGGCGATAGTTTAGTCTATCTACTCCAATTAAAAAAAAGAAAAGAAGAAAAGAATGGAAATGAGTAAAAAATTGGAAAAGAGAAAGCCGGAAACCACATCCTAAACAGGAAACAAGGGATGAGCCTCTTCACCCGTTCAATAGATGTGGGTGGAGTGTGAACCGGGCGATAGTTTAGTCTATCTACTCTAACTGAGAAAAAAAAAGGATAGATTCAGACGGAAAGAATTTCCGGGTCCTACACAGAGAACCGATTTTCATAGCAGCGGATTTAGTAATGGATTCGACGTAGTCATTCCACTTGAGATCCGCTGAGAGTGTCAGGCCACGCAGGCGTAGTGTTTTACTCTCTGGGAGGCAAGCCTGCTCCATGCTAATGGGAGGGAGGTGTGGTTGTCTGTGGTGGTTAATTGACAGCAGCTTCGTTTTGGCTATATTATTTAAATACAGCACATAAAAAACTAGCCAAAAAACTTCAAGAAATGGTTAACGATCCCACTAAAATTCCTGCATGGATGACCAAAGGAACTATATTTCTTCTACCCAAGAATAGCGTCACAAATAACCCGAAAAACTACAGACGAATTACATGCCTTCCAACAACTTACAAACTATAAACATCTATTTTAACAAAACAAACATATTTCTTCTTGGAAAGAAATGACATTACCGCTTGAACAAAAAGGGTGCTAACGTGGCTGTTACGGATGTAAAGTCCAATTACTTATTAACAGGATGATCTTGAAAAACTGCTTCAAAGCAAAGAAAAATCTCAGTACTACGTAAGGCATTCGATAGTGTACCACATTCCTGGATCCTAAAAACTTTAAATATATACAAGGTATCACCCGTCATCATCAATTTCATCAAACAATGTATGTCAATATGGAAAACAACCCTTTACCTCAATCATATAAATGGAACCTATAAATCTGGTGAAATAAACATCAAAAGATGTACATTTCAAGGTGACTCTTTGAATCACTTACTATATTGCATATTATTAATAGCATTAACCAGTCAACTTAACAAAACAAAATGTGGTTATAAAATAACTCAAAACAAAATAAGCCATCTATTTTGCATGGATGGCTTAAAGTTGTATGCCAAGAATGATAATAAGCTGGAAGGTCTTCTGCAGACTGTAAAATGCCTCAGTGAAGACACTGGAATGAAATCCAATTTGAATAAATGTGCTAAAACTACAGTTTCACGAGGATCGCAACAACAAACATTCTCAATTAGATTAAAACCTGCTGTAACAATAAAAGATTTAGAGCCAGAAGCTTATAAATACCTAGGTGTAAATGAGAGTGAAAATATTCACCATCAAAAAATGAAAGAAATAGTTCGTAAAGAGTACTATAAAAGGCTACGACTGATATTAAAAACTGAATTGAATTCTCAGAGCAGAATTATGCCCATTAATAGCCTTGCCATCCCAGTAGTCCAATATAGTTTCAACATCTTGAACTGGACTCTAAACGACATCAGACGAATGGATTCTAAGATGTGAAAGCTCCTTTCTAAACATAAAATGCATCATCCAAAGGCTGATGTAGACCATCTATACATAGTCCGTAAAGAAGGTGGAAGAGGTCTTATTCAGCTAGAATTGACATACAAGACGGCAACTATTGGCTTACTAACATGTATAGAAAGAACAAAGGACTGGATAATACAATTAGTTAAACAACATGAAAAACAGAAAGAAAATATATTCAATAATGAAAGAATACAGTAAATACAAACAAGATTTACAGTTAGTAGATTCTGTAGAAAAGCAAAACAGAAGTCAAGAACCAACTATTGCGGCAAAGAATATGAAAAAGAAATCCAAGGATAAAGCTCCTGAACAGATGAAACCACGCGGGTAAGACAAACCTCTGCATGGCCAATATCCAGAACGTGCCAATAAATCCAATGTTGATAAAGTTAATACTCATCGATAGTTACGTGCATCTGCATTCAAGTCTGAGACTGAAGGTTTTATTCTTGCAGCGCAAGACCAAAGTCTTTTCACTAGGAACTTTCAGGTAAATATTATACATAATAATGTAGATCCAAAATGCAGGTTTTGTGATAAATACCAAGGAACAATAGACCATCTAATCTCAGGTTGTTCTTTACTTGCCCCAAATGAATATAAAAATCGTCACGATAGAGTGGGGCAATATTTACATTGGACAATGTGCAAACACTATGGAAATATGTAAGCAAACACTGGTATGAACATCACCCAGCACCGGTTACAGAAATAGAAGATCTCACCATTCTATGGGATTGCACCATCTACACAGACAGAAAAATTGAAGCAAATAGGCCGGACATTATTATTAAAAACCAGAAAGAAAAAAACTTGCCTATTAATTGATATAGCTTGTCCAGCGGATTTTAACATTGTAGCCAAGGAATTCGAAAACTTGTCAAAATATAAAGACCTGGAAAATGAAATAGAAAAAAATGTGGAAATTGAAAACAAGAATCGTGCTAGTGATAGTAGGTGCACTTGGAATGATAAAAAATGGAACAAAACAACACATTGAAAGAATCCCTGGAAACCCCAGCTTAAGAGATATACAAACAATTGTCTTATTAAGTACAGCCCACACACTAAGGAGAACTTTGTCTATGTAACGCTAGGGATGTTAGGGGAGATATGAAAAAACATGAAATGGAGCCATAACAACGCACTACGACCTGCCTTAGGTCTTCCTGCAGACTTGGTAGGTAGTGCGACCATAGCAGAAATAAATTTATAATGAAAAAGGACATAATAATAATAATAATAATAATAATAATAATAATAATAATAATAATAATAAGTTATATTCTACTCTTCTTTTTATTAAAGCTTTTAACACAGAAAAGAACAAAAACCCGTGAAGGTTATCTTCTAATTCGACGGACTTTCAAGATTGACTGAAATCCATCTCACTTTTTTACTTAACCGAGCGGTTAGGGTAGTGTTTAAGAACCCTCCGCGTAAAATAGTTACTCAAAATCAAGAACATTGTAAAAAAAGTTCGTCAGTCACAATTCTTTCTGGGAAAACAGATGTTATTGAAATAAATAAGAATTTCACTTGAATTCCATGCAGATAATACATAAGTTAAAGCATAACAAGAATAATTGTGTTATATATATATCACTTTTGCGATCGTCAAACAAACTCTGACGATCGCAAAAGCGTGTAACCTAGGGTCAAAAACTCATACTAACCTAACTGAATATATATATATATATATATATATATATATATATATATATATAAAGAGAAAGAGAAAGTGTGTGTGTGTGTGTGTGTGGGGGTGAGAGAGAGAGAGAGAGAGAGAGAGAGAGAGAGAGATCGTGAGCGTGTGATTTTGGTTGATTTTTAAATTCCCAAGGAAATACTTCACAGAATTAAAAATTACTTTAATTCTTTATAAATTGAATAAACAGAAAACTCGTATTGGTTTACTTTCATTCTTTCAAAAATCTTAATGGCTAACCATAGATGTAAGAGAGGCTCGAACTTACTTCACTGTAAAGACAGTCGCTAAAGTAGACATCATTATACATGAACCTATATAAGAACCACTGACAATAGTGCAACATACACAACTACATTATCCATCAAACAGCTTTAAGTAAGACGAATCGATTACGCTAATGCATAGATGCGAAATCGCAGCTTAAAACACAGCTGCTAGTTCCTGAATGTTGAAGAATTAAAAGTATAAGATGAAGTTCACAGAGAAACGTAAAGAGGAAGAAGAAGAAAGAAAGAAAGAAAGAAACGGGAAATAAAGAAAGGATGTTTATAGTTTGTATATATTTGCATTGTGCGTGTTTGCTTTGTCGTCGTAGTATTTCCAGAACGAATTTGGAACTGTTTAGGGATTCGCGCGCGAAACCATTCACCTCCTGATTGAAGTCGGAAAAATTGAATCGCAACTCGACAACATTGTCTCATATTTTGTGGCAAGTTCTTATCATTATTCAACGGATTATTTAAATTCATATAATTTGTCGTGAAATAGGAATCACCCCATTCAGTTTGGGGTAGATTGATATTTTATTTATAAATATTTAGTCAAGCAAAATTTTAAAGTTCACATAAAACCGGTTATGTTAATTAGTTATGAATTAAACAAATTATTTTAAAAAACAGGATTTGCATTGGGGAGAAATATTGTCAATTCACTTTTAAAAGAATCCTTTGAGATTAGGACAACAGGATTTTCTACATATAATTAATATAACATAAATCAAATGACAAAACCTTAACACTGACTGAAATAGCCGTCGACCGATGTTTTTAAATAATAAAATAAAATTTAAATATAAATATTTTTCAGGCAAGATGATTGATTGGCATTGAATCAGGGAACCAAGCAACGTGTCAAAAGTCAATATTCGATGATGTATTGAATTCATTTCAAATCATAATATAAGCCGTATAGTTTCAGAGTTCAACTCAATCGTCATCTATCATCTGAGGAGAAGTTATTGTCTAGCCCACCCCCGTGTTTTAGAAACTCGACTAAACAACGCCATTGTTTGACCGAATGTTACATAGACACTGAAATAAATACGTTTCTAACAAAAATTAACATAATGATAAAATTATTTTGAAGCTTGAAGCAACATTAAAAAATAAAATTAAGGCTGACCCCCTTCACTTGAACCAAGCTCACTACTTTTACCAACTTTTCGCTGAAATTTGTCGACACCAAACACTTTCTATCACATCTGATTTTTATCTTGAACTGGTGTACAAAGAATATGATCAGATTTAGAGAGAAATGGTGTTTGTATTGCAAGTTACCCTAAATTAGCGACGCCCATATCACCATTCTTGCCACGGCTAGTAACGTAACAAACACCATACATTTTTTATCCAGAATACAGAAGCGATTTATTACCGCAATGCGTATGCAAGATCAATAGACACGAGAAGTTCGGGAGAGATATGAGACGTCAACTCATATACAGTAGAAGACGTACGAAGCTGTTTCCTCGAGACCAAAGTCACAACAATGAGAATCGTTCCCAGCTTTATATGAAGACTGTGTGTGGTGGTGCAGTGTATATCGACTCGGAACGACAAATCGAGGAGCCGAGTTCGAATTCCAGTTGAATTCTTTGAATTCACTTAAGCACAAATAACCTTGGGAAAGGTATTAATCCGTCACTTTCTTCCAGTTATAAGTTAAATAATAGGACAAATTGAGTTCTATAGCCTTGGCTGGCAGCCAGTCTACTGCAGAATGCAATGGTAACCTACTACGGGATAATCTTCTGCCCAGTCAGTCATGTCTCTAAAGAGACCCGATCGCCCAAAACGTGTATCACGTATGACACTTAACTGACTGATTGACTGACTGACTGACTGACTGACTGACTGACTATCTGAACCAACTTCCAGCTAAGTTATTCGCCACTGTCACCTAGGACCAGAAAGACCGCAACTCGGTCACCGTCAAGCCAAGTCGCCTACATCGTGGGTCCGAAGCGAACTCTAAAGCCCCATACATGACTTTCCTAGGCCGTGAAAGTTCAGTGCCTCTCGACACTCTTTGAAGAGCGTTGATTGTTTCCAGGGTTTGCGTCAGTGCTCAGCCCTAGAAACTAGAAGGCCTCTCTAATGCTCCCCTCCAAGATCGAGTCTTTCGTCAACGCACGGTGTAGGAAAGCCCACCTCAAAGCGCGTCAGTGGCACTCCAAGTGTGGCATTTCCAGTCACCCCTATGACGCGGACGCTAGACACAGGCCTCTCTACGAAGCTTATGCCCACCACCACCTCACAAGTTTGAGGAGAGCAAGCGCTTGATCAATTCCTTATGGTCCTGACAAAGATGGAGTACAGATAACCACTCGATCCTTTACGGACAACAGTATTCGGAGCCAAGTTTAGAAAGCCATTCTTTACCTGTATTGCCAACCAGTTCCCCAGCTGGAGATCGGGCCCAAAACACACTGACAGAATGTGGACGGGTCTGTCAGCCTAGTCTACCTAAAGGGCCTCTGGAGACCAAAATCTTTTCAAGCATCTAACTGCAAACCGAAAGACTTCTTGCGGTTAATCTTGGTACTTGAGACCTTGTATCGTTCAAGCATCTTATCCATTTTTCTTCGGTACAACACGAAAATGGATACGTCATTTGCGTACGCAGAAACCCTGGCTTGGGCAACACCAGGTGTAGCGATTTAATGAAGAACCAGACTGCACGACCTGTTCCTCAGCCGACAAAGGAGAGGTTCCAACGCTAAAACTTAAAGTAGTGGCGACAGTGGACAACCCTGACTAATCGCTTGAGACAGCCCAAAAGCGCATGACCGCTTTTCTTTCACATGCAGTGGGGGAAGGATACAAATGGTTGATCTACTTGCTGAAAACAGATATGAATTCTGTATCCTGCACAGCAGCCAGATACTGATGGTTGACCCTATCAAATACCTTATACAAATCCAAATTGATCAGCTCGACTTGCTTATCATCTTTTACACCCTCTAGGATCGTGCGGACCAGATGTAGGTTGCTCTAAATTATTCGTCCTTTTGCAACACAAATCTGCTCTGGTCACAACAGAATTTCGGCAACTCACTGCAGATGCCCCGTCTGTATCTTAGCCCAAATCTCTAACTCTGTGTTTGGGTCTGTAATTGTCTAAATGTCGCTCATTATCCTTGGCCTTTTTTTAACAAAGTGATCAGATCCCTAGAGATCCGGTTGGAGACAGACCCTTGCTTGAACAAGTTGTTGAACACCACAGTCAAAATCGGCACAATGATGTGCGACAGCCACAAGTACAATTCGTAGGACAGCCTATCAAATCCAGGAACCTCTACGGATCTCTTCCTTGAGCAATCAGCGCTCATGATCACGGTTTCGCCACACATATTGTTTAACCTATTTTCAATTACCTGATCCTGGTAGCGCTCGTTAGCCGCACGCTCCAGGGCCTGTCTAGCTAAACCTATATCTAGGGATACCGCACCCCCAACCTCCACCCGGAATAGACTATCCTTAAGAGATTTTACTTTTCTAGAATTATAAAGAGAGATTCGTTGGCTGTATTCGATGGGGAAAGACCTAATGCTATCCGTAAGCCTATCCCACCACTTATTCCCAATAACCGTCCACACTAGTTCTCACTGCACTAATATAGTCAGCAGTTGCCGGAAGTCCTGCCTTTCCAGCGAAGACAAACTGAACTTCCAGTATTCAGTCCTTCTAGGCCTAGAACTAGTACTATCCACAAACGGATGATCGCAACACCACAAAACCAGCAGACGACATTCTACTATTACCAGAATGTTCCGGTCTCAGCACATCTTTATTATGATGAAACACACCTATTCCTCAGATAATGGACTCTCCCTCCTATATGAGTTAACAGGAAGTTAACCCGAGAAGTTCTTGGGAAGTTCTTAGGAGTTCTTTAGAGTTCTTTTGAAGTTCAGTAGAACTATTAGTTAGTTCCAATTTGGACATAGTTGAACTAAGGCAGTTGATATTAGTCGGCAGTTAGCCGAATACTAAGGAGTCAGCTTACAATGAAAGATAACCAAGTTCCTAACATTTTGGGTGCGTTAAGTCGAATAGCAACCGACATAGCACGATTATAACCTTCAGTAAACTACTTCACAACAGGTAATGCCTGCTTTGCACTTAGCAATTGACCATAATGCGCAAAAAAGACCACAAATGGTTCTCAGAAATGTTCATGGGAACCTCGTATAAAGTTATTTTTGTGTTCAGGGTGCCCATATATTCGGTTTTCAACCTTACCAGAGTCAGGCTTCATCCACGTTTTTAGTAGAATGTTTTACATTGCGTTCGAACTCCTTGACAGCATATTTGGGCTATATTAAGGCCATTCAATGCTTTCTGCATCATTCTACTGCTGACGTTTTTGGGATCAGTGGTCAGCAAGGAGATTGTTCAATTGGCATTTTGAAGAGTTAATTTCCAGAAATGTACTCCTTAAAATTTATTTCTGAGCTTCAAATATTCCGGACTCTTCATTGGCCAATCAGTTGTCCATGCTGATGGAGTAGATGGATAGGATTGTTCTGACCACTGAGACGCTTCCATAACGGAGGGTCTACAACGTTAGTGCGCATCAGACAAACATCCCAAATAACAAGACAAGCAATATGGACGAAACTACAACACGGACAAAAATTGTTCACCTACTTATTTAATCATTTACAATAAAATGACTTCAAAAAGCAAAATGGACGGCAAATCTTTGATTAGGCATTGTCACGTAAAGAAAGCTGAATTTTCTCTCCAAGTTTCAACAAATATAATAGACAAAATGAAAAAAAATCTAATACATTTCTGAAGTCTTAATTTCATATTAGTTTAATTTTCAGAATTACTTCAGTTAGTCCTCTTTATCTCTAAAACTAACCATTAAAAATGCCAAAAAAATTAGTTAAATGTTTTACTAAGGGTAGAGTGATCTATTCTTCTTCTCACTGAGGTGAGTTGTGACACAAGGTTTTTAATGTGGGAAACCCGAGCGCGTACGATCAGGCAGCTGGTCAAAATATTATCCAACCCTCCGCCTACGTGGTAACTGGATACTCATCTAGTCTAAGCTTTACAAAATCGTCCCTCAGGTAATCTTACACATCCGTCAACTGGCGACCGAATATTATGCTGGTGGTCGAAATGGATAAGTTTAATTTTGACAAATTTCCAATTTACATAAACTGTGAAATTATGTATTTCAACTCCTTTCTATTTGCTTACGTTTCAAACTTAAACTTAGGAAATATCTCGTTTTCTGCTTTTATAGCCACACATCGTGTTACACACGTGCAAGAAAACGAATATTCTTTTTTCTAAATAGAAACGCCTGAACGAAGATAACTCGAAAAAAAAAAGTAATTTTCTTGCTTTGATAAGAAAACAGTTTTCCATTTGCCTTCGCAGTTAGACGTGAAGTTTTTATTTCTTTTAATGTCAAAAGGGCGAAAAATGTTTCAAGAGAATCTTTTCAAGTATTTCTTATTTTATGCGCTGCGGTTCCGGTTTCGAGCTCCAAGCAAAGAAACAGTATTGAAGTGCATTGTGGGAAATGTATATAGAAATCTACAGGAAAACATGAAATTCTCAATTTTTATCATTACAACACAATATAGATGTTTTCTTCTCAAACAATTTCTGAAATATTCTTTTATAAAAAAAAAATAAATAAATAAAAGGAGCACAAAAGCTGGCTCAGTGAATATGTAAAGCAATATCAAATGATAAAATAAACCATCATGGCCGAATGCGATAAGTTTCTTTTTGAAATACAAGCAAATGTATAGAAACAGAAAATGGAAAACATTAGAGAGACCATTTCCGATGAAATCATAAAAAATATTGCAATAAATTCAAGTGAAATATAATAAATTCTAGCAAAGAATCAAATAATGGTAACTCATTAGTCGTGATTAAAAGTCACGAAGATGATTATCTGAAAGGATATCTATGAGTTTTGTTCGTTTTAAACACCATGAGGAAAAGTTGTTGGTATCCATTCAGTTCATGACTGGGAAATTTGGAGAAAAAAAAGGAAATAAAGTACACAAATGCATTGTCACGAAGACGTGTGAATAGAAATTGACTTGCAATAAGGAAAAGTTTTCAAAAATAGAAACTGAAACCTGAGACTTTATGAAGGATTTGATAAAAAAAAAAAACAACAGAGTTTGTGTTATTTTTTAATGATATAACTTCGACGTAAATTGTAAAATCAGCGCCAACGCAAAAGCTTCTTAGGAGACATTCTCAGATACAGGCAAATGACTTTTGCTTACATATCGACAGGTGCGATGCCTTTCTCACCAAATAGACTAAACTATCACCCGGTTCACACTCCACCCACGTCTATTGAACAGGTAAACAGGCTCATCCCTTGTTCCATGTTTAGGATGTGGTTTCCGGCTTTCTCTTTTCCAATTTTTTCACTCTTTTCTTTTTTTTTTTTCAATTGAAGTAGATAGACTAAACTATCGCCCGGTTCACACTCCACCCACGTCTATTGAACAGGTGAAGAGGCTTATCCCTTGTTCCCTGTTTAGGATGTGGTTTCCGGCTTTCTCTTTTCCAACCTTTTCACTCTTACGTAGCCCCCTGCGCTTCAGTGGCGATACCGCCTTGCTCGGGGAGATATGATTAAAAACAAAAACAAAAATATGTGTCTTGTTTTTTGGGTTTTTTTTTTCGAAATGACCGGAAGTCATAAGAACTTCTATTTTCTTCTTCCGGCTTTTTCATTCCCCTTTTACATTAAAAAATTCTCCTGATCTTTGTTGTTGTTATTATAACAAAGATGAGGGCAGTAATCCCCATGTAAATCTATATTTGTATACGATTTAGATAAAAGAATAGACAACCATCATAAATTGGAAAGAACAAGAATGAGAAAAGAACAGAGGTATGAAATAATGGATAATTCTGGTTTTTCAATACCATTGATATTTGAACGGCTCCAGCTGGAATCTATAAAGGAAAGCGAAGTAGCCTCAAACCAGAATTCAAATTCAATTTGACAATATAAATGGACGCCTGCACCAATATGTAAAGATACGTATATTTTACACGAATATGATGACAAGATGGACGATTGATCAGATGCACGAAAGAATAAACAATATATGTAAAGAGACTCCATTCATTTGATTTTCTGAAAAGATCTACGTAGAAGGAAAGTTCAGTGAATGTAAAAAAGAAAATAAATACTGATGCAGTATTTTCATACACACTGAAGCTAGTGTTCAAATATATTCGAATATACACATAAATTATATGAAAAAGTATCACATACACACATAGATATATATGAATGGGTCGAAATAGATATATAGGTAACGATCAAACTATATGTTAAATATACATATGAAGTGGCTGAAATAGATAGAGAGAGGATAAACAAACAAACAAACAAACAAACAAACAAACAAACAAACGGACTGCCCATTTACCAAAAGCAGATGAAGAATTAGATATGAAATACACGTATAACTATAAACAAGATATTCAGGAACGCAGTGGTCCAATGCAAAACATACCTAGGTGCCGACTGCGGAAGTGACCACGTCCCAGTCATCTGCAAACTAAAAGTAAAACTCCGAAGACTGAAGAAGCCCAGCACATCACCAAGGCTGCAATACGACACGCTAGAGGACGACCTCACCCTGCAGAAAGAATACAATAACAGCGTGAGAAAGAAATATGAAGAACAAATTGAAAAAGGGTACTCAAAATGGGATTCACTAAAAGAAGCGATGGTGACCTCAGCGAATAACATAGCCCCAAAGGAAATCAGACGCAGAAGAAAAAACGAGTGAATGACCGAAGAGATCCTCCACATGATGCAAAGGAGACAAAAAATAACGCCAAGGCACGGAGAAGACTACAAAAAACTTCACAGTGAGATAAGGAACAAATGCAGACAAGCCAAAGAGGAATGGCTCAACAACAAATGCGAGAGACTGAGCAGGACCAACAAAGCAGAGATGCATAAAGAGATAAGAGAACTGACAGGACAAAAAACCTACTCCTCAACAGGATGCATAAAATCCAAGGAAGGAACAATCATATTAGAGAAAGAGGAACTACTCCAGCGATAGGAAGAATATATAAAGGATCTTTTTTGCGACAAGAGAGAACAACCGAGAACACACAAGATGGATGGACCGGAAATACTAAAATCCGAAGTGGAAGCTGCAATGGCCAAAATGAACAGAAACAAAGCACCTGGTCCAGACGGCATAGTGATAGAGCTGCTGACAGCCTTAGAAGAATATGGCATAGAAAAGATTACCGACATAATAAACGAAATTTATAGCAGCGAAATAATACCAGACGACCAATGCAAGTCGATATTTATAGCACTGCCGAAAAAACCTGGTGCAAACGAGTGCAAACTACACAGAACTATCAGCTTAATAAGTCACATTACAAAACTGATTGTCAGAATCCTGATGAATAGAGCGAGAAGCAAAATCAGGCCAGAGATAGGGCAGGAACAGTGCGGGTTCGTCAAAGACGCTGGAACAAGGAACGCCATATTCATGATTAGGATGCTCTCTGAAAGGGCAATACAAATGAAGAAAGACTTGTACCTATGCTTCATTGACAAGCATTCGACAAGATACGACACAAAAAATCGACGGAGATGCTAGGCAGCCTCGACATTTTCGGGAAAGACATAAGAGTGATCAAGAATCTCTACTGGCAGCAAACGCCCTGCATACGGACAGGTAACGATCTCAGTAGATACACAAAGATAGAAAAAGGCGTAAGACAAGGATGTGTCTTTGACACCGGATTTGTTCAACCTATCCAGCGAGAATATTTTGAGGACCCTAGATGACATGCCAGGATTTGTTATTGGAGGCCACAACCTGAACAACATAAGGTATGCGGACGATACAGTGCTGATTGCGGACACGGAAAGGAAACTACAAGACCTCATACAGAAAGTAGCAATGGAGAGTGACAAAAAGGGACTACAAATAAACTTTAAGAAAACTGAGTGCATGGTCATCAGCAAAAGATACAACCCAAAATGCCAAATACAGGTGGGAGATAACAGAATCAAGCAAGTACAAAAATTTAAGTACCTAGGAAGTGTTCTAACAGGAGATGGAAAGTGCGACACGGAGATCCGAAGACGAATTGGCATGGCAAAGGACGCGTTCCAGAAGATGAGCAAAATACTAACACACAGGAAAATCTCAATAGAAACAAAGAAAAGAGTGCTGGACTGCTACGTGATGTCAGTTCTTCAATACGGCACTGAATGCTGGACAATATCATCGAAAATGAGGACATAACTGGAAGCGGCCGAAATGTGGTTCTACAGAAGGATGCTACGGATATCGTGGACTGAGCATGCAAGTAACGATGAGGTGTTGGAAAGAATGGCAACAAAAAGGAAATTGATACTGAGCATCAGGAAGAGACAACTGAAGTTCCTGGGACACGCAATGAAGAAGGAGAGCCTGGAGAACCTGATACTGACTGGTCAGATAGAAGGAAGGAGAGACAGAGGAAGGCAGCGGACAACATATTTGCAGGGTCTGATCAGGTGAATGACGGAAAGGGGGTTGCCAGGGGCAACAGGAGCAAACATACTAAGAGCCACAAGAGATAGGGAGACATGGAGGGCACATAGAAGAAGAAGAAGCCTCATATAACATTTTTCAGTCGTCTGTTTATTGAGGAAGGCACGCAGGCGCCTTTTTTATTATTTAACCACGAGTTTCAATTTACACCTAACAAACTTAAGTCTTACTCGTATGATTTTGCCTGTCACATGACCGGGGCATTGAATTCACTACATTTGGAAATTGGCCTATCGAGACAAGATTGTGTCGTTATTGGCACCTTTTAATTTCCAATAAATATGTACGTTTGCTGGCTTATTGCGTTGTATGTTCCGCTATCGAAAAGACCGAATGATCCAAGATATTTTTGTTAATCACCTACATAAACAAATGTTACATGCCTAAGTTTTCAAAAGAAATGCCGTTAAAGAATTGAAGGGCTTCCATTTTCTTAAGCCACTCTCATTCTTTCAAATTCAAATCATTTCAAATGTATCCACATAGGAAAAAAGAAGAAGAAAACCAATTGAAAACTTAGTCCTGTTGATCGAAGCTGACAATAATACATCTTTTCTGCTCCAGATGTTGGCAGATATTTTCCGATCCGTAAATTGTGAATATCGTATTGCAGATTAATAATTTGGGTGGGGAAAGAGGAAGTGTTTTCAGTCTTACGATCACGAATTTAATAACCAGGGGCACCACATGTATTGCGGCCTCAGAAGCAGTGGTGAGACAGTCGGATGGAAGCAAATCTTCAACAGGCAGTTTTAAATTCAGTGTTTTTCATCTCCTAGACTGGTTGCAAACCAAGGCTATAGGGCGAATCTGCCCTGTTATTTTATCCATTGAGGGTGGGGACAGTGCCCTGCTTAGCAACATCGCCACCCCCCGTAGAATGCGCATTGCGGCCCTTCTACCTGCAGAATAAAACTTGCGCCCTCCCCCGAACATACTGAACCCAGAATACGTTAAACAAAATAACATACTCTCGGAATGCAGATATTCCATGATCACGAAAAAAAAAACGGAAGAAATTACGGAATTGACGTTTTGAAGCTATACATTAGGAAGGTTTTCACAACTATTAGCTACATTTTATGTATCTTGAAACAACTATCCATAATGTGTTTCTCTCTCAAATTCATTTTTTTTATTACAAAATATTTGCGGCCGCTTCGGGACTGAAAGGCTTCTATCAAAGATTATATATATATATATATATATATATATATATGCGTGTGTGTGTGTGTATTTAGGTACCTCCACTAAACCAGTATAAAACCAGCATAGTATGGGTAAGAAAGGCCCCAAACTTAATAAAACAAACTTTTTTCATCAAAACGTTCATATTATTATTAAGAGGAAAGATCTTACAAATAAACAAAAAGTAGGTTTCAGAAAGGTCCAGGAAGTTCTAGAAAGTTCTAGAAATCTTGAGAAAGTCATAGTGCTACTACACTCATATATGAATTTAGAAGTTTCGTGTTAGGGTTGACATTCTTACAAAATAAACTCTTCTTCATTACTCTGCAACAAAAGTTCATCGAATTATGATACAGGAAAATAATCTAAACTTATTTATAAATGGAACTCTGTGTGTGTGTGTGTGTGTGTGTGTGTGTGTGTGTGTGTGTGTGTGTGTGTGTATCCGTTACCTATAGACTCTATAGTGGTCCGATTTTAATCAAATCTGATACACTCATAGACAGAGACATAAGAAACGATATTCAGAAGTTTCAAGGTTGCAGTTCTTACAATAGTGCATAAAATCGATAATATATATATATATATAAAAGCCAAGATGTTTGTGTGTGTTTCTGTTTATCTGCCTGTATGTCTGTTTTTTTTTCAGCCCTTTTATTTTAGTTTTTGCTTCGGGTTTGGCTCTAAGTAGGTATAATTGTAGTTCTTAGTCTCAGCCATTATACCATTTACTCAGAGGACTTATTTAGCTTTCAAAATGCAGTTTACGACGAAAATAACTTATTTGATATCGATACCAGGAAATCAAAATTTGACTTACATTCATTCATTTTTCTTTCAGTCTACAGTTTCGCTTTAACTGGAAATAACCATTGCTTTTTAGTCTTTCATGCCAACGTCCAAAGAGTCTGAGCTCCAGGACCATGGATTAGATTTAAAGCTTTCATTACACCCGAGCAAAGCCGGGCTATACTGCTAATTGTTTTATAAAAAGTCGTGATCTTAATGAATATCGTATTGTACCAATCTAACAAAAGGTGGAGGGTTTACTGTCTGCCTTGAAAGTCGGTATTTATCGGAATTCAGAACAAGAATTGTTCTCCGTTAGTGAATATGAAATCAGTTTACTACCATCAAGACTCAATATTTTCATGTATGTAAAAGTATTTTCCCACTTCGAGCCTTTACCTATGGTCTTCATAGAGGTCAGCTGGTACAGGCCTCATTTCACTGATTAAACGAAAATGAAGCAACGGAAATGGGGTCCTACAGAAGAATGCTGAGAAAACTATGAACCGAACACGTACGCAACGACTAAGTTTTAGAGAAAATCATAAGGAAACTTATACTTAACGTCAAGAGACAGTAGAAATTTCTAGGGCAAGTAATGAGGAAAAGGGGCTTGAAAAATCTGATACTCACCGGTCAAACTGAAGGCAAGAGAGGCAGAATAAAACAAGGCATCCTACCGCGCTTGAGTAAATGGATGGTGGCGTAAGATTTAAAAGAGACAACAAAAAGCGCTAAATTTATTAAGAGCTATCAAGGACAGGAAATTGTGGAGAGTTACGATCGCCCACGGACACAGCATATAGAAGAAATATATCCTGAAGATTTTACCAACAACAATTGGTTAATCTCAATTATATTTAGAAAAACATTGACTCTCTTTACAAAATCTTATATCGTGTAGCATCCAACAGTGAAAAAAATCGTAAAAATAAATGAAAAAATGTGCCTTGCATTTTTTTGTTATTAACACTTCTCGAACTGGTCTTATATTTGACATCTTTTTTCTGATGACTAAGTCACGCTTCTGACATGTTCGGGGAAAATGGTCAGGTCTTTCATGTCTTCAGTACAAAAGAATTTCATCCGCAATGCCTAATCGATAGAAAGTTATAGTTATTTTGGACAACAAAGCAAAAATCTTTACAGAAGAATTCGGAGAGAAACAAAATGAAGAGAGGAAAAGGAAAACAGAAAAAAGAAGAAAAGAAATAGAAAATTTAAAAAAAGTAAAACGAGAATCGGGTATAAGTGATTTTCTAAGTGCAGCTTATATGGGGTACAAGTCTGACAGTATGGGGCATCCAGTGAGGATCGACCTCATTAATCAATTTTACTTGTAGCGGTATTCACGATAGGCGGGTTGAGCCGGCTTCTTTAGAAGTTGCATGGTAATTTTTTGGCTCCACAAGCAGTCTCCAACCGCATGTGGTGTGAAGATTTTCCCGCAGAAGGTTGCGGTAAACTGGTTGCCAACCAAGGCCATAGAATACAGTCTGGGGGAAGAAGAGACGGATACATACCCTTCCCAAGTAAATGAATGTAATGAACTGGAATTCGAAATTAGCACGGTGGAATAATGGATAGCTGCTTGAATTGAAGAATTTTAATGATACTAGCGTGACAAGCTTGCTAAACATTATACCACGTCGAGGTGCCCAGCAGAATTGGGTAGAAGTGGTTTTAGATTAAACATATGATACGTGAAACACGCTTGGGTGATCATGTCTCGAAAAAGACATGACTGACTGGGCACAAGATTATCCCGCAGAAGGTTGCCATTGCTTTCTGCGCTAGACTGGTTGCCGACCAAGGCTATAGAACCCAATCTGTCCTGTTATTTAACCCATAACTGGAAGGAAGAGACGGATTAATGCGTTTACCAAGGGTATTTGCGCGTAAGTGAATGCAATGAATTCAACTGGAATTTGAACTCGGTTCCCCGATTTGTCGTTCCGAGCCGATATCCACTGCACCACAACGCACATCTATTAAAGATATACATGATCAAAATAGGGCCAGTGAAAAGAACAACAAAGTTATATCGGGAAAACAAATTGGCAAGTAAAAATGGAAAAAAAAACAAAACGAGTTTTATTGCGCAAGTGATGAAACCAATTTCAAATGTTAGTTGGCGTTTAGAAATCTGGATTTTACTCTGAACCTGCAAGAAACATGAATTCTGAGGAACTGTTCATTTCCACACTCTCTCTCCATATATATATGCTGGGCATCTCGGCGTGGTGTAGTGATTAACAACCTTGTCTCGCTAGAACCTGTTACAACTGACTAGTGAGTTCGGCCTTATGCCACATCTAATCGGTGATTAGATAATTTACATTATATATATATATATATATATATATATATATAATTGTTTTAACATTATTTTTGATCGATACTCGTATTTTAGTAGATATTTTGCTTATAATCAAACTGTATATATATTTATTTCTATCGGCTTGATTATTTACGATTAACTTTTTTTTTTAGGAAAATGTGTATCATTCGGCAGGAATCGAACCTGTGACTCTTATCAACATAGGGGAAACCACCAATTGATCTGGCTCGTCTTAGACCTCTCGACCACAAATGACCAACAGTCTAAACGAAGTCAAAACAAGCCTATATAACACAATTTTCCATTCACGTAAATAACCATATCTGTACTGAAATGTACCGTGATGTCAACAAATGTAAACATAGAATGTTACGGAAATTAACGAAGATTAACGATTAAGAGTAACGCCTGAACTTTATTTTTGATCGATACTCGTATTTAAGTAGATATTTGGTTTCTATTCAAACAGTGTATTTAATTCTATCGTTTGTTTTTAACCCTTTATTTCTGTCCGTTGTTTATAACTATTTCGTTAATTTTCGTTAATTTCAGTAACATATATATATATATATATATATATATTGGGGGATTGTATGTGTGTGGTTTCCACTCTATTTTTCGTGCTAACCTTGGGTTGAATGTTGATGAGTCATTCTCGTCATGTGAACAAATAGTGAAATAACAATTGAAACATCAGCGCCGAGGTTTCACGAAAGAGTAAAACAGAATTTGACGGGAACGAATCAAGATTTGAAGGACTGAAATTGTTTTTCAAATATTTTAGAATTACAAGACAATAATGTCGATGCACACCTACTTTTGGGATGTGGATAATTCCGGAATTTACTAATGATGGTTTCAAAAGAAAATTCATAAGCAGCTGATTGGGGTGTGAACGCAGAAACTAACGATCAATCGCTTAAAACAATTTCTAAAACTTTTAAAACCTTATTACTTTCTTCATTTCTTTTCATTCGTACGATTTCATCATATATATATATATATATATATATATATATATGATTAAAAAAAGACAAGAGAAAAACTATATTTTTTTCGCCTATGCCTTTCGTCCACTAACGGATTTTTCAAGGCAAAGAAATGAAACGAATTTTATTTTAAATAAAATAAAATACTTCATCATTCATATTTTCATATTTCAATCTCGGTGAGAGTTTTTTTAATGTGCAGTATTTCTTTGCCTTGATAAAATCCATCAGGGGACGAAACGCGTAGGCGAAAATATTGTCTTCTTCTTTATTTATTTTAATTATATTGTTCCTTTCCTCAGATTATAACGGAGAATTTTTACGTATATGTACGTATGTATGTATGTATGCATGTGTGCATGTATAAAATTTTGCTGAATTTGAAAAATAAAACCAGGAAGTAAAATGTTAAATTTAAAAAGTTCAATCGGTTAAATGGTAAATGTTTTTGATACACTTACTTTGATAAAAAGTATTATAAAATGTTAGTATTTTGGCTTCTCCCCAAAAAGTAACCAATATGCAGGGAACAGTAAATTTTCTGACAAATATTTTCTACCACTCTCTTCTTCCTCTATATTTTCCTTTGAGAGTGTGAGCAATCATATCTCTCCACAACTTCCTACATTTTTTGCTTTCAGTAATAGTTGTTCTTTTAAAGCCCTTCATTAGTTGTATGTTATTTATTCTTTTAACCAATCACTGAAACTTGTCAATCTTTTCGTCTCTTTAGTTGACTTGGGGATGTTTTGTTTGTATTAAATTCTTCAAACTTTCTTTTCTCATTAATGTGTTCTCAAATGCCTATATTAAATTCTTCAAACTTTCTTTTCTCATTAATGTGTTCTCAAATGCCTATATTTCTGAAATGAGTTTGTGTAACTATTCGCTTTATTTTCCTTATCTTTAATGCCATATTCACAAAGTTTCGATCGTTGTACGCTCCGACCTTCTTCAGGTGATATCCAACGACATGACACGTGGAATCAGAACAATCTCCCCTACACACGGACTAAATAAATAGTTCAGTTTTTAATTCCAAGAATCTTTACTTAAAGAAAGCCGAAGCTTATAACGGCCGAAACGTTGTGAAAATGACAATAAATATGAGGAAAACAGTCCGAATAATGCAGTGTAAATAATGTCCTCAAATGTTAGTTGTCCTTTTATGATTGATAACAACATTTATTATTAAAAACTAATTCATTTCTTATGATCTCGTCATGGTATTATTAGTATTAGTTGCGAACTGGCAATATTACCAGTTACGTGATACTAATATAAACTTTTAAACAACAAATTAACATTCTGCCGTAGCACGTTTAGTAAAAAAGGGCAAGTACATGACAATAACAAATATGCATTTAATAACATGTAAACAAGTAACAATACATTAAGAATGTTTAAGTAAGTCCCGAACAAGAAGAATGCTCAAAATGTCCAAATGGACGAGAATGTTTTTAGCAAGTGTGGTAAGGATTAACATACCGTTAAGCCAGCAAATGGTCCTCGTGGCTATCCCACTCCAGCCGGGAAGGGAACTGACCCCAGATAAAAAAGAGTTCCTCAAAAGGGAAGACAACTGTTGTTCCCCTTAAGGGAAGATAACTATTGTCTCCCTACAACCATAATATTATCAAGGTGTAATAATAAATGAATAAATGTTTAGATAAATTCTGGATAAAATAATATTCTGTGATTGAGAACTTCTGTGTGACAAATGAAATCCAGTGTGATTTGAGCGAGTGAATTCTGATTGGTGATCAGAGAGGCCCAATCTGATAAATTGGCTGGTCAGGTCAAGTCCTAATACCAATACTGATACCAAATTGAATACTTTAGGGGAAATGTATCCAAATGAACTAGTGAATGAATAACAACTCTACCCGATGTTTGGGTGTTAAAAGGTGTATTAGTATGAGGTTGGTAACTGGCGATATTACCAGTTACGTGATACTAATATAAACTTTTAAACAACAAATATTAACACGCTGCCGTAACACGTGTAGTAAAAAAGGACAAGTACATGGCAACAACAAATAGGCATTTAATAAAATACAAACAATTTCAGAGCGATTCAATTTGCAAACATATAGAGCCGCAGTTAAAAGCAAATCGGAAGAACTTCAGAACAAGTAAAAACTGAAAGGGAAAAAATAGTGAACCTCAAATGAAGAAAGACAAAAAAAAAAAAAAAGAGGTGAATGAATGTTGAAATTTTCGACTTAAGAAAAGAGAAAGAGAAAGTAGAAAATATGGCACAGAATATTAGAAATTGTTACAATAACATTAGAAATTAAAGAGAAACGAACAAAAAGGAAATTCGGGAATGCAAAATGGACATACATCGAGAAAACTAAGAAACAAAGACATAGTACGCGTGCGAAAAGGCGCTTTTTGACCGGATGTATAAAATCTGAAGTCAGATCGATGATAATGAATTGTTGATTGATTTGTTTGTTTACGGCTTATCAATAGATCTTATGGAACAACCAGCCAGTAATCACTTGAATAGGAGTTGATTCTAACTGACCAAAAAACCACCAGGGGAAATTGGTAGGTGGTTTAAATAATAACCTGGGAGATTCCATTCTGTTACAGGCAAGTCTATTCTGTAAGCATTGATTGGCTGATAATTTCAGTGTGTATGAGCTCCTTAAATATTCAGCACAATATCCACACTTGAATATTCACCATATCAGGGAGACAAAAGAAGACAGCCATGTTGAAAGGTAAGTTATTTGACTTCTACAATAAATATTTTGCAGATTATTTCACGCTATAAAATAGTTTTATTTTGTAAGAGCTTTTTACGATAACAATAATTTACTGATACAAGTCCTACTATTTAGCCCATAGCCGAGGGAAGAGATGGATTCATAGGATTCATATATTTTCCAAGGGTTGCGCATAAGTGAATATAACGAACCCGACTGGAATTGGAACTGGGTTCTTTGATTTGCACTTCCAAGTCGTTATTCATTACACCACCGGCACACCCAAGCGTACAGCACCTGGTATTCCGAAGTGACCATGTACTGACCAGACACGACATTGCTTAACTTCTGTGATCGTACGGGAACTGGTATTCCAACGTAATATGTCCGCAAACCCGATGATAATGAAAACAAAATAATTATCGTTGCAGTGGGATAAGTACAAGAGAGAGAGAGAGAGAGAGAGAGAGAGAGAGAGAGAGAGAGATTGCAATCCCTTAAGCGTGAAAAGACCATTAATGCCATTGGTCTGAAGTCAGATCGACACCGACCAAGATGAGCAAGATCAAAGCAGCAGACGCGGGAAAAAGATTTTAATAGAGATGCTGTCATCATTAGGCATTTTGAGGATTGATATGATAGCCGAGTTAATGAACGAAATATACGACAGTGGCGAAATACCAAGAGATTTTAATAAATCAATTTTCATAATGCTACCAAAGAAATCAGGTGTAAATGAATGCGAGATCCATTGAACAATTTTGAATGATTTTCGTTTAACGGCATATCAACCTCTGTGGATCATTTAATGCCAAAAAGGTAGGGTGGTATTTTTTTAAATGTTCAGTTATAGTGAGAAGGCTGATTTAGATTTTAAAGAAAATTTTGTTTTTATTCCTTTTTATTTTAAAAAACTGAAAATGTATTTTAGTTTTGTATTCAAAATAGTTTTGCTAAGAATTTTGTCCTTAAAAAATGTGTTGTGGTAATAATTTTTTCTTCAAAAATGTATATTTTTCTATGAAAGTCTATTTTTGCGTGTATATATTTCTATAAAAAACATTTTTATACTTTCATAACCCCAGTTTGGGGGTTAACTATTTGCCCATAGCTGGGACTCTAACAGGTGCTACCACTCCGGGTCAGGGTAGATCTGAGAACAACAGCAATTAAGAGGTGGTTCCATTCATTTTACACTATCCGCGACAGCATCACAATTAAAAAACAACTAAATAACATTGCATAATATAAATTTAACAGAAAATATACATTAATATATCATCGGATAATATAAATGTTGTGGGGTAATAACCACAAGAGATAAGGACTCGTCATAGGACTATATGTAGCCGAGGGTTATTAACGCTCGATGTGTTGCCGAGACTCTGCGCTGGCATTTGCCTCTGCAACTATAACGCTGTCAGCTCTCTGCCTTCGGGTAGAGAGCGCATTCTGCTTTCGAGCAGAGAGCAATAACCCAGTCGTGGTTCCGCCAAAGGGTAGAATCACGACTCGGTAAAAATAGACAGACATTTTTTGGCCCGGCTATATAGCCGGGAAGACCCACAATAAAATGACCTTGTGTCACATCTAACCTTGCGTGGGAAGGTTGGTAAATACCGTTGCTGAGACTCCGTGGAGACTCTAGTAGGGTTCACTGGCTGACTTACAGTACAGTATTCTCTTTTGGCTTTTCTATGTGTATATCTTGTATCGTTCTATTGTTTTATCCAATATATGTCTAAACCTACATTGGCGTTTGTCTTATTATTGATGGTCCTAATTTATTTCAAACACCATAATTTAGAACAGAAGAAAATATACAAAAAATAGGGAATAAGTAAATAAATTAATTGAATAAATAAATGTAATAATAAATATAAACTAAATAAATAGTAAAATAATGGACAGGACGTCAGTCAGTTAAGTGCTATACGTGATACACGCTTAGCCGATCACGTCTCTTTCGAAACATGACTGACTGGGCAGAAGATTATCCCGTAGTAGGTTGCCATCACTTTCTGCGTTATACTGGTTGCCAGTCAAGGCTATAGAACCCAATCTGTCTTGTTATTTGACACATAGCTAGAGGGGGAAGAGATGGATTATATTATTGTAGTAATTAGTGGGGGATCAGTTTATTACTTCATAGCAATATAAAAATAATCCCCCCAATTTATTCCCAAAAGAAGCCTTAATCATGTTTTCAACTATTATATGCAGTCAGTCAGTTAAGTGTCATACATGATACACGCTTTGGGCGATCATGTCTCGAAAGAGACATGACTGAATGTGTAGAAGATTATCCCACAGTAGGTTGCAATTACTTTCTGCGGTAGACTGGTTGCCGACCAAGGCTACAGAACCCAATCTGTCCTGTTATTTGACTCATAGCTAGAGGGAGAAGGGGTGTATAATATTATTAAATAGTAATTAGTGGGTGATCAGTTTATTACTTCATGACAATATAAAACTGATCCTCTACGTTATGCCCATTAGAAGCCTTAATCATATTTTCAACTATTATATTTAGTCTGTCAGTTAAGTGTCATACGTGATACACGCTTTGGGCAATCATAACTTGAAAGAGACATGACTGACTGGGCAGAAGATTATCCCGCAGTAGGTTCCCAATACTTTCTGCGGTAGACTGATTGCTAGCTAACGCTATAGTACCCAGTCTGTCCTGTTATTTAACCCACAACTGGAAGGAATAGAGGGATTAATACCTTTCCCAAGGGTATTTGTGCGTAAGTGAATGCGAGGAATTCAACTGGAATTCGAACTCGGCTCCCCGATTTCTCGTTCCGTGCCGATATCCACTGCACCACAAAATAGCCTAAAACATTAACAATAAACAAAAGAAGCAGAAAACATCGGTTTCCTTCTTTCCCTATTTCACACATTCCACAATGGATTTATATAGAGAGACACACAACGAGTAGTAATACATGGGTTGATAATTGTTTAAGGTGTGAAATCGACAGTCACCATTCAGAATTGATTTGTTTGTCCACACTGTAGCTATATAAATATTTTCGTTAAAGATACGTTGCATGGTCAAATTTGAGAAAATAATGTTTGAAAGAAACAATCTTCACAAGAGGCTCTAGGTTGCTCTGAAAGTCAGTTTTCAAAATTGTAACTCTTGCTTAGTTGCTATGATCAATCACTAGAAAATAAACATCAAGAAAGATTAACTGAGCCAAAGACGATTTTAGTGTTTATTACTCAGTGAGGATCAAACTTATTGCAGTTATTATGGTCTTTCGGATAGGATTATAAACCGTTTCTTCACAATGCAGTGTGATTAGTGTGATCCTGTGTAAAAAATTAAATCTGCATCAAAAATCATTTTCGAAGACAAGCTTGCATTGTGTCACAGCGTTGCACCAAGAAAACACCTTGAATTGCAGTTGCTTTTTTTAGGAGCTAATTTCACATCGAACTCTTCTTTCCAAATGTCGACGTTCTTTTCCAATTACTTTTCTCGCAACCCACTTATCAGATGGCACGTAATAATGAATGGGTTATTCTCAGCGAATACATCCATGTATCGTACAATTTTCTATTCGAAATCCCATATTCTTGAAAAAACAAAAAGCAATTGCTGAAAGCGACATCCGGGAAAACATGGACTTCTTTTTTTCCCTTTCCATCTGTAATTGCAAAATCAAAAACAAAAAAACAAAAAACAAACAAAAAAAAAAACAGAAAATTGTTTACAATGTGAATGTAAGAATATAGGAATGAGATTGTAGAAATAGTCCGAAAGTCATAACGCTCATTTGCCTCCCAATGAGAATAAATCTTTAAAAACAATAAGAGGAATAGAAAATGCAAATTGACACGCCCAAGAAATAATAAGAGAGAAAATGAAGTAAATAGTGTCATTTGTAATCGATTTTCGGGAAAGCAAAATGAGAAAAAGGTGAAAGGTCAAGTTGGTCTGGAGAGAGGAAAAGCACAAAAGAGAACTTTACTTTTCATTAGTTCGATTTCTTTTTAATTTTTCTGAATAAAAATTATCTTATTTTGTTTGATTAAATAAAAAAAAAACGTGTATTTATAGTTGTTTTAGTTGATTAGCATCGCAATCCTAAACGGAATTGGAAACTTGAAAAACTTAGCTTGGCAGGCTACCCAGGAATCCTTTTCTATTCTGTTACAATTGGAAAGAAGAATGTTTCATTTGAAGAAGGCGCACGGTCAGTTCTTTTGCAAGTATCGATCAATGGAGAAAATAATCGATGTAAAAATCAGAAGAAATCAGAAATATTGGAATCAGTTTAGAGGATAATTTCTTTAAAAAAGATTCCTTCTTCAGGATTTTGGAAAGATTCAGTGTTCAAGGAAAGCAAAATAGAGGAATATGTATGAGGGAAAACATGATTGTCTTTTATAAATGTTCTCTTTCTCTTCGTCTTTTTGTTTGTAGGATTTTTTTGACGATAATCATAAAACGAAGGGCCAGATAGAAACTGCAAGTGAGACGCCCGCCAACTGAACTCGTTCAAATGGATTGCAGAATAGAAAGTGAGCGGAAAAGTAAAAATAAATAAATAGCTTACAAAGAAAAGGAAGTTGTTTGGTTTGATTGTTTTGCTTTAGTGGCATACTAGCAGTATAGCCCGGCGTTGCTCGGGTGTAATAAAAGCTTTAAAACTAATCCATGGTCCTGGAGCTCTGACTCTTTGGACGTTGGCACGCACAAAACACTAAAAAGCAATAGTTGTTTCCAGTTAAAGCGAAACCGCAGACTGAAAGAAAAATGAATGGATGTAAGTTAAATTTAATATTATTTCTTTACTAAATATCGTTTCTTATGTCTTTGTCTATGAGTGTATCAAATTTGATTAAAATAGAACCACACGTTTTATAACCCGATTTTTTCGATTATCGATTTTCGATATTTATCTGGGATACCTCGACACAAAACCGAGCTAAGAACACTTGCAGACGCTTATAGTACAACTTTGTAAATTTTCAAGAAAATCGGTTCAGCCGTTTCGGAGTCTATAGGTAACGAACACACAGACACACACACCCACATACACACACACAAAGTTCCATTTATAAATAAGTTTAGATCAATTCATATAAATTATTTAATGCAGAAATCTAAAAAGGAAAATTCAAACTTTATAATTAATTCAAGAGAATGACATGATCTCAAAATTAAATTTTAATTAATTGCATTTTCTTTTATCTAATAATCTAACAAAATTAAACGAATAGTAAAAGCTTGTTTTTAATTACAAAAAATGAGATTTAATCATATCAGTTTATTTTATATACTTTTTTGACAATGCATACCAGGTCTTAAATTTTACTATAACAATATATTGTTGGTCTTTTTACTATAAAAATGTATTGTTGATATTTTTGCTATAAAAATTTATTGTTGGTCAGTTTGCTATAAAAATGTATTGTTGGTCTTTTTGCTATAAAAATCTGTTGTTGATCTTTTTGCTATAAAATGTATTTTTGGTCACTTTGCTATAAAATGCATTTTTGGTCACTTTGCTATAAAAATGTATTGTTGGTTAATTTGCTATAAAAATGTATTGTTGATCTTCTTGCTATAAAAATGTATTGTTGGTCAATTTGCTATAAAATGTATTGTTGGTTTTTTTTTTTTGCTATATAAATGTGCTGTTGATCTTTTTGCTATAAAAATGTATTGTTGGTCAATTTGCTATGAAAATGTATTGTTGGTCTTTTTGCTATAAAAATGTGTTGTTGATCTTTTTGCTATAAAAATGTATTGTTGGTTAATTTCGTATAAAATGTATTGTTAGTCTTTTTGCTATATAAATGTATTGTTGGTCAATTTGCTATAAAAATGTATTGTTGGTCATTTTGCTATAAATATGTGTTGTTGGTCATTTTATTTAAATATCTTTCTTGACATTGGTCTAAATCATCATTGGTCTATATCATTTATTATACGAAGTGATCGAAAAGTTTTTATTGAAGCGATTAAATAGCGTTTGAAACACTATGAAAGCGGTGAAGGTTTTAAAAGGACTTCACTTCAAACAAGGAAACTAATGCCCAGTGTTACTGAGTGTGAAATAATAGAATGAAACCATTTAAGAGGCAAGGGCAATAAAAGAACAGATCTTAAGAGAATATTACATTGACATTACATTTCAATTTTTCAGGATTAAACTTGACTGGAAAGCAAGGAGCTGGAAGAGAGTCCCCGAGCGATAAGTGCGAGAGAATAAAGTGTTAGAGAACTTACTGTTGCATCTCTCCAGATCAACTGTAAAATGATGGGACCTTACCACCAATTAGCGATGAAGACCTGCCGTAGCTTTCTCGGTTTCCCAGATTAAACTCAGCTTCTAAACTCAATGCACCACTTCCGAATAGTACTCTTTAGCAATTTCATAAACGCCGCATATATTTCTTCTTGCTTAGACAGAATTTTTAAAAATCTTTTATGAAATTTAAAGCATCAAATCACGAAATTACATTATAATTTCGTTTTTTTTTCGATTATAAAGTAAAATCTTTTAAAATTCATAATCCACATATAGAAAGACTAGTTGAAATGTTATTTTTTAAAACTTGTCTATAACAAATTTCAGTAATGTGTGAAACGAAATCACGTTTTTAAACGCCACACTCTCTTTTTATAAATGTTGTAATGGAAGAACCTGTCTCTCACTAGCAATCGACTGTCACCTATTATAAATACACCACGCAGTAGATTACGAGCGAGCTGATGACCGGAAGACAACTAGGAACGGGCGGAAGTACTCTACGCTCCATTTTTGGGACATTGTGACTATTGTGTGGACTCTTAATATTTGTACCTTTAGTACAATAAACCTTATTGTTGATTTCATCGTATGTTCCTTAGTCTTTACCACTCGGACTAACCACGCATTTGTTTGCATCGTATTTTCTCGACACAACAATAAACAATCCAAATTCTTTATATTGAAATTAAAATTATTTGTTTCTAGCTGTCATTTTCTGGATATGTTTACGCGCGTCTAGTTTATGTATGGGAATTATACAATCGATATTTTGTCAAACATGGATGAACACAATTCATCCGATGTAAGATTTCATCCATAAATGTATGTACGTTGAACAATGGCCGACAAAACGTTATGTCGACTAACAATAATTACTTTCGTCGATAACGTGCACAGCATATACGGGTCGTCGGAAGTGTTCACTGGTATTTGAATAAAGCAACATTGAAAGGTCAAGTGCTTGGCGAAAACACCGCCACTATTATTTCTCTTCGGTCACACGTGTTTGTCATTTAAAGCTCATCACTCTAAAGATGTTGACCTTCTAAGTTTCACGATGCTCGTCATGTAACAATGGTTTTATCGCTGTTCCAACGCGATCACCTGAAAGTAATAATTTTCAATCTATACCAGACGCAATATTTTATTTGCTCTCTATTCACAGGCCGACCACAGGTCGTCAATCTAGACGCTTCTGCTTATACAAATGCGGTGTTGTTTCAAGACGTCGGTGAACATGTCTCTCCACAACTTCTTAGCCTTTTCAGTTCTAATATTTTTCTCTTTACTATTATTTTAATTTCTTAATCTATCATCTATTCCTTACTCCTTTAGTTCTGCTTCTCTTAATTTCAGTATATCCTGTGTGCGTTGTATTCACCAAGCCCCTTTTCCTCATTATGCGTCTAATACATTTTAACTGTTTCTTTTTTGGTTATATGAAAATTGTTCTTTTGTGCTTATTTTCCTTAAAACTTTTGAATTGCTCCCTTACTTCTGCCATGGTAATTCTCAGCATGTTCTAGTAGACAATATGTCTATTAATTTAAGTCCCCTTTTCGTGGGTAATAAAACTGTTCAGCATTCACAGCTATTTTATTTTATAATCGTGTCGCCCCAAGCAATGCATTTTACTGCCACTGTTGTGCAGGGGCTACATAGAAGGAAAGTTATGAGAAATAGTTACAGGTTATAGGTGGTGTCAGGAAGTGGATAAGAGAAGGATGAGAATACTGATGAGAGTGGAGTGGACGGAGAAAGGAGCATGAGAAAGAGAATGAAGGTTAGTGAGATAGGAGATGACTATTGACTTTACATTTAAATTCTTCAAGTATACGGAAGGGAATTCCACAGGCGGGAAGTGCGAGAAAATAAACTGATAAATTAGAATTTGCGTTTACAATTTATTGGTTTCACAGTAAATGGTGGGACCTAGTTGCTAATCTTGTGGCTCGAGTAAATTCATATATAGGGGGCACCAGTGAGCTAAGTTCATCTGGGCAGAAGCCGTAAAATTATTTGTAGAAGAGACACAGGGAAGCCACATTGAGCCGTTGAGAAAGTGACTGTATCTGAGCTGCCAAGTCTGGATCGATCAAATTAGAGATTCTCCACTGGATTTTGTCGAGGACACCTAGGTGGATAGCAGGAGCACCCGACCATATATGGCAGCGGTATTCAATGCATGGGCGGATGATAAGAGTATTGAATCACGTAACAGTTCAGCACTGTTTTCTTTGTTTCTAACAAAATTATCCTTTTCTGAAAAAAGTTCTCTATTCCAATCCCCCTTTGGATTACGTTTGCCACGTTTTCCGGTGGTTTTTTTTTTTTCAGAATCCTGATGAATAGAGCGAGAAGCAGAATCAGGCCAGAGATAGGGCAGGAACAGTGCGGGTTCGTCAAGGACACTGGAACAAGGAACGCCATATTCATGATTAGGATGCTCTCTGAAAGGGCATTACAAATGAAGAAAGACTTGTACTTATGCTTCATTGATTACGCGAAAGCATTCGACAAAATACGACACAAAGAATTGATGGAAATGCTAGGCAACCTCGACATTTTCGGCAAAGACATAAGAATAATCAAGAATCTCTACTGGCAGCAAACGGCCTGCATACGGACAGGCAACGACCTCAGTAGATACACAAAAATAGAAAAAGGCGTAAGACAAGGATGTGTCTTTTCACCGGATTTGTTCAACCTATACAGCGAGAATATTTTGAGGACCCTAGATGACACACCAGGATTTGTTATTGGAGGCCACAACCTGAACAACATAAGATACGCGGACGATGCAGTACTGACTGCGGACACGGAAAGGAAACTGCAAGATCTCATACAGAAAGTAGCAGTGGAGAGTGACAAGAAGGGACTACAAATAAACTTTAAGAAAACTGAGTGCATGGTCATCCGCAAAAGATACAACCTAAAATGCCAAATACAGGTGGGGGATAATAGAATCAAACAAGTCCAAGAATTTAAGTACCTAGGAAGTGTTCTAACAGGAGATGGAAAGTGCGACACGGAGATCCGAAGACGAATTGGCATGGCAAAGGACGCGTTCCAGAAGATGAGCAAAATACTAACACACAGGAAGATCTCAATAGAAACGAAGAAAAGAGTGGTAGACTGCTACGTGATGTCAGTTCTTCAATACGGCTGTGAATGCTGGACAATATCATCGAAAATGAGGACAAAACTGGAAGCGGCCGAAATGTGGTTCTACAGAAGGATGCTACGGACATCGTGGACTGAGCATACAAGCAACGACGAAGTGTTAGAAAGAATGGCAACAAAAAGGAAATTGATGCTGAGCATCAGGAAGAGACAACTGAAGTTCCTGGGACATGCAATGAGGAAGGAGAGCCTGGAGAACCTGATACTGACTGGACAGATAGAAGGAAGGAGAGACAGAGGAAGGCAGCGGATAACATATTTGCAGGGTCTGATCAGGTGGATGACGGAACGGGGGTTGCCAGGAGCAACAGGAACAAACATACTAAGAGCCACAAGGGATAGGGAGACGTGGAGATCCATGATCGCCTACGTCCTGAAGGGACAGGGCACATAGAAGAAGAAGAACCGAGAATTAAATTTTGGGACTTTCTTCTCAATACATTATATATTTAATAACAACCGTACATTACTTACTTATTAACAACCATTACATAGATATTAACGACAATACATGCTGTATTTTTACAATCGAATGTTAGTTGCATTTTCTTTTGTTTTTTCTAACTTGTCTGGAATGTGTCTACCATTAACACAGCCATTTGCCGATCTAATGCGGTTAAGATTGTGTCCACAAATAATAAGTCTTGCTATGACTACTCATTCTTCTCAGATCTCTCTGCACTTATGATTAAATAAAACTACGAAGAATGCTTCTCTCTCTCTTTCTCCCACCCAACACTCCCACACACATACACACACACCTCTTATAATTAAGCAGAAAAAAAGAACAAAAAAAAGTGTCGTAATCACAAGCAATTTTTAAAGTTTTATATTTACAGAGAAAACGATCAACCAAAAGTAAGCTTTAAAATCTCTCTCTCTCTCTCTGTTATATATCGACAAACAACAAACACGCATATATATAAAAATATGAAGTTATATTTTTATTAATGACGATGGACCGTGTAGAATAGGGAACAGAGAATTGAGAGAGCGCGCTTCTAATGGGTTGACGAGAGTGTAGTCTTATCTGTTGTGTCTCTCTTCACCGGCCGATCTCTGTTGCTCCTCTACTGGCGAATCCGTGTGCCGAGGTCTTTTTATAATCTTCCAGAACCGGGACTTTTTCTTCCGGTTTTGCCTCGCCCACGCACGCCCACGTACTTCTCAGAGACACCTGTTCTGTTTGCCTCTGTAGTTATTTCCGCTGCTGCCGGAAATAAGGTCAAACGACATCCGTTCCTTTCAACGACCGGAAACACCCTCGCTTGCATCAGCCTTCCTCGGGTGGGGCCAGATTGTTATATTACATCTCTCTCTCTCTCTCTCTCTATAACGCTCTACATTTGTATCGAGCACTCTTTATAAAAGTAAATGCATGAACAAAAGGTTAATAAACCTACGAGTTCAACAACTTAGTTACAATATATATATATATATATATAGTCATCTGCAGACAGACCTGTTTCGCAGCATCATAGCTCATCAGTACGGTTAGACAGCCGATTTCTTTTTACCCAGGATTGAAACCCGACCGAATTGGCGTTAGTCGGCGATTCTACCTCTGAGCTACGGGCGCTCGGTAGAAAGGGGCGGACTTTTTAGCTTGTATTCGCAGACAGAAAAATTATGAGAAGAATATATATATTGAATAAAAATAAGTAACATTAATATCATGATGAAGTACAGAACTGAAATCGGTCAGTCATTTTGGGTTTCTTATTTTTTATTCCATCTTTTGTTAACATCTAGAAATGTCTGTAGGTATGTAAGCTTACTTTATTAATTTCAATTGTAAAATTTTGTACCAGTAATAATCGTTTATATATATATATATATATATATATATATATATATTTCGGATGTTTAGGAAGTTTTCTCTCAAAACACGATTACTTACTGCAGTTCACACAAGACCATAGCTTTATACCACAGGAGGCTACAATTACTGAAGTTTTATCCTAATACGATTGAATAAAAGCAGGAAAGTTTTCGATTAACACTGTTTAAGTTTATAATTGAAATCATTCTTAAAGATTAGAGAGACAAAACATTTAAAAAATCTTTCCGCTTAATTGTAGAAACCAAAAAAGAGAACTTCTCAAAAAACTATTCACGATGGACGAATAAAGAAGGCGGAAAATAAATTGACTGAAAAATAATAAAACTGCGAAGGTGAGGTAATACGTCTCGGAAAAAAAAAATAAATGCGACAGGTTTACTGAATTTGACCTACACTTGAAAATAGCAATAATATATCGGCTGAAACATGATCAGAACAATAGACAAGTTAAATTACATTTGCGGTGCTAGTAGACATGACTGGTATTTCATTAAGATCATACAGCAGATATTATATAAATGAGTCTATTCTTCGAAAAGTATTAAATATGACAGATGCATAAATAAGGCTGGCGGACACACGTCTGAAACCTTATTATATAATAAACTCAGACAAAGAGAATTCCCTCGGGAGCGCAGACTGGATATGACAGTAGATATTTTAGAAGTTCCTTCCCATGTATTGAATAAAGTTCCAGTTTGATACTCTTAGATGTTTACTGAAGGTGAGAGGGGAAGGCTAAGAAAAACAGTCACTGAATGGTTGCGATCACAAAAAAGATTTGGAAGTTCTTTCTATCGGATCAATTCTTCATATCAATAAATTATTTGCAAAAAGTTAAAATATGTGTATATAAAGATGCTATGTACGAGGGTCATTCAATAAATAAGGCGAATTTTTCGGTATAAGGACTTCTACGAGGGTCATTCAATAAATAAGGCGAATTTTTCGGTATAAGGACTTCTACGAGGGTCATTCAATAAATAAGGCGAATTGTTCGGTATAAGAACTTCTAATACAGATAAAAGCTTACATTTTTTTAATTTTTCGACGTAGTTTCCCAGCAGTGTCAGGCTTATGTCCTATCACGTTGAATACACCGTTTCTCGCTCGATCACCGAAGTTAAGCAACGTTGAGCCTGGTCAGTACTTAGATGAGTGACCACTAGGGAATACCAGGTACTGTTAGCGTTTAGTGACGGATGTGCGTTGTGGTGCAGTGGATATCGGCTCGGAAAAAGAAATCGGTGAGCCGAGTTCGAATTCCAGTTGAATACCCTGCATTCACCATTCACTTAAGCACTGGTATCCTTGGGAAAGGTATTAATCCGTCCCTTCTCCTCCAGTTATGAGTTAAACAAACAAGGGTAGGATTTAAGGACCCTGCCCCTTAAAAAACAAACCCCAATGAATCTTGATACTCGAAAAGAAAAAAAGTATTACTGGACACAAAACATATAAAAACAACAAATAAATTGTTGAAAGAAAAAGGTATTACCAGCAATAAATAAATAAATGAAAATTTAGTTGGCAATAAATGACCTGCCGAGGTTGATATGTCATAAAGACAAAACAACCAACCAGCAGTGTCACACACATTTCCCATCTATGCACAAACTTTCGTATTCCCTCAGGGTAAAAATCTTTGGACTGATGTTTCAGTCAATTGTTCACAGCAATTTTGACTTCATCGTCACTTTCAAACCTCGTGCCTCTTGTGAAAGCTTTCAAGGACTGTAAAGGGGATGAGGGAGCAGTTCCCAACCCAGCTCGTTGATGGTCTGCACCGTTTGTGCTGCTGTGTGAGGCCTTGCGTTGTCTTGATGCAAGACGACTCCATGTGACTGATGACCCCAGCGTTTGTTCTTTATATAGGGTCAAAGTCCTTTCAATGTCATCCAGGGTCACTGAATGAGGTCATTGACTCATTCGATCACCTCAGCAGATCTCACTTCTGTAGGCCTCCCATGCCTGTCTTCATCCTCACCACTGCTCCGTCCTTCTTTAAACAATTTAGCCCACTTGTAGACATTTTTGGCCGAAACATGTGGCACCATACATAGTTGACATTCTCCTATAAATTTCAACTGGTTTATACTCTTCAGCAACCAAAAAGTTGGTAACTGACATCTGTTCAATCCTGGAACATGCTTCTTGGTCGGCCATCTTTGTTAATATCCAAAACACTCAAAGTTTTTTTCAATCTGCAAAATAACTAAATCCCTTTGAAAAAGAAGTCAAGGAAAAAAAATTAAAACAAAAGTAAGCTTCTATCTGTATAAGAAGCCCTTATACCGAAAAATTCACCTTATTTATTGAATGACCCTCGTATAACTGAATTAAGTGTTTTTGTTAAGATTACACACACACGCACACACATATAATATAGGAGAGTTTTGTAATTTGCTTAAAGCATTGTGTATATTAGGTGTATGGTGTTGAAGTCTATCACAACGCATTTAGTAAAATAAAGGAAGGTAAAGAAGGTGTTGGGTATTACTTATTTATTAATAATTAATATTTCGAGATCATAGTCTCATCTTCAGACCACACACACACACACACACACACACACACACACACACACACACACTACAATTAACAGCAGCAGTAGCAGCGAAAGATGACCATTCGATGAAAGGCTCGGACTATGATCGGACGTGAAAGTAAGCTCTCCAAACCTTCTGAAGATGAGATTTTGATCTCGAAATATTTATGATTAATAAATAGGTAATACCCAAAATCTTCATTGTCTTCCTTTATTTTTCTAAATGTACTGTGATAGCCTTCAAAGCCTACCCATATATATATATATATATATATATATATATATATATATAGGGTGCAAGGGATAAATTATCGCCATTAGTTTGCTACTTTAAATAACCTGGAAAGTGTTGATAAACTGTAAAAAAGAATCAATCGATCAATTATATAGACATATACTAACTTTTTGTACAAATATCTAATGCAGAATTATAAAAAAAAATATGTGTTTATCTTTATTCGTAACTTTTCTACGTAGGTTTCTTGCATAATGCAGATTTTGTTGGCCCAATTTTTCGTTGCAAGGCGTTTTTAGAATTTTCAAATATCATTCATACTAAAAGATATCATCATAGTAAAAACGTTATCAATATTTCTTTGCAATTTTTCCGAACCTATAACTCGTCTCGACTTATTTTCTCATTTTTGTTTGATTCTTTACGTCTCGTCGAAATATGTGTTTACACCAAAAAGGAAGCAAATAAAACCAGTGCTTAGAACTCACTTATTCTTTCAGGTTATGATCAATATTTTATATGAGCTTTTAAAAAATAGAAATTTATCTGCAATCTAAACTAGGTAATTAGTCACGTTTTAGCGAAATTTCTTCCGCAATGAGCGCCAAATTTTATTCTGTTGTAGTAAGATTTCTTACAGAAAATATATTTTTATAAAATGTCTGTACATTACCAACTTTTAGACGACAAAATTTATGACGCACTTTAAGTCGCAAAGAAGAAAAAGAACATGGAATCATTAGAAATATGATATAATATGCTTCGAAAAACCAAATTCTGACTGCTGTATGAATGTAGAAAGATATCTCACTAGAAATGTTATGGTGGTTATGATTGGAGGTCAGAGGTCAGATGAAATTTAAACCATTAGCTTCAAGTAGGGCTTGTCATTGAGATGTTTATGATGTAATGAATAGGTTTCCCCCTCACTGGAATGCGATTGACTGGTGTCAGACATAAATATAGACTAAGGCGAGGACGTCTACAGATCTAGAGGTCTACCACTAGAGGTCTACAGATCTTTGACTAGAGATCTACGACTATTGGTATACATCTATTGACTACGCCTACGTCTCAGGATACTGCATACGACGAGTACCGTCCATTACGTCTACGTACGAGATTGTCCTACCCGGTTACATTTGCCTAAAACAACTTAATTCCCTCGAATGATATATATATATATATATATTCATATATATATATATATATCCATTTCAGGGACATATCAGTTTACTGACCTTTTCCTCTTTGTTTCCTTTACGAAATTTTCTGTTCCTTTGATAATCTCCAAATACGGGCTTCCTTATTCTCGGTTATGTGGAACAAAGACAACGTTTCAAGCCATTTCATATAGACCAAATATAAGAAAAATTAAGACAGACACGTTATTTCATGGTAAATCGGAACTATAGGCTTATTTCAGGCCAACCATCATCAGCTTCCGTCTTTATTGTACAAAGGATTTTACACGATTCGTGAAATACCGTGTCTGCCTTCATTTGTCTTATATATATATATATATATATATATATATATATATATATTATTATTATTATTATTATTATTATTATTATTATTATTATTATTATTATTACTTAAGAGTTATTTTCAGTGGCTCTGTCTATTTATAATGATATATTATATATGAAGTTATTTATTTTTGTTTTTTATTTCATTTTTGTTTTTCTAGAGGCCTGAATATTTAATAAACCTTATTAAAGAAAAATATTTGTTTTCCGAGAGGATTCGAACCTACGTCCTCTTTGGCAAAGGAAACCGTCGATAGATCCAATGTGCTTTCAGGTCATCTAAGCCAGTATTTTGGTAATGAGCTCGGGCACAAATCTCTGAATACAGATACGAAGTAGAAACATTCTTTATAACCTTGAAACTGACCCCTCTCTATCTACGTAAAGAAAACAAATTTAGTCATGGTAATCTGTTGATTAGTGATTTTCCGGTGAAATTTAAAATCCCAAAAGCTGAAAAACTATGAAAAACTTGGTCAAGAACAGCAGCAATAATTCTATATGAAAAAGAGATGATTATCTCCATAATTAAAGAGAATGCTTAGAATAATTTCCAAAAATTGATGCACAAATTTTATGAACAATTGGGAAAAGAAAATACAAATAGAAATTAATCTGTGACTAACATTACTGAAAACAGCCAGAATACTGAGGAGGGTGCTGGAATAGTAAAGAGGGTGCTGGAATACTGAGGAAGGTGCTGAAATTTTAATAAAAAATCCTATTCAACAATAGTCACTAGTTATGAGTGTGAATATTTATTTAAACAGTATAACAAAAAAAGAATTAAAATTGAGATTTCGACTTTAACTAGAAACTTAAGACAAAAAAGGTATTCAGAAAATGATAATGAATCACTGTTAAGATTTATCAGTGAAGAAGCAATACAGCAACTGTAGAAGATAAAAAATGCCTAAATATATGTGTAAATCTTTCCCAAATGCAGGCTAGAAGAACTTACTGAATTCAGAAGACGATAAGCGACAATTTTGCTCTATTCTATCAAATATGCGCAAGAATTTCTGAACCCAGCAACGTCCACACAATTTGTAAAACGAGATTAAAATAGCTTTGTCCTGGAAATCTTCCATTTGCGATCTCTTCCTCAGAGATTGGAAGGAAGACGATAATCAACTCCAAAAAATCATTCTGTTTTATCTTGAATTCGATTTCAGATTACCACGCTTCTATCCAACACATTCAAAGGTTTCAAATTATTAAATCGATAAAGGGATGCATTTATTTCTCTGAATGCAATTTATTTGCTTGCACTCATATGTGGGGAGTGAAGTGTATGTACGTTTGTGTAGATATGCATGTTTGGCATCCTTCAGTCTTAAAAAATCCTGTATCTGCCCCGAAATATTATTATTATGATTTCCTTTGATTTATGTTTTATACACATTTACCAACGAGGAACCTAAGTTTAGAAATGGCATCATGATATTTTCCTTTGAATATATTTGTAAAAGAATAAAAATATAACAACCTAATATCATGTACATTTACATAGATAAAACCCTTCGTGAGGTGCATGCTCTACTTGGGAGGACATTTTTTTTTTTGGTATTTATTAAGCCATAGGCTGTCAGGGATTCCCTTCCATAACTCTGTTAAAAACTTTTTCAAAGCCAGGGAAATCATTGATGTTTTCGTGTAGCAAAATCTTTAGATTTCTACTTCATATCTTTGTATTAACATTTTGATCATTTTTAAAGTATTTATTATATTACAGTCCTAGCAGGATAACCCGGCGTTGCTCGGGTGTAATGAAAGCTTTGAAACTAATCCATGGTCCTGGAGCTCAGACTCAGCCTAAAGAATATTTGAAATAATAAAATAATTGCGACAATTTACCAATCGCATATATATATATATATATATATATATATATATATATATATATATATATATATATACTAGCGGTATAACCCGGCGTTGCTCGTGTGTAATGAAAGCTTTGAAACTAATCCATGGTCCTGGAGCTCAGACTCTTTGGACGTTGGCACGAAATAGTTGTTTCCAGTTAAAGCAAAACCGTAGACTGAAAGAAAAATGAATGAATGTAAGTCAAATTTTTATTTCCAGGTATCGATATCAAATAAGTTTTTTTCATCTTAAACTGAATTTTGAAGGCTAAATAAGTCCTCTGAGTAAATGGTATCATGACTGAGACTAAGAACTACAATTATACCTACTTAGAGCCAAACCAGAAGCAAAAACTAAAATAAAAGGGCTGAAAAAAATACAGACATACAGGCAGATAAACAGACACACACACAAACATCTTGCCTTTTATCTATATATATTATCAATTTTTTGCACTATTGTGAGAACTGCAACCTTGAAACTTCTGAATATCGTTTCTTATGTCTTTGCCTATGAGTGTATCAAATTTGATTAAAATCGGACCACTCCTTCAACAACCCGATTTTTTCGATTATCGATTTTCGACATTTATCGGGGGTACCTCGACACAAAACCTTGCTAAGAACACTCGCAGACGCTTATAGTACAACTGTGTAAATTTTCAAGAAAATCGGTTCAGCCGTTTTGGAGTCTATAGGCAACGGACACACACACATACACACACACACATACACACACAGTCAAAGTTCCATTTATAAATAAGTTTAGATACAGGGATTGCCATGTCAGTAGGAAAGCACAATGTAAAGCGATATAAAATTGTTGGCGAACCTGCAATAGTTTTTAACCAGGTTTAGGTAGTGTGCATACATTTTTTTTAATTTTATGCAGTTTCCTTGTTTTCTTTCCAATAAAATTTGTAGATTTTCCAGTACAGAAAGTGGCTGACCCTGTCATAATGAGTTTTATATTTTGTAGATAGTAATAATGTTCGACCTGACACAAGAGAATTGTCTTCGTCAGTTTGTTTGGCCCTGACAGGATATTGAGCCTGAAGAATGTTCATTTTGCCATCGTTTCAGCATTTGATACACATTGCTTTTGGCTTCGAGTTGAGGTTCTTTGCTGCCGCCATTGCTGCAGTAAGTAAATGACTTTCTCTTCCTCATCCACTTGAAATTTCCTTTTCAATCTTTTGGCTTCATTTATTATTTTTTAGCAGGTATATTTGAAAACAGATTGTTGCAGTTTTGTGAGTTGAACTAATCCTCTGTCTCCTTCAGATCTGGACGCATACAGATGTTCTCAAACTCGGCCTTAAGATGGCGTAAGTGAAAAAGTAAAATAGGTATTAGTCTAGTTAAGAATGTGCGTTGTGGTACAGTGGATATCGGCTCGGAACGAGAAACCAGGGAGCCGAGTTCGAATTCCAGTTGAATCCATTGTATTCACTTACGCGCAAATACCCTAGGGAAAGGTACTAATCCGTCTCTTCCTTCCAGTTATGGGTTAAATAGCAGGGCAGATTGGTTTCTATAGCCTTGGTCGGCAACCAGTCTACCGCAGAAAGCAATGGCAACCTACTGCGGGATAATCTTCTGCCCAGTCAGTCATGTCTCTTTCGAGACATGATCGCCCAAGCGTGTATCACGTATGGCACTTAACTAACTGACTGACTAGTTAAGAATGTTGAAACTATATTGCACTACAGGGAAAAAGTGTTAATGGTCGATAGTCTGTTTCCTGAATTCAACTCGGTGTTAAGCACCAGAGGCATCCACCTGTCGTATTCTTTTCTTATTTTCTCCTTCAGTTGTGTACGCTATACCTTCTTCGCTGGCTCTTCAGCTTTTATAGGCTTAGTGTTTTATCTGATCCAGTCCCCTAATCTCTGTGACAAAATCGGGATCTATTAAGTATGTTTCATTGATTATCCTTTCCTTGAATATTGCTTTTTTACTTTTATCTAATCCGAAGTTCATATCAATGTCCTTATTGCAATATTTTACAGTATTGAGGAGACCTTTCAGTTCATTTTCTTTTTTTAGCAAAAAATTTTGTTGAGGTTATCCTAGGTGAATAAATTATTAAATACTTTTATTATTATTATGTCATTTTTCATATTTCGATTTCTGCTTTGGTCTCACTACCAACCAAGTCTGCGGGGAGACCTAAGGCAGGTAGTGGCGTGTTGTTATGGCTCCATTTCATGTTTTTCTATCTTCCCTATCATCTCCAGCATTAGATAGATAAAGTTTTCCTTAGTGTGTGGGCTGTACTTAATAAGACAATTTTTTGTATATCTCTTAAGCTGGGGTTTCCAGGGATTCTTTCAATGTGTTGTTTTGTTCCATTTTTTATCATTCCAAGTGCACCTACTATCACTGGCACAACTCTTGTTTTCAATTTCCACATTTTTTTCTATTTCAATTTCCAGGTCTTTATATTTTGACAGTTTTTCAAATTCCTTGATTGCTATGTTACAATCCGCTGGACAAGCCATATCAATTAATAGACAAGTTTTCTCCTTCTGGTTTTTAACAATAATGTCTGGCCTGTTTGCTTCAATTTTTCTGTCTGTGTAGATGGTGTAATCCCATAGAATGGTTACATCTTCTATTTCTATTTCTATTATTATTATTATTATTATTATTATTATTATTATTATTTATAGCAACGAAAAATGACCGCAATAAGCAGACGTTTATTGCGGCCGGCGGCGGAAATTTTTTTTTTTTTAATCATATCACCCCAAGCAAGGCGGTAACGCCACTGATGCGCAGGGGGCTACGTAAGGGTAAAAAGATTGGAAAAGAGAAAACCGGAAACCACATCCTAAACAGGAAACAAGGGATGAGCCTCTTCACCTGTTCAATAGATGTGAGTGGAGTGTGAACCGGGCGATAGTTTAGTCTATCTACTCCAATTGAAAAAATAAAAATAAAAATAATAATAAAAAAGGAAAAGAGTGAAAAGATTGGAAAAGAGAAAACCGGAAACCGCATCCTAAACAGGAAACAAGGGATGAGCCTCTTCACCTAAGCATTCGACAGCGTCCCCATGACGCCATTCTAAATTACTTTGCTATACGTAAACCGAGTGCAAGATCCTCCTGCCGCCGCTGGTCGATATCGAGTAGCAAACGCGATTAAAGCACGATTCGAAGTTTGTGTTCCAAATTCGCAACATTCAGGTTTTTTTTATTGCGATTGAAACTTTGATCGTGAGAGGTTGAAGCACTCATTTATAATGGTTTGCGAAAATCTTTAAAACATTATTATTAGTAGTAATAGTAGTAGTAGTAGTAGTAGCAGTAATAATAATAATAATAACAATAATAAAAATCTAGAGGGCGATAGCGCAGCTTCTGTGTTACCAACTGAGAGCAAAACTTATAAACCAGTTGATAGTGTTTTATGTTTTGCAGCGGCGGTGTCCTCACCAAGGCGGTGGATTTTTCCCCCCGTAATCTTCCTTTGCCTTCTCCGCTTACGTTGTCAATGACATGTGAAGATATTGCTTGGCACAGTTGTGGCAAGAGTTACGAGAATAAATTTAGATGAAAAGTCAGACTCGACTGCCTTCGGGAGACCGATTTATCCTCAGGATATACTCTCGAAGCTTTTATAATTAATGGGTACGGCCGCAGGGCAAATCAGAGGCTGACGAATTCCATCAAACCTAATTTAAGCTTACGACACGTATCATTTCTAAGTGGTCACCCATCTAAATACTGACTCGTATAGACGATAATTAACTTCAGTGATTGGATGACAACAGGTGCAGTCAATGAATGCAAACAAAGAAAATAGATATTACACTTCGATTAGCAAAGGAATATAATAATTGGAAACTCGGTGAGGCTTGAGCGCATTAAATGGGCAGTTGACAATGAGAAAATTTACTAAAAATTAACACGTGAAGAAGTGATCAATTCCTATATATTTGTGTGTGTGTGTGTGTGTGTGTGTGTGTGTGTGTGTGTGTGTGTGTGTGTGTGTATCTTTGTTGACATCGAAATAAATGCATAATATAAGAATCACAGTCAGTTAGGTGTCATATGTGATACACGTTTTGGAGATCTTTCGAGACATGACTGACCGGGAAGGAGATTTTCCAGCAGTAGGTTGCCATTACTTTCTGCAGTAGACTGGTTGCCAACTAAAGCAGTAGAACCTAATGTGTCCTGATATTTAATCCATATATGGAGGGATTAGACGTGGATTAATACCTTTTCCAAGGGTATTTGCGCTTAAGTGAATGCAACAGATTCAACTGGAATTCGAACTCGGATCTCCGATTTCTCGTTCCGAGCAGATATACGATTCTCAGCTAATTTAGAAACAAATTAGATTTCATTTCATGTCACGTGAGGCACAGAAAGATGAATGGAAGTTTGATATTTGTATACTAATGGCTTTTATAATGACTCACGTAAAAGAATTCCTTTCATCTTTCTGTCCTTAAAAACGACAATTCTACTCCTGCAGCTTCTTTTCTCGCACTTCCCGCCTGTGGAACTCGCTTCCTTATTCTTACTTTCCTGATGGCTACAACCTCCAAGAATTCAAATGCAAGCTCAATACTCATCTCTTAACCATTTGACCCTAGTTCTTTCACTCTCTTCTATTTAGTGCTTTTACTCTTATGTAGCCCCCTGCACATCAGTGGCATTACCGCCTTGCTCGGGGTGATAGGATTAAAAAACAAAATTTTGGAGAATATTGTCAATAAAGTCATCTTCTGTATTCTCTACTGAGTTTAGAATTCATCTTATTTTCTTGCCTGAGACAGAAAAATAAGACGAATTATAAACTCAATATAAGGCGATATTTCATGTTCTGAATACAAGATCGTACCCGGCCAAGTAGAATCAGGAAAAAAAACCTTTGTACAAAAATATTTTTTTAAAAAAGTGCAAAGGCTTAAGATTAACAATTTTTTAAAATCATATCACCCCGAGCAAGGCGGTAACGCCACTGATGTGCAGGGGGCTACATAAGAGTAAAAGCACCAAATAGAAGAGAGTGAAGAGAAGGACAAACTATTTAGAAAGAAGCAAGAGAAGGAAGGGAATACATGTGTGATGACAGTTGCAGAGGTGGAGAGAAAGGAAAGGATATACAGGGTGGTGAGGAAAGAACTAGGGTCAAGTGGTTAAGAGATGAGTATTGACCTTGCTTTTGAATTCTTGGAGGTTGTAGCCGTCAGGAAAGCAAGAATAAGGAAGCGAGTTCCACAGACGGGAAGTGCGAGGAGTAGAATTGTCGTTTTTAAGGACAGAAAGATGAAAGGAATTCTTTTACGTGAGTCATTATAAAAGCCATTAGTATACAAATAACTAATGAATAAGCAAGTCTAAATATGCGATTAACTTCTGTTAAAGTTGACAATAGGTCTGACAAATTTAAAGGACTGCCCTGGAAGTAAGGTACTAATCGGATATTGGTTTATAGAGTTTTGACCTCAGGAACTATCATAATATGTAGCGTCAGGAAAGAAGAAAGAGTAAATTGGATTCATGCCATTCCAAAAATCGTTAGAGTCAAGTAAAAGCAATAAGCCTCAAGTGAGATTCGAACTTGGTTTTCGGAATATATTTTCAGTGCAGTCAGATATTATGCCGCCAACTCCTTTAACATAAGGAATGAATTCTGAATATTTAGCTCCGGACAATGTGTAAAATATATATATGTGGACATAGTGGGGGACACTGCATAGAGGTAGTACCTTTGATGTCTAGCACGTTGCCCCTTCGGATGGACAGATATCACTTATCCTCTTCTATCCACCTCCTAAATCTCTCACGTGATGAATCAAAGTTGCCATGCCCTGGTAAACTATTTTCACTGGCTGGTTAAACTCATGCGAAGGGGCGGTATTAATACGGCACAATTTGGAGAAGGCCTTCCCTGACGTTGGTCACCGGCCAGGGAGGACGAATTTCTTTAGACAAATTACAACCACTACGTGATTGCGACCAAAGTGAGCCACCTAGTTGACGTACATCGGTTATTGCCTAACCTGGAGAGAGATGGGCTTCACCAGATTAAAACGTCCAAGACACACCAGATGATGAGCAAACTAAGAAACCAAGGCTTTGGCTCACAACGGCGACAGATAGAGTAGAATGCGGGACAGCTCAGCAAGTCACTGACCCAATACTCCTTCTGTGGTTAAGGACGAAAAAAGAAATGTTAGCTTTAGGAAGAGGCTTTAGCGCCAATTCACTAAATGTGTATAGACTTCTTGCCTCGAAAATTTTATGAAATAACTTTACTCTTTCGTATTTCAAGATATTTTTGTGCAGTTTTGGTAAATATACTTATTAAAATGAGATGTCAGTGTTATTTTCATTTTTGTGTCAGACGACAATTTAGTCATTGCAACTTGTACATGTCTGTGATGTGTAATTTATAAATTAATCACAAAACGATATTAAGAATATCTAATAATAAAACTAAACATTTTTTTAATAACCATATCGCCCGAAGCACGTCATTTTACTGCCACTGCTTTGCAGGGGGTTACAAAGGAGGAAAGTCATGAGAAAGAGTGGCAGGGTATAGTGGGTGTCAGGAAGTGAGTAAAGGTTATAGTTTTTGATTTGTTAGAGAAAAATAAAGGAAAGTTTTGCTGAATTGAGTTTGTGAGTGTTTCAGCAATCAAAAGAAAGAAACGAAACAATGCCTGTAGGGGATAAAAGACATGGCCTTTTTTCATATTTATGAAGTAAAGAAAGAAAGAAGGAAAGAAAGAAAGAAAAACAAACAAAGAAAGAGATAAATGGTATTTATTTTATAATCATATCACCCCAAGCAAGGCATTCTACTGCCACTGTTTTGCAGGGTTTATATAAGAAGAAAGTTATGTGAAAGGGTAACAGGTTATAGTGGGTGTCAGGAATTGGTTAAGAGAAGGATGAGAATACTAATGAGAGTGGTGTGGACGGAGAAATGAGCACGAGAGAGAGGATGCAGGTTAGTGAGATAGGAAATGAAAATTGACTTTACATTTAAATTCTTGAAGATCGTAGTTGTCGGAAAAGCAAGTAAATGACAGGGAATTCCACAGGCAGGAAGTGCGAGAAAAGAAACTGATGGAGTAGAATTTGCGTTTACAATTTATTGGTTTCACAGTAAAAGGGTGGGACCTAGTTGCTAAACTTGTTGCTCGAGTAAATTTATATATAGGAGGCATCAGTGAGCTAAATTCATCGGAGCAGAAGCCGTGAAAGTATTTGTAGATGAAACACAGGGAAGCCACATTGCGCCGGTGAGAAAGTGACTGTATTTACTGCAAGAAAAGTAAAGTGACAGAAGTTTGTGAGCATTTGTTATTTCTTTCTTTATGAAGTCAAGACCTTTCACCTTTTCACGTAAGGGAAACACTTTACGGCTTCTCTTTGGCGTATCCGAATAGACAACATCACGATTCTAGCGATTTAGGACCATTATAAATGAAATCATATTGATTATTTCGGTAACTGGTCGCGGATAATTGAAACCGAGTAAAAGAAAACCGCGGATATAAGAAATCAGTGTATTTTAAAATGTCTGTTCCTGTTTGTTGTAAAATGTTTCTTTTATAATTGCTGTAAGGTTACTCTATGCAGCGGACACCTGAAGGTCGTTGGGTACATCGGCCAAAAACAAGCAAGGCAAAGAAACTGATCTGAAAAGGAAATCAATGTTTAATGTTTCCTTTGCTAATTAAGTGAAAATGGCAGCAATTACCAAATTCTCATGGCCACTGTACAAAGATGCTACATTTTTTTTATTCAAGTTTAACAGGTTTAGCATAAGTATGAATAGTAATTCTACTTAATTGGTCTGGCACATATCTTATTTCTTTTATTTTTTCTTATCAATAAAACCGTTGGTGCAAATGTAATTCAGATCTTATTGTTTTGGAATAGAACAATGGCGAGTTTGATTAATGAAAATATTTACCTGCAATTATTTTTAAGTATCGCTAAGTGTTCCTCTTGTGGATTGATGACACACTGTACTTTTAAAGAGCAATTTCATTCCGGTAATTAAATTACGACCATTTATTTCCATGGAGACAGGAATAGAAACGAGCAAGCCCAAAATAAATAAAAAATAGCAACAATTTTCAGAAATAAATAAATCTTCATTTTGTACCTTGGAGAATTGATAATTCGGATTTAGTTTGAACAAATTTAATCAAATGACGGTTTTGAAGAGATTCCTAAAAAGAATTATTTTTTATACATTTCTTCCCACACACACATACACACAAACATAGATAGATAGATAGATAGATAGATAGATAGATAGATAGATAGATAGATATGAGCAGTAAAGGATAGATAGATAGATAGATAGATAGATAGATAGATAGATAGATAGATAGATATGAGCAGTAAAGGATAGATAGATAGATAGATAGATAGATAGATAGATAGATAGATAGATAGATAGTGAGAGCGAAAAGGATAGATAGATAGATAGATAGATAGATAGATAGATAGATAGATAGATATGAGCAGTAAAGGATAGATGGATAGATAGATAGATAGATAGATATGAGCAGTAAAGGATAGATAGATAGATAGATAGATAGATAGATAGATAGATAGATAGATAGATAGATAGATATGAGCAGAAAAGGATAGATAGATAGATAGATAGATAGATAGATAGATAGATAGATAGATATTTGCTTAAAGAGCAACAAAATTATTTGATAATGATTTACTTTTTTGTTTATTAAAATGACATTGTTGGAAACATCTCCCTAAACGAGAGGCTTTATGTATGAAATATCTTTCCTCCGCTATTGAATTTACATCATTTAGTCGGGGAGATGTCGTTTTGAATGTTTCCTAAAACTAGAAATGATACTCAGGTCAATTCCAGCCGCGTCAGGCACGTTAACAACTGGAATCGAACCACTCCTCTTCAAAACTACACTGAGCTGAACTAATGGTCAGCCCATGAAAAAATAACTATACCAACAACAAAAACACCTTTGATAACGGCTATAGAAGAAGCTGAAATCGCTTCAGACATAAAAATTATAGACAATGTTTATATTCCTTAAATTCTACCAAACGGAAAAACGTTGGTGTGCTGAAAAGCTAAATAAAAAATAATTATATCTTCCTTGTCGGTTTTATTTAATGAAAGATGCTTAAATAAATGTTTGCTTCCCAAATATACATTAGTGTATATATTTAATGTATCGGGGCAGCAAGTAATTTTCTAAACATATGCTGTTAAATATAAGAGACAATGAATGTCTATTATGTTTAATCATGAGCCGTTCTAAACGTCGTATTTTGGCTTTAATTTCAGTCGAAAATAAAGACAAAAATTCCCCAA
>JBBBDQ010002263.1:290000-462500 GCA_037127315.1 Ascarosepion bandense | reverse complement strand
CATCTTTCTCTTGCTCATTTCTCTCACCCCACCCCGTAACTGGTTCGTCTTTCTTTTTACTCTGCTCCTATGTCATCTTTTACTCTTATGTAGCCTACTGCGCATCAGTGGCGTTACCGCTTTGCATGGGGTGAAACGATTAAAAAAAAAGATTGTTCAAACGGTACTTAAATAATAGCGCTCTATGCCTGAATGAGAGAACTTAGATATTTTTCCCCTACATGGTGATAATATGTACTGGCGCACACTCTTCATGTAACCGGTGAGTTGATTAGCGCGTCTAGCGTATGACTATGGATAGCGTATAGTAGTGGCCGGCTATATTGGTACCTTATACAAAAATGAGAGAAGTGGGACAGAGAGATAGGAACATTTTTGTTTTTTTGATTATCGTTTCCGAACTTTTATCTACTAATGTTTTTTATTTGGTCATTTTGTTGACAACGACAATCATTATTTTTATTCTTATTGTTGTTGTACACTTTCAGATCTTGAATAGTCGATAGATTCTAGTACTTATGAAGCGTTATACTGGCAGATGTGCGTTTTGGTGCAGTGGATATTGTCTTGGAACGAGAAATCGGGGAGTCGAGTTCGAATTCCAATTGAATTCCTTGCATTCACTTACGCGCAGATTTCATGCATCATAAACGCTCTTTCTCTCTCTCTCTCTCTCTCTCTCTACCTACCTACCTACCTTGGGAAAGGTATTAATCCGTCTCTTTCGTCCAGCTATGGGTTAATTAAGAGGATAGATTGGGTTCTATAGCCTTGGCTGGCAACCAGTCTACCGCAGAAAGTAATGTCAACCTACTGCGGGGTAATATTCTGCCAAGTCAGTCATGTCCCTTTCGAGACATGATCGCCTAAGCGTGTATCATGTATGGCACATAACTGATCCCAGATATGGCCTCAAAGACAATGACGACGTAGGTGATCGTGACTCACAAATGTTTCTTTTTCCTATTATTTAGGAACTGTAATGAGTTCTTAAGAATGATAGAAAATTGATTTTTAATTGCCTTCTCTATGGTTTTGAACTCAGAATATTCCTAGCCCTAACCTGGATGACATTCAAGGTTAAAGACTGGAGTCTACCTTGCTATTTAACCCATTTTTATGAAGAGAAAAAGGATTTAGGTACCTCCATTTATTTTCGATATCTAAATTTTAAATTGAATTTTTAAAAATAGAAAAGCTTTCATGAAACTTTTATTCTAAGTTTTACTTGAAAGCTAAATAATTAAATTTACTACTTCCAGCAAACAAAATAATCTGGTGCATTTGAAATAGAAATCATATTGATTAAAATCTAAAATTTTTCAATTTTTTGGGCCATTTTTAAACGATCGACACCTTTCTAAACAAAAGTTAATTCTCGGTTTTAAAAACCTTTCAAAAATAAAATAAACATCTGTGACGCATTTATTTTTGGAAAATTACAAAATTTAATGCTAAATTAATCTGATTTACACAAGTATCCTTTATTTATAGTATGAAATTGAAAATAAAAATAATTCTTAATCACAGAGTTCAATTTTTTGACCTGTACACCGAATGTCAAATGTGTTGACAGGATGACAGATAAAAGATAAATGTATGGTGATAAACAAGTGACATAATTGTATAATTTTTCCCTGTAAAGGGAAGAAACTCTGAAACACATGACCTTTTAATTTCACTCATAAAAATTACCATACAAAGAAACTTCAAATACACAAAAAATCTAAAATTATTTTAAAAAGGAAGGCACAACTTTTTAATTTTCGATTAGCAAGTTGGTAGTTTAAAAACTTATTAATCAAAGATTAATAAGTTTTTAACTAACTCCAACAAACTTTTGAAGTATTTTAAAAATATTTTTGAAACCTTATAAATTATTATAATTAAAAAAATGTAAACAATTCTTTTAAAATTTCATTATTAATCGAAAATTCTTTCAGACTATTTGTATTATTTATTCAAGCAATTAAAAGTTTATCAAATTAAATGATATTGCCTTTTTTATTTTATTATTGAGCTTAAATTTTCAGAAATAGAGGAAAATGCTTCAAAAAATGATAGATGAATTACATTCCCCAATGAGTTCTGCATTTAACTAATAAAACCATTTATTGCAACAAATTTAATTTCTTGAAATTTCATGAATTTACGTTCAGGCGGTGTAACAGATGTAATAAAAATATTTTTTCCATGAGATTTTTAAAATAATAATTTCAAAATTAATTTCGTTCATCTTTGAATAAGTCCTAAAAGTTGCATTAAAATCCAAGGATTATTTGATTTTTGCAAGAATTTCCAAGTTGTGTGATATTACGTTTTCGATTGTAAAATCTCGTAACGATTTCGTTACCCGCTAAAATCAAAAGATTTTACCAAAATTTCGATCGTCTTAGAAGAGATAAAATTTTTTTAAAAATATCTACCTCCCATTAGCATGGGACAGGCTAGCCTCCCAGAGAGTAAAATACCACGCCTCCTTGGCCTTACACTTTCGGCGGACCTCAAATGGAATGACTATATCGAATCCATTGCAAAATCTGCTATGAAAGTCGGCTCCCTGTGCAGGGCCCGGAAGTTTTTCCCACCTGAATCTATTCTGCACATATACAAATCTACCATCCGCCCGTGTATTGAATATTGCTGCCATATCTGGTAGGGTGCCCCTGTTGCTCTCCTTGGGCTTCTTGACAAAATACAAATGAGGATCTGTAACGTGGTTGATACTGACTTGGCAGACCGGCTGCAGACGCTCTCACACCGGCGTGATGTGGCTTCCCTGTGCCTCTTCTACAAGTACTTTCATGGCTACTGCTCCGATGAGCTTAGATCACTGGTGCCGCCTAAGCACGAATTTACACGAGATACTAGATTAGCAACTAGATCCCACCCTTTTACAGTTAAACAAATAAGATGTAACCGTAAATTCTACTCCAACAGCTTCTTTTCTCGCGCTTCCCGCCTGTGGAACTCCCTTCCACAACTCTGCTTTCCCGACAGTTACAATCTCCAGGTGTTTAAATGTAGGGTCAATAGACACCTCCTATCACACTAACTCCCAGTTATTCTCAGAACACTCTCATCTACTCGGTATCCTTACCCGCCTATCACCCACCCTCTGACATTTCCTATATTTAATCATCCTTTCTCCACTCTATGTAGCCCCCTGCGCAGTAGTGGCAGTGACATGCCTTGCTCGGGGTGAAACGCTTATAAAAAAATTAAAAAAAAGTTTGAAAATACTTGAATCTTTCCTCTTAATAATAAAATAAAGATTTTGATGGAGAAATTTCGTTTTTATTAAGTTTGGGGCCTTTTTTATTCATACTATGCTTTTATTTTTTTCAGCGATTTAGTTGAGGTACCTAGGATAGATTCATGCCTTTCTTAAGGGTATTAGTGCAAATGTAACCATAGAGACGAGGTCAGAATTTGAACTCGGTTCGCCGATTTTAATTTTTGGGGCGATAATCTTTACGCTACCCACACACCTTCTCGTGGCTTAATCACTACACATCGAGTGAACGAACCGGACTGACATCTTTTGATTGCAAACGTCAACGAGTAATGTTGACATATTTATGTCCATAAATGTAAGAATCTAGAAGCTGTGTTGTAAAATACACAAAAAGTAATTTTTATATTTGAAGATTGAAATTCAAATCGTGAGGATTAAAAGGAAAGAAAATGAGGGAAACTGCCGATGAAACAAATTGAAACATGATACATTGTCAACAATCCAGGAATTATTTATGTTTGCAAACAATTTTTTATCAGCACATCCATATTGAAATGAAAATCCAATTTTTTCTTTACAAAACGCAAATTTAACATATTCTTTAGAAAATATGGAAGATATATTCACAATGTTAATACAATTTATACATTAAAGCTGACTTAGGTCTTCAAATCGTGCAAAAAACATTTCGAGGTTTTTGATGTTGTTTAAGATTTAATATAATTTATTTTTTATTTAGATACATTATTTTATATATATATATATGGAGAGAGAGAGAGAGAGATACATTAAATAACTGCGCAGATCTTTCGACAATACAGATAAGATGAACGAAATTGTATTTGAAAATAAAGTCTCCTTTTAATATTATAAATATAGGACGAAGAGAGGAGTTAAAGAGAACGTTGGAGTTAATAATAGCGAAAAATGTTTTTGTTCAGGCTGATAAAAGGCGAGGTTTAACAAGAAAGGTTATTTCAGAGAAATATCTATCTTATTTTGTTCTAACATACTTATAAATATCCATCCTGTTTTGATGTCAGCGAAACATTTCATACTTTAATCTTAAGAATCTTACATTTGAGAAATATAAAGCAATGGCAACCTACTGCGGGATAATCTTCTGCCCAGTCAGTCATGTCTCTTTCGAGACATGATCGCCCAAGCGTGTTTCACGTATGGCACTTAACTGACTGACCCTTCAAAATTGTTCCTTTCAAAATTGCTATGAACAAATTTTTATTTTTCTATATAAGAAATTCCAATAATTTTTCTTCTTCTTCTAAGTGCCCTGCAATCCTCGTTCTGTCATCTACCTGATTAGCTCCTTCAAATATGTTATCCGTTGCTTTCCCCTGTCTCTTTTCCCCGCTATCTGGCCTGTTAGTATCAGGTTCTCCAAGCCCTTCTTCTTCATTGCATGTCCCCGGAACTTCAGCTGTCTCTTCCTGATGCTCAGTATTAATTTTCTTTTTGTTTCCATCATTTCTAAGACCTCATCATGCACGGTCCATGATATCCGCAGCATCCTTCTGTAGAACCACATTTCAGTTGCTTCAAGCTTTTCCTTCATCTTTGATGGTATCGTCCAGCATTCACTGCCATATTGAAGAACGGACAGCACATATCAATCCAGTACTCTCTTCCTTGTTTCTAGCGAAATTTTCCTGTTTCTTAATACTTCACTCAACTTCTGAAATGCTTCCTTCGCCATAACAATTAGCCTTCGGATCTCTATGTCGCTCTTTCCGTCTTCTGTTAAAACGCATCCCAGGTATCTAAATTTTTGTACCTGCTTGATTCTGGTATCCCCGACCTGTATTTGGCATTTTGGGCTGCCCTTTATGACGTATAAATTTTATCTCAGTGGTGCGTTCTTTCTGCATATACCGTAGTAGGGTGGATATCAGCTTGGAGCGTGAAATCGGGGAGCCGAGTTCGAATTCCAGTTGAATTTGTTGCATTCCCTTCGCGCAAATACCTTTGGGTTAAATAACAGGACATATTAAGTTCTATAGCCTTGGTTGGCAATCAGTCTATTGCAGAAAGTAATGGCAACCTACTACGGGAAAATTTTCTGCCTAGTCAGTCATGTCTCTTTCAAGACATGATCACCCATGCATGTATTACATATGACACTGACTGCAATTTCAGATCATCTTCTGTTTTAAAGCACCATGTTCCTTCAGAACGTAAGCAATCATGGCTCTCCACCTCATCCTTTCCTTTGTTGCTCTGAATATATGTTATCCTGTTCTTTCTCCCAAACCCTGCTTTGTCATCCATCATGTCTGTCACTCACTGTTTACTCCTGTCCCATTATCCGCCATGTGAGTATCAGATTCTCCAAGCTCTCCTTCCTCATTACGTGTCCCAGAGACTTCAACTGTCTCTTCATGGTGTTAAGAATAAGTTTCCTTTTCGTTTCCATTCTTTCCGAAACCTCGTCGTTGCTCGCATGTTCGGTTCATGATATCTTCAGCATCCTTCTGTAGAACCATATTTCTGTTGTTTCGATTCTTTCCTTTATCTTTGAGGAAATTGTACAACATTCGCTGCTATATAAGACGACAGATATCACATAGCAATCCAGCAGTCTTTTCTTTGTTTCCAACGAAATGTTCCTGTTTCTTAATACTTTACTTAACTTTTGGAATGCATCCTTCGCCATGCCAATTCGCCTTCGGATCTCTGTGTCGCACTTTCCGTCTTCTGTTAGAACATTTCCCAGATATTTCTGTACCTGCTTGATTTTGATATCCCCGATCTGTAATTGCATTTTGGGCTCTTCTTTTGTCTGATGATCATGTTTTCAGTTTTCTTGTAGTTTATTGGTAGTCCATTCTTCTCGCTTTCCTTCACTACCTGCTATAGGACATATTGTAGTTTCCTTTCCGTCTCTGTTATCAGCGCTGTGTCATCTGCATATCTTATATTGTTGTTATAGTGGAACATCCTAGCATACCCCATAATGGAACGATCTCGTCTATAAAGGACAGTGACAAGCTGGACTAGAGGGGAACCGAGAGGCATACGTCATAGGCACTCGCCTGTCGACGCTATGACACTGTCCGCTCTCTGCTTCCGGGCAGAGAGCACAAACCCAGTCGTGGCTCCGCCGAAGGGTAGAGTCACGACTCGGTAATAATAAACAGACATTTTTTGGCCCGGCTATATGGCCGGGAATACCCACTATAAAATGACCATGTGTCACATCTGGCCTTGCGTGGGAAGGCTAGTAAATACCGAACCGAGAGGCATACGTCAGAGGTGAAGACATTCCCTACTTGATAGATTATTTCGTTCCTATTCGTTGATTGCTATTGTTTACCTTATGATTTATTGTACCTTCGTATAATAAATCCCTGCTATCTATTTCCCGTGTTAAGTATCATTCTTACACTTATTTTTCACTGATATTCCTTTCCGGGATATATCAATTGTTAAGAAATTTGAAAAACACTTAGACCTGTTCATTACCTAGTAAGATGCCTAGAACCATGACGCTATCTCAGAATATCATAGAGTAGTGTAACGATTTGGCATAAATGCGATTGAATTAATTTATGTAAAACTAAATATTGTGGTCCTGGGTACGACGATAAATTGTATCCGGCAGCAAGTTGTGAAAAGAATGGAACCACCTCTTAATTGCTGTTGTTCCCAGGTCCACGCTGATCCAGGGTGGTAGCACCTGTTACGGCTCCAGCTATGGGTAAATAGTTAACCCACAAACTGGGATAAAAACACTATGAGAGAATAAAAATAGACTTTTATAGAAATATATATGTGAAAATAGACTTTATAAAAAAATATACATTTTTGAAGGAAAAAAAATTGCCATAATACTTTTTTGAAGGAAAAACATTATTACCACCAATACATTTTTAATACAAAACTCGAATATATCTTCAGTTTTCTAAAATACAAAAAATAAAAATAAATTTTTTTCACCAAAATCTGATTAAATCAACCTTCTCACTATAACCGAACATTAAAAACATACCTTAAGCCCCAATCTTTTTGGCAATAGAGATTCATATGCCATTAAGCAAAACTCAAAAACCTCAAACTAAATATTGTCATTGAAATTTACTTAAAATGATAGGAACGTTCGCACCTTCACACACACACACAGACACACACACACACACACGCACACACACACACACACACATATATATATATATAGAGAGAGAGAGAGAGTAGGGGAAGGAAAGTCAGAGAGAGATAAATCAATTTTGCGAGTGTTTAATTATTATACTATTTTCAGAAATATTAAAATTTGCATTATATGACAGCGTTCGTAATAATGTAAATGTCTATTTGGGGTTTTTAATTTAGGCACAATGAATCAATATTTTCGACAGGGTGCTGGGAAGTTGGTTTCTGAAAATCAAGAGGACTGCTGAAAAGTAAGAGGGGGTGCTGAAAAGTTCTGCACCCAAATGTGTCTCCAAAATTTCACCAAGTAGCAATTTTCGGGTAATGAATTTTTTGGTCGAGCTGCAAACATTTCAGCAGCGCCTTGTACATACGCGACGTTGTTGAACAAGATTTTCTCTCACTTGAAGAAATTTCAATAAACTTAAGTAAATGAACCAGTGTTTTCAAATACGAACGAGTTTTTCTCAATTAATTTTCCAATATCAAAGAAGGAGACGCTGATTTCAATGATGCATAGTATTTTATAGCTTTCGAAACACACACATATACACACATAATCAACCACCAACACATACAACATATATATACCTACATATGCATTTTATACTATTTTTCCTAATTACTTTTTCCTATGATCTGTTTTCGTACTTGGTTAATGAAGGAATGCATATATATATATATACTATTGGCCATAATTATTAGGCCACTCCAGCTTTTCAAAAAAATGATGTATTTCATGCTATTTATTAGTATTTATTGCTAAGTCGATAATTCTAAATGAAAATAAAATGGTTCTTTTGTTATTATTACTTTGCAAAACTTTTACAAGGCAGCCAGGGAGCCTTTGCTTCGCCCAGCCAATAAGAAGAGACTAGCGTGGGGAAGAGAGCACAAACACTGGACACCAGAACAGTTCATTTGATGCACATATTATTGTGCAATATTAACAAAAGAACCATTCTATTTTATTTAAAATTATCCACTTGGCAATAAGTACTAAAAATAGTATGAAATACACCATTTTTTCTTTAGCTGGGGTGGCCTAATAATTATGGCCGCTAGTGTATGTTTAAATATTATTTTTTCTATAATTAAACAAAACATTGTTAATATCCACTGGTTTGAATATTCGAGAAATCTTTTTCGGAAAATATCTATCTTTCGGTAGAATTCGATCTCGCAACTCCCATATCTCGAATATTTATTCTTGACCTAGAGCAGCACCACCTCTTCAAGGCACTTGATGTAGGCCTCCATGCTGAATCTAAAGCCTTGTGGGAAGATGAATGGAGGCATAACAACGCCATCACCAGTGATCACTCTAAAAACCTTCGCAATCACCATTGACTCATCCAACTCTTTCTTAATCCTCTGCGTTGTCCTCAGATTGGCAACAGCAACGGAAATGGTCGTATTGGAGTTTCAAGCGGGAATTCCAAGCAATACAGCAATCCGTGCATACTTGACATACTCTTCAAACATCTAAATTTTGAAATAATAATTGAAACAAATAGATAAGTAGTCCAATATTTAGATGTAGAATGAAATTTACCAATTGGCAATGTCTTTCCGTATATGAAAGCAAACGCAACTTTTAAGTACATAAACCCAAGATCTAACCCTCCTACAATCATAATCAAATACATTCATAAAGGAATTGAGCACAGGTTATTAAAATTTCGTCAAAGAAAGCAATATTGGTGAAAAGAAAAAAGATTATGGACATGCCCTAAGAAAATATGTTTTAAACTGATCAATAAACACTTTCCAAACATCTCAGAATTAAACAAAATTTTCAATAGGAATACAATCAAACTGAGTTATCATTGTACTAGTAATTTAGAAAATTGCATAAAGAAACAAAACGCCAGAAACCTAAATAGCAACGTACAAAACAGCATCATTAATAAGGAATGTAACTGTAGGGACAAAAATAAATGCCTACTTAACGGACTTTGTATTACAAAAGAAGTTATTTACAAACAAAAGTACATGACAAATGGCTAAAACAAAACATATTTGGAATCAACCAAAGAAACTTTTAAAACTAGATGGAATAACCATAAGTCTACATTTAAATTCAGTCAGTCAATTAAGTGCTTTACATGATACACGCTTGGGTGATCATGTCTCGAAAGAGACATGACTGACTAGGCAGAAGATTATCCTGTAGTAGGTTACCATTACTTTCTGTGGTAGACTGGTTTCTGGCCAAGGCTATAGAACCCAATCTGTCCTATTATTTAACCCATAACTGGAGGGAAGAGACGGATTAATACCTTTCCTAAGGGTATTTGTGCGTAAGTGAATGCAAGGAATTCAACTGAAATTCGAACTCGGCTTCCCGATTTCTCGTTCCAGGCTGATATCCACTGCACCACTACATTTAAATTAGAAAACTTTTAAAATTGTACAAAATTGGCTAGCCACGTATGGAAATTGAAATTAAAATATGGAAACGACCCAGCCATAAAGTGGAGTATAATAAAAACAGCCAAGCCTTACAACGGTGGTAAAATATGTAGACTGCCAAGAAGAAAAGTTAGCTATTATGTTTTGCTCAAACAAAAATGAATAACTAAATGAAAGAACAGAAATTATGTCCAGATGTAACCATACCAACCTATTAGAATCATACAATCATGGATGAAAAGGTTCTAAGACGTTTAAGTAACTTTTCCTAATTTTGAAAATTGCGAGTTCATAAAAGATCCCTGTTAAGTTGGCGTTAAAAAAAATATAAACCGGTAAAATCAGTTATTGTAAATTTCTTGAAGACACTGAAAGGTAGAAACCAGATTGCGTAATAATTCGATTACAGAAGAAAAATATTTAAAAGTTCTACAATATAATCGTATTGAACACTTTTAATACAACTGTGTACTGGTCTAATTTAATTTTGACCAAAAACTAAATATGTATAGTCTTCCGCAGACAAATCTATTTTGCTGTATCACAGCTCATCAGTACGGTTAGAATCCAATTGCTTTTTAGCCCAGGATTGAAACCCGGCCGCATTGGCGTCAGTTGGCGATGCTACCTGTTGGGGCGCTCTCCACCTTTGTCTACAATAATGGACTGTGCCAAGCACTACATAATGTAGTGGTGATGATACCTCGGGGAAGACCACGGGAATCAGCTGAATAACAAGTCAGTCGAGTATTTCCGGTAGTGAACCGGAAGTGTGCTATTGATCAGACTCTTACGTCTCACGACAATACGTTTTACTAAACCTTTGTTCCTGGATTCTACTAACGACCTTTTTTGTAAATACTACTCTTCCTGGTAATATACCAATTTACTACAATTCCGTCGTTTGTATTTATTCCACACTAATTCTGTACATGCAACATAAGACTACCTCAGAGCTATGGGGCGCTCGGTAGAAGAAGGCAGACTTTTTAGCGCATATATTATCAATATACACGCCCAATTGCTGAGAGTGTTATAATTCATTGCTGAATGAGCGATGCGTATTTGCTAGAGTAGCTACTGTTTTTCCAATTCTACCATTCTTCCAGAGTAAAGGAAAACTCAACGCGTCATTTAGATTGGTTATAATTTATAACCAACCTAAATGACGAGTTGAGTTTTTCGTTATAAATATCATAATTCTCTGGATAACATCCATTGAGCTCTCTATGCACACATGACATTAATATTTTATATTAAGTTGACCTTCTTGGATTTTCCTCGCCGTTTACAGACTGGGCATCTATATATGTGTGTTATCCACATACAACCCTGTTTCACTGTATCACAGATCATCAGTGTGGCTAGTCACATTCACTTGATTCTTGGTCAAAACTCGACCGATTTGGTGTCAGTTGGAGTCACTACCCCTTAAGCCATAGACGCAGAGAACGGAAATTTTAACGTCTTATATATATATATATATATATATATATATATATATATATATATGTGTGTGTGTGTGTGTGTGTGTGTGTGTGTGTGGTGACAGCTTCTGTACAGTATTAAGTGACAAATTACTTGTAAATTTAAAAAATATAATAATAAAACCTGTACTTAAATATTTTCTGTTGAATTCAATCAAATATACTTGATTGAATTCTGGTTGTCTAAATAATTATTTAGGTGTGAATATGACAGTCACCATGCAGTGTTGTTATCTATGTAAACACTGTTTATATCTAAAAACGATCTAACTTTGAGATTGGACCCTTCGCTCTAAATATAGCACTTTTAAACGATTGTCCCTCTCCCTTCTCTCTCTCTCTCTCTCTCTATATATATATATATATAGGAAAGAATATTAATAAAAAGTTTTGAATTTAAAAACGTACTTTTTTAAACAGTATTTGTTTATTTTTATAGTGTTTTATATTTCAGACCGCCCTCGGTCCTTCATCAGAAACAAGTGATTTTTAAATTAGAATTGGAAACGTATTTTTACGATGGCGTCCTAATACTTTTTTGTTTACATCACGTGGTGTCGATAAACCAATCAGCATGCGGCACGTCCGTTTGTTTATTTTCGGTAAACCAATCAACACGCGGCACGTCCGTGGAGAGAGTCTGTTTGTTTTAGACAAAAAATCTCTTGGAATATCTATTTTTTTGTTTATATCGCGTGGTGTCGATAAACCAATCAGCATGCGGCACGTCCGTTTGTTTATTTTCGGTCAACCAATCAACACGCGACACCTCCGTGGAGAAAGTCTGTTTGTTTTAGATAAAAAATTCCTTGGAATATCTGAAAGAACCTTCTTTTTACCTATTGAAATGCCGCATGCTGATTGGTTTATCGACACCACGCGATATAAACAAAAAAATAGATATTCCAAGAGATTTTTTGTCTAAAACAAACAGACTCTCTCCACGGACGTGCCGCGTGTTGATTGGTTTACCGAAAATAAACAAACGGACGTGCCGCATGCTGATTGGTTTATCGACACCACGTGATGTAAACAAAAAAGTATTAGGACGCCATCGTAAAAATACGTTTCCAATTCTAATTTAAAAATCACTTGTTTCTGATGAAGGACCGAGGGCGGTCTGAAATATAAAACACTATAAAAATAAACAAATACTGTTTAAAAAAGTACGTTTTTAAATTCAAAACTTTTTATTAATATTCTTTCCTATACATATTAAGACAGTATACGTGGATGATCATCACTATATATATATATATATATATATAGATGTCCGAAGTGTGGGCACTGATGTCAATGGTAAATGCAACAGTTTGTTTCATGCTTGAACGCCATCTTCAGGCCAGGTGAATGCGATTATATCTCGAGTATTTATAATCATAGTCATTAGGGAATTTGCGATAAATAATTTAATAAGATTGCATTAAAAATAAAATCAAAATAAATAATAAGATAAAAAAATAACGAATTAATTTAACTAAGTATTGAAGGGAATAATAGACAAACTAGTAAACTAAACGAATGCAAAAATAAACACAAATAAATTTAATAATAATCAGTAAACGAATAATTATTGAATAAATACAAAATGCATAAAATAAATTAATATAAAACTGATTTTACAACCAACCCTATAGAATAACTATAAAATAATCGCTTTCTGACCCATAATTAATTCTATTCCTTAAACACCAGAATATTTTTAAATAGAAAAATTAAAAATTAAAAAAACAGAACAAAAAAAACAAAAAAAAAAAACAAACGGAAATAACTGATTTGGTTACCCACAATGCCCCAAACGATTAACTTATATAAATAAACGAGCTATAGTTTAATCCACATATTTCGAATATTGAGGCACCTCGAGGTGGTGTAATGGTTAGTAAGCTTGTCTTACTAGAATCATTACAATAGATCAGTGAGTTCGATTCTCACTGGGTGTCCCTTAATTTCGGCCTTGTGCTACATCTAAGCTACGCTTAGAAAATCACTATTTCGAATATTGACTTGAAGCTTGAAACAGCCTTTCGCCACTCCTTGTAAATCTTCGTGTCAACATTTCTTATATTTACATACGATCTATCCAGCACATTGAGCGCTTTTAAATTAAGTGCCATACGGCACTTAACTGACTGACTGAATATAATAGTTGAAAACATGATTAAAGCTTCTGCTGGTCATAAAGTGGGGGATCAGTTGTATATTGCTATGAAGTAATAAACTGATCCCACACTAATTACTACTTAATAATATAATACATTTATTCCTATCAATATAGCTACGTTAAAATTATTTTTATTTGTGTGTAGATAGATAGATAGATAGATAGATAGATAGATAGATAGATATTAAGAGACACATTGTATAGTTCTAAATAATTTCTGTGCGATCACGTGCGTGTGGGGTGTGGCACAAAGACAGACATTTAGCGAGATTTACGTACAGACAATTAGCGAGATTTACGTACAGACAATAAACCTATTTTTCGGCACATCTTACAAAAGACTGCAGTCGTTTATCCTGCTATTAGTTTTGTTTAACAGTAGAGAGACTTGCTTCTGTCGATAGAATTCAATTTGTTGCCGAGATGTGCATCTGCCTGCGTTCAAACTGAATGACGTGCTAATATTTCCCTAGACACATATCTGGTGTTAAACACACGGATGTCTCGGGGCATTCGGTGCTGGAATCTTTCATCTTTATCTTCTTCAGTTATCATTTTCTTTTTGTTTTATTATTTTCCTTAGTGTTGAAATGTTATTATACTTATACTTACAATAAGTATGTGCGTCGTGGCGCAGTGGATATCGACTCGGAACGACAAATCGGGGGTGCCGAGTTCGAATTCCAGTTGAATTCCTTGCATTCACTTACGCACAAATACCCTTGGGAAAGGTATTAATCCGTCTCTTCCCTCCAGTTATGAGCTAAATAATAAGACAGATTTGGTTTATAGCCTTGGATGGCAACCAGTCTACTGCAGATACCAATGACAACCTACTGCGGGAAAATCTTCTGTCTAGTCAATAATGTCTCTTTAGAAACATGATCGCCCAAAGCGTGTATCACGTATGGTACTTAACTGACTGACTGAATATAATAGTTGGAAACATGATTCAGGCTTCTATTGGGCATAGATTGGGGGATCGGTTTTATATTGTTATGAAGTAATAAACTGATCCCCTACTAATTACTATTTAATAATATAATACATCACTTCCCCGTCTAGCTATGAGTCAAATAATAGGACAGATTGAGTTCTATAGCCTTGGATGGCAACCAGTCTACCGCAGAAAGTAATGGCAACCTACTGCGGGATAATCTTCCCGCCTGTGGAATTCCTTTCCATTTACTTGCTTCCCCGACAGCTATAATCTCCAATAATTTAAATGTGAAGTCAGAAGTTATCTCTTATCTCACTAACCTGCATCCTCTCTCACATGCTCCTTTCTCCATCCCCTCCACTCTCATCAGTATTCTCATCCGGCTTTTACCCACTTCCTGACACTCCCTATAACCTGCCACTCTTTCTCATAACTTTCCTCCTATGTAACCCCCTTTAAAACAGTGGCATACCTTGATTGGGCCGATATGATTATAAAATAAATACCATTTATCTCATTCTTTCTTTCTTTATTTTTTTCTTTACCTCATGAATATGAAGAAAGGCCATGTCTTTATCCCCTATAAACATTGTTTCGTTTCATTCTTTTGATTGCTGAAACACAGACAAACTTAATTCAGAAAAACTTTCCTTTATTTTTCTCTAAGAAACCAAAAACTATAATCTTTACCACATAAAAATAGAGCAGAGAGATTCTATTTAAAATCTCAAAAATGGGTTATATTTTTGCAATCACAAGTCTGTGAGTTTGGTTACTATGCGTTTGTTAAAACAAGAGAACCAATTTTACATATATAAATAATGTCATATTTAACACATATTCAAATAAAAAAGTACAAAAATTTAAATACAGGAATTGTTTTAACAAGGAACAAACAATGCGATACCGGAACTCGAAGGCACATTGGGATAGCAAAAGGTGACTTCCAAAAGCTAAGTAATGTATTAAGAAACAGGAAAAATTTGTTAAAAGCATACCCATACAAAAAAAAAAAAATACTGAACTCTTTGTAATGTCAGAGTCTCTAATATAGCAGTGAATGCTGGAAAATCTCCTTCTCGATGAAAACGAGACTTGGAGCAACAGAAATGTGGATCTACAGAAAGATGCTGAGAATAACATGGACTGAACATGTGAGCAATGATAAAGTTCTAGAGAAAATGGAATCAAATAGGACACTTTTACTTAGAACCAGAGAGAGACAATCATCAGAGACATTCTATTAAAAGTATATATATTCGAAGTGAGAACAGATATAAAGATGGCAATGGAATCATAATAGTTATAAATAATCGGACATAGTGAGTCGAAATATTACAAGATTCCAATAAAAATCGCTGACTACTGCCAACTTCATATATTTTTTAAATATTCAGTTATTTCTTTTTATTTACATTCGGATTACTGTCCTTATAGTAGTTGTTTTGTCATAATGTTGTTCTCTCTGATCTTTAGGTCCTTTTTGTTCCGGGTAACCTTTGAAGTGAAAAAAAGTATTTAATCTAGAGTACGCATTGTTCTTGTTCCGCTCACCATATCTAGTCTTATTCGTTAGCAATGCTCAATAGTGTAATAGATTAAATATTTAGTTGGTGACCTAATAAATGTAAGTTCGATTCCTAGGACGGGTATTGCAGACAGACTCATTGGAAACATAGCGAGTAGGAATTAAACTGTACTAAATAAGCACTGATATACTTGTATATCTTAAAAATCAAACTTTTGTTTAGAAAAGCATTGAATCTCCTTCTTATTTTGAAAGTTGTTTCGTTTCCCGTTTTCTTCTCATGATCCACGAATCAATTTTCAAAAGAATTGCAAGAAAAACCATCATAAGACAAATATATTGATCATTATTTAAATCTAGTATTCCTTGCATTCACTTACGCGCAAATACCCAGTTATGAGTTAAATAATAGGACAGATTGAGTTCTATAGCCTTGGTCGGCAACAAGTCTAACGCAGAAAGCAATGGCAACCTACTGCGGGATAATCGTCTGCCCAGTCAGTCATGTCACTTTCGAGACATGATCGCCCAAAGCGTGTATCATGCATGGCACTTAACTGACTGACTAAATATAATAATTGAAAATATAATTAAGGCTTTTACTGGGCATAAAGTGGGAGATGAGTTTTATATTGTTTTGAAGTAATAAACTGATCCCCCGCTACTTAATAATATAATACATTTCTTTCCCCTCTAGCTATGAGACAAATAACAGGATAGATTAGGTTCTATAGCCTTGGCTGGCAACCAGTCTACGCAAAAAGCAATGGCAACCTACTGTGGGATAATCTTCTGCCCAGACAGTCATATCTCTTTCGAGACATGATCGCCCAAAGCGTGTATCACGTATGGCACTTAACGGACTGACTGAATATAATAGTTGAAAATATGATTAAGGCTTTTACTGGGCATAAAGTGGGGAATGAGTTTTATATTGTTTTGAAGTAATAAACTGATCCCTCGCTAATTACTACTTAATAATATAATACATTTCTTTCCCCTCTAGCTAAGAGACAAATAACAGGACAGATTAGGTTCTATAGCCTTGGCTGGCAAACAGTCTACCGCAAAAACCGTTTTTGTGGGATAATCTTTTGCCCAGTCAGTCATGTCTCTTTCGAAACATGATCGCCCAAAGCGTGTATCACGTATGGCACTTAACTGACTGACGATATAAAGACAAAACGAAACGAGATTATGAAGTATTTTGTGCGGCCATTTTAATTGTAGATGATTTATGTGCCTATTTGATTGCATGCCACGAAAATCAACATTTGGAACGCTTGCATTTTCTTTGGGGAGAATCACTGGCGGGAATCTATTTCAAATTCCAGAAATGCCCGAAATATGCCTTTAATATCATCATTTGGAATCTTTATCTTTCACCTGAATTCGAACACTGAAATCTCTAAAACTGTCTCTTATTGATAACGCTGTTCACTTTCAATATCGTCACATCCAAATGCTAATCAAAATCATTCTTCTCAGAATTATGAATTTTAAGTGATATTCATGAGTTTATATTTGTCGAGTTTGATTTCGCTTTCACCGAAGAATGTTAAATAAAAACGATAATTTTTTTCCTGATTATTTTGTGAAGAAGAAATAATGCTTGTAAATGTCGATAGTTTGTCTGTTTTGCCCGATGGCTAAATCGTATTTCATCGATTGCAAAGATGAACTAAATATCCGAATTAAAGTGACGTTTTTCTCCTTTTTCATACGAGACAAAGAAATTACTTGATAAGAGAAACAACTTCATGCATACTTAGAACAAGAATTGTGAGTTGTGCGGACATGGAAAAACAATTGAGTTTCTCATAAAGAAATCTATTCAGATGTATTGAGAGTCCAGTACTATCAGCCGAACCAGTGAAAAGATATTCAAGAATATTCAGATTATTATTTTTTCTTTTTTTCTAACGAAACCATCGATTGATTTGAAATTTCATTTCTGTTTTCGTTGCTTATTAAATGTTTGACTTGTTTTCAATTTTTTTTCTCATTCAAAATAAAAATTGTCGTGTTTTATTTTTCTTTGGAAAAGGACAATGACCAATATTGTTCGCGCATGCGTGTTGAACAAAAAGTAAAATTACCGACATGTGATAAATGAGAATGCTTTTAGGGCTTGAAGAATATGAAAATGAGTTTTATTTAGATCAATCTAGATGTTATTGTATGTATGCATTTGTTCCAGACATTAATCTACATTTATAGATATGTCTGTTGTTATATTTGTGTGAGAAGCGATTGGTATTAACTATGCATGAAAGAATAGGTATCAGCGATCATTTCCGTAGAATATAATAATTATCTATTTTTAAACCTTATTCACCTTTTGCTGTATTTCCTCAGTCATTTTTCTATCTCAGTCTTTGTAATTTAATGCCTATTCACAAACAAATTACGAATTTTCCTCAAGAATATTCTCATTGGCCTTAAGTGGCTACGATTTGGCTTTTCAAAGAGAAAAGCAACATTTATTTTTGCGTTTGTACTTTTGCACTTCCCTTAACTGAAGAGCAAACAAAAGAATTTAAATCCTTGTTATATTCTGTCAATTTATAGAAATTATTCTTGTGCAAGGATCGTGGCTCGTCTTGCAATGATGTTGGCTTGCCGCGGGATTTTGTAAAAATAATTGGTTCCAATTATATTCTAGAACTTTTCGATTTCTATTTTGCAGAGTTTCATAGAATTCGGCAAAAACTTTTCAGTTTTACGTCAAATGAAAGAAACAATATTTTTTATTCATCACCAATCATTCTTCTTTCTCTTTCTTTGGGAAAGTACATTGCGTATATCACGTTCTTTGGCAGCATTATACATCAGTCTTCAGCTATATATGTGAGTCTTTTCGCCCGTGTATGTGTGTGCGTGCGAAAGGATATGTATTTTTATTTATTTTATCTTTTGATATTAGATTAAGAAAAATAACTGCAACATAAAAGATAAAATAGCAACAACAATGAAAACCACTAAAATATGTCGTTCTTTTTCTTTCTTTTTAATTATTGAATTCTAATTGAAATTTCGTCCGTTGGAGAAAATAACACTTTTATTAAGGGAGGAAATATTTCGGCTGCGAAACATTGAATAAATTCTATTTTCCATTAATTCTTTCATGTGTTTCGGGGATTTAAAAAAAAAGATTCATAAAACTTGTATAATTAGGTGTTGAAAGGTTTTGTTGTTATAAATGTCGGACAGCAAGAAGAAAGATGGCGCTGAGCAGAGAAATTGGAAAAGAATAAATAGATTTATTGGTGCAATATAATCAGGTGTGTGAAAAATAAGAAATTGAAAAAAAAAACAAATAGATAAAACAGACAATGTTTATAACGGAAGAAAAATACAAGCCTAAAAAAAGAAATCAATTGAAAAATTAAAAAAAATCAAAACAACACGTGAAAATGAAAAAAGAGAAACGAATATCAAATTTCATCAAAATTAAACTTCAATTAAAAACAGCTGTAGGTGTCACGTGTAGAAAACACTTATCAAACTTGTGTAAAAATCCATTATTGTTATAGAGGGTTTTATCCTTACTGGACTCAACATTTATGAACTTCTGTCCGCCTTAGTGAAGAAGCCATTATTTTCATTTCTCAAACCAAACATTTAACATCAAATTTTCCTTTTTCATAATTTCGTATCTTTTATTCTGTTCTAACTTTAAAAAAACATTTGAAAATGTTCCTTCATTCTTCGAGAATATATTATTTTCTCTATTTCATTGCTTTTTTATAAAAAAATATCGGTCATATGTTTAAACATTATAAATCAGACAAGAATTGAACGTTTTCAAAAACTAACAAATCTTGTCGATTAAATTTATTTTGGAAGAAATTAATGTCTGTCGGTGGCTAATCCTTTCTTGTATTTTAAATTTATTTTATTCTAATTGTTTGGTTATTTCTGTTTAGCAGCATGTCGACCCGCATGGATTATTTAATGCCGAAAACTAAACAAAAATTCCAAACTTTATAATAAAAAAATGACATTGTTACATGATTAAATGATAGTTACTTAATTAGAACCCTAAAAGGTGCTACTACCCTAGGTGAAGGTGGAACTGGGAACAAAAACCAATTCAGAGATTGTTCCACGCTCCTCAAAACCTCGGATCTATCGATCAGATACCTTGCAGCCGGATGTAGTTTATCGTCATGCCCAGGGATAACGTTCTAAGCTTTCTTGTTCTTTCGTTTTCTAAGAAGCCTTTAGAAAGTTTTAGAGAGAACGTACGGGATGAATTCTTGTTTAATTGGAAAGAAGTCAGCAAATATCGTATGTTTATTGAATGGTTAAACTGATGAATTGCATTTTCAAGTTAGAAACCACGGTATTTTGCAGTCGTATTTTCTCCTAAAACGAACCACAGATTTGTAACTGCGTATGCATATTTATACATATTTATGTGGGTGGGTGATGAATTTTCATTGGCCCAATCGCAATTTACTCGACCCACACACTTGAATATGAAGCTATTAAGAGATGAATGAATAATAAAAGCAACTGATGTATTGGAAAAACATGTTTTTTCAATGCTGAGAGGAAATAAAGTAAGACACAAATTTCAACGATTATTCCAATTATGATTATGAAATCGGGAGAAAAGTTATGGAAAAACACACCTACTCCTCAGATAATGGACTCTCCCTCTTATATTAAGAGTTAACAGGAAGTACTTAGGGAGTTCTTAGCATTTCTGAAAAGTTCTAGAAAGTTCTTTAGAGTTATTTTGGAGTTCAGTAGAACTACTAGTTAGTTCTAGTTTGGACAAAGTTGGACGAAGGCAGTTGATATTAGTCGGTAGTTAGCCGAATACTAAGGAGTCAGCTTCCAGTGGAAGATTACCAATTTCCTAACATTTTGGGTGCGTTAAGTCGATTAGCAACCAACATAGCACGATTATAACTTTCAGTGAGAAAACTACTCCATAACAAAATTAATGAAATTCTTTCATTTAGATGAAGAAAAAGAATGGACAATAAGCAAAATCTTAACACTTCACTTACATATAGATGGAACAAAATAAAAAAATGTTGTCTGACTTGAAAATCAGATTGAACTCTGACACAGTCTCTTGGCTCTGGTTAAAATAATCAATTATCTTAGTCACTAAGTAAATTAATAATTATTTACTAAGCATGGGTTAGTCAGGGATAAGACCAAAGTACTGCGTTACTAAGTGAGGATAACGGATTAGTCTACAAGAGTACTTTGTTGACTAAACAATGTGAAAATGGTTGGATTTGCCTCCAGGTTTGTTTGATATTGCGTTGCACTGCAGACAAGCAAAGCTAAAGTTGCCATTTAAATCAATTGTGGAAGCGTATAAATCCGTAAAAATCAAACTTCAGATGATGTTGGATGACTCCAAGGATAAAGCAATAAAACCATTATATCCTACATTAAAAACAGGCAGAAAGTGGAAAGTCAGAGAGACAATAACAAGACAATCTAGCTTTCAATGAAGTCATCCGAAAATTTCAATGGTCATCCAAAATGTAAGGAACGAAGAAGATAAAAGAAGACTCGTAAAAGGAGTACAACAATCCCAACAAGGCCATTGAACAAAATGGAAGGAGGCTCTGCAGAAGTCTATTACAAGGAAGGACATTTGGCAGATGGCTCAGTTTTTTAATAAGTTCCACATATGACCTGCTACCATCTAAGAACAATCTTGTTAAATGGAAGAAAGTGAGCAATCGAACTTGTCCCCCGTGTAAGGAAAATCCACAAACATTAGAACATGTTCTTAGTTCTTGTAAAACAGACCTTGGCAATGGAAGATATACATGGAGGCACAATAGTGTTTTGGATGAGCTGATCAAAATTATAAAGAAATATATGAAGTCTGAGTCATCTAATTCAACCTAGAAATTTGTTGCGATGGTTTACAAAATGTTATATTCCCAGTAGGTGAAAACGTGGTTATGTAAAGAAAGATAAATGAATGAAACAAGAGGATAAACTATTAATAAAACTTTATTAATTAAATTACAATTCGAATGATGAGTCGAGCAGCTGGTTGCATAGAGATAAAACGTGGGCCTTGGAGATCTGCCTAGCTCACCTTGATGTCATGGCCGAAGCAAAACTGGCACATTTCCGGTAGAAAAATGAAACCAAAGCCTTGAATGCGTTTTAGGACATTACTGATCCGTTCTGTTAAATTATTATTTAATCGTCCGACAACTATAATATCGTCTATGTACGCAGCCTAACCATTGGATCCATGGTCTCCTGGAAGATGTTTGGGGCTGTTTTTACTTCAAAAGGAGGCCTCGTAAATTGGAATAACCCACGATGCGTTCTCTGGCAGCTTTAGAAACTAAATAGACTTCTGTCAGATCTGGTGTCGCAAAGTAGGTTCAACAATTGAGTGTCGTGAAAAGGTCATCCAGGAACGGTAATGGGTATTGGTGGCTGTCAAGCGCTTTGTTGCGTCCAGTTGAATATTCAGCACGAAACCGAATCGAGAAATCAGCTTTTTAACCACTACAATGGGAACTTTACTATGAATATTCTACAGGTGTAATAACACTAACTCTTTCTAAATATGTAAACGCACAAGAATTAATTTGTAAGCAAGTAAAAAGAAGTTCAACAAAAAATCTATTCTTTTCAGATTGTTCTTATAATTGCCCAACAGTAGGCAGATGAGATGCAATAGCAATCTTTGTTGTATAAACGAATCTATTCAATAGTAATGTTAATAAAAACCGTTTCCCTACAAGGAAACATAATTATAATTGCCCAACAGTAGACGCATAATATGCAACAGCAATCTTCGTAGGATAGACAAATCTTTTCAAATTCTTTTCAATAGTAATACTAATAAAACTCCTTTCCCTACAAGGACACATTATTATAATTGCTCAACAGTAGGCAGATGACATGCAATAGCAAACTTCGTTGTATTCATTATTATTCTCAATAGTAATGTTAAATAAAAACCGTTTCCCTAAAAGTAAGCATAATTAGAATTGCCCAACTGTAGGCAGATGTGATGCAATAGCAATCTTTGTTGCTTACACGGATCTTTTCAATAGTAATGTTAACAAAAACCGTTTCCCTACAAGGAAACATAATTATAATTACCCAACAGTAGACAGATTATATGCAATACAAATCTTCGTTGTATACACGAATCTTTTCAATAGTAATGTCAATAAATTCGTTTCCCTACAAGGAAACATAATTATATTTGCTCAACAATAGGCAGATGACATACAATAGCAATCTTCGTTGTATACATTATTCTTTTCAATAGTAATTGAAATAAAGACAGTTTCCCTATAAGAAACATAATTATAATTGCCCTACAGTAGGCAGATGATATGCCACAGCAATCTTCGTAGTATAGACGATTCTTTTCAATAGTAAAGTAAATAAAAACCGTTTCCCTACAAGGAAGCATAATTTTAATTGTCCAACAGTAGGCAGATGATATGCAATAGCAATCGTTGTTGCCTAAACGAATCTTTTTAATATTAATATTAATAAAAACCGTTTCCCTAAAAAGAAGCACAATTCTAATTGCCCAACAGTAGGCAGATGATATGCAATAGCAATCGTTGTTGCCTAAACGAATCTTTTTAATATTAATATTAATAAAAACCGTTTCCCTACAAGGAAGCATAATTTTAATTGTCCAACAGTAGGCAGATGATATGCAATAGCAATCGTTGTTGCCTAAACGAATCTTTTTAATATTAATATTAATAAAAACCGTTTCCCTACAAGGAAGCATAATTTTAATTGTCCAACAGTAGGCAGATGATATGCAATAGCAATCGTTGTTGCCTAAACGAATCTTTTTAATATTAATATTAATAAAAACCGTTTCCCTACAAGGAAGCATAATTTTAATTGTCCAACAGTAGGCAGATGATATGCAATAGCAATCGTTGTTGCCTAAACGAATCTTTTTAATATTAATATTAATAAAAACCGTTTCCCTACAAGGAAGCATAATTTTAATTGTCCAACAGTAGGCAGATGATATGCAATAGCAATCGTTGTTGCCTAAACGAATCTTTTTAATATTAATATTAATAAAAACCGTTTCCCTACAAGGAAGCATAATTTTAATTGTCCAACAGTAGGCAGATGATATGCAATAGCAATCGTTGTTGCCTAAACGAATCTTTTTAATATTAATATTAATAAAAACCGTTTCCCTAAAAAGAAGCACAATTCTAATTGCCCAACAGTAGGCAGATGATATGCAATAGCAATCGTTGTTGCCTAAACGAATCTTTTTAATATTAATATTAATAAAAACCGTTTCCCTAAAAAGAAGCACAATTCTAATTGCCCAACAGTAGGCAGATGATATACAATAGCAATCGTTGTTGTATAGACGAATCTTTTCAATAATTAATAAAAACCGTTTCCCTACAAGAAAACATAATTATAATCACACAACAGTTAGCAGATGATATGCAGGCGCAATTTTTTGTACAGACGAATCTTTTCAATAATAATGTTAATTAAATCCGTTTCTCTATAAGGAAACATGCTGAATTCATTGTCTGTGCTGCCAGTACTGCTTTCATTTCAAATTTATAATTTTTTCTCTTAAAACACTTTTTCAGAAAAATATGTTTTTCAAATCCAGTGGCTGTTATAGCTCTTTTCAGTATTGATGAAGTTTTCCCTTTTAACATTTTATTTGAAATAGTGTGAGATATCGCTATCATGATTATGTCATCATTTTCACTTCAAGTGAAATTTTATTCATTTCACTTTCAACTTTTTATTGAATTCGGAGAATAATTAAATTATTTTCAAAAATCCAGTCTCATTGTCGAGTGATGCTTTGTTAGTTCTTATTTTTTTGTTTCTTTTTTTGTTTTTAGCTTTCTTAATTTCCTTATCGGTAGGTTCATTATTGTTTATGTTTGGAGATGGACCTTGTAATGATTGGATGAATATTGATATATGTAATATATCAGCATCTTTTTTTTTTTTTGCTTGTCTACACATTTTAACACATTCTATATACCTTTTGGCTTAATTAATTTTCTTACCAATATTTTTAGAGATATTGGTTTCTCAAAGAATTCTCTTATTATTTAAATTTGTATTTCCTCCTCTATTTTCTTCTTCTGTTTGTTTCTTACTTGTATTAGTTTTTAAAACTCAGAATTGCCATCCCATGGGCGTGTCGTTTTTCTTCTAGGTGTTCTTGGAATGGTCACATGCGCTTCAGCTACTGACGAGATGACAACATTATTTGATTCCACCATGTTTTCATCAAGACCTATTCACAACATTCTGGACTCTACTTTATCCCTGAATTCGTGAAAACCTTAATTTTTGAGCTTCTATCTTATAACTCAGCGTTTTTATTGATTTATGTGAGTGGAAACGAGATATTTTTTTGGTTGGTGCTGTCGATTTCGTTACAAGTTGTCTGTGATCTGACTCCGAAGAGGATTTGTATAGTCTAACATCTGTCACAAACTGCCTAATCCAACATTCTGAAATGCTGAAATCAATAATCTTTTCATTATATTATCTGGGTTATGCCAAGTGATGCGGTATTTCATGGGATGATCAAACAATGTGTTAAGGATCGAGTCTCTTTTTAGGAAACAAAAGTTTAGTAAGGGTTTACCATTATTTGAGGTTTCCGTTTCAAAGAGTGATGTCTCCTTACCATCAAATTAACACAGTAGCATTAAAATCTACATTAATAGATAAATGCCTGAATTTTTCTAATATACAAATTTGAATTCACTCTGTGCAGAATTTATTTTGCATTTAAAGCATAAACTTATATCATTCGGACCTTACAGCCATGAACAGCAAATATCGACAGCCAGTAGCATAACATATTTTTGATAAAAAAAGTTAAGATTACATTATTTGCTATAATATAAACGATCGTCCCTAATTTTAATTTTGTGATTTTAAATCAAAGACGGAATTTAGAGTCAGTCTCAAAAGCTTAGAAAAAGCAGAAAACCAAATAATTTATGTAAAGTAAGGTGAAGCAAATTTACACTAACTTTTTTTTTTCTTGGAGGGATGCAAGTTTAAGAGGCAACAATGTTATTAAAGATTTGACATCAGATATAATTATCTCGAAAAGCATTTCGTTGTTTCAGTTTAAATGATGTGAGCAGCGGTAGTAAATTAGATGATTGTCGTCTTGTATTAAGTGGAGGTTCTCTGAATGGGTTATTAATTAGGGCGTTAGTCTAAGATTTAGTGTCTGGCCGAAGGGTAGAACGATAGCACAGTCAATAAAGATTACGATCCATAAACTGTTCTGCGTAATAAACTTGCTTGCAGAATACGGCTCCTCTAACGCCCGCCAAAATGTTTGTGTTATATAAATTAAAAGACAATAACGAAAAGGAGAAAATAATTGATGGATTCACATTACAATTAAGAAAATATCTAATACGACATGGCTTTCACACGTGAACAGAGAAATCGACTTGGAAAAGAACGCTTTTTCTTTAATCGTTATCAACCTGTGAGAAAATGGGATTAAAATAAAAGAATCAAAGGAAAATGTCGAAAGATCAAAACATTGGGAATATAGAGAAAAGATTGTCAGCCAAAATAAAAAAAATGGCGGAAGAGAAAATTATAGAGTTGAGAACATCATGGAAATGACGTTGACTTCAGTGAATTAATTGCAACATCTAGAAATGCAAATTAAAAAATGAAATAACACGCACACACGCATGTACGCAGTGACACTTAGATAGATTATACATACCGTGCCCGTTAAAATATTTTTTATACTAAATTTCGTTCTCCCTCCATCTATGGGTTAAATAGTAAGCAGGACATTGGATTTTACAGAATAGTTGGCAAACAGTCTACCGCATAAAGAAATGGTAACCTACTGCGGGAAAATATTCTACCCAGTCAGTCAGTCATGTCTCTTTCGAGACATGATCGCCCAAGCGTATATGACGTATGCCTTTCAGTTGGTTGACTAAATTTCGCTAAAAACAAGCCGCTCAAGTTAGAAGGTTACTGATAAAATGTTTATGAGGAATGAGGTGAGCGGTATGAATGGCACTGAAATGACAATATCGAAACAAAACTTATACTTTGTAGGGGATAATAATTTGTACATGTTCTAAACTATAATTTATAATAAATATTCACAGCTCTATATTGTATATCGAGGTGTGTGTGTGTGTGTGTGTGTGTGTGTGTGTGTGTGTGTGTGTGTGTGTGTGTGTGCTATCAAATGTAGGAATGATAATAAAAGACTTTTGAAAATGGTAAACTAACATTCTTTTGGGGAATTTATAATTCAAAGATGAACTCAAACGGAGGAAGAGTGTCCTAAATATAGGGGAAAAAAAAAGATAGAAAATTCTTAACACAAAAACCATCATCGGTGTTTAACCAAATTTTTATAAAGAAAAAACTGCTGCTCAAAGACATCTAATATATACATACATACACAAACACATGGAAGGACACGCACACACACACACACACACACACGCACGCGCACACACACACATATGAATTGAGATCAAATACATTATCATTCGAATCCCTCATAGGCAAGCTACAATTATGATACACTTAAACACATATATTATGCACACGAACGTTGCTTGACAAGTCAAATGCACGTGAAGTCTACTTAAACAATAAAATCAAACAGCACAATAGCAGAATTAATTTTTCCCGTGTCTCATTTGCTGATGAAACTTCATAGACAGTTTCTATTCGGTCTTTATACTATCATACGCATCGTTCATTCAGCAAGGAATTAGAACAGTCTCAGCTATTGGGCGTGTATAATGATAATATACACGCTAAAAAGTCTGCCTCCTTCTACTGAACGCCCGTAGCTCAGAGGTAGAATCGCCAACTGACGCCACTACGGTCGGGTTTCAATCCTGGGTAAAAAGCAATCGGCTGTCTAACCATTCTGATGAGCTGTGAGACAGCGAAACAGATCTGCCTGAAGATGACTATATATATATATATATATATATATATATATATATATATACGTGCTTCAACAAAAACGCGATAAGTAAGGTTTAAATAAAAAAATTCCTGATGCTTTTTTTCATTTCTAGTTAATGTATGAAATTTAATATTTACAATAAGCAAAATATTTTGCTGTATTTCAAAACTAATTGAATTTGATCAGAAAGAGTTTTCTCGTGAAATCGATAAAAAAATTTGATTTTCGCGTCATATTTAGCAATCGGTTATCATAATGTGACTATTTATTAAAAAACCAAAAATAAAATATACTTTTTTGAAACTTTGAGGAATATTAGATGATTTAAAGTTTAATTAATCTTAATTGAAACAAACATTACTTTAAATTAAAATATCGCAGAAATGCATTTTTAACTGTTATGGTGAAACACACTTATTCCTCAGATAATAGACTCTCCCTCCTATATTAATAAGAGTTAACAGGAAGTTAAATCGAGAAGTTCTTGGGAAGTTCATAGGAGTACTTAGAAATTCTAGAGAGTTCTTTAGAGTTCTATTGGAGTTCAGTAGAACTATTAATTAGTTCCAGTTTGGAAATAGTTGGACTTAGGCAGTTGATATTAGTCGGCAGTTAGCCGAATACTAAGGAGTCAGCTTTCAGTGGAAGATCCCTAAGTTCCTAATATTTAGGGTGCGTTAAGTCGATTAGTAACCGACAGAGCATTATTTTAACCTTCAGTGCGAAAACTACTCCACAACATTAACACAGCTGTAGGTGTTTATTTAAGGTTGACAACTTGACGGAATTGTAAAGTCTTTTTTCTACGATGCACATATCTGTAAAAAAATACTCGAGGAATATAATATGAGGACCTTTTGATATAATTTTTAACTACTTAGCAACTAAAAATTTAGAAAAATGTGCTCCGTAATGTAATGTTTTTTTTTTTAATTACCTATCTTATTTTATTTTTTGATCTATGAACGCCCATATTAAAATATATATATATATTTGGCACGTTTATACATACACGGAAAAGAAAGTTCTGAATTTAAAATCCCTGGTGGTCACTCAATTCTATTAAACTTTATATTTATAATTAACAAATATAGTTATTTAATAAAAGATATCATTCCAACGGTACAAATTAATAGTTTAAGTAGAACCTGAATCTCCCATATGTCGGGAAGAAGCAGGTTCGAATCCTGCTCGAAGATAGATATTTTTCCTAACAAAAGTTTTCGAATATTCAGGTCGGTGGATATAAATAAATGTCCTGTTTAATTATAGAAAAACAGGCCATCCACTCATATACGAGTATCCATTAAAAATAATGTTCAAACAAAAACATTTAGATAAAAATGTCGGTTAATACCATTTTGTAATTTATACATTGTAACTTTGTTATTACAATTGTTTATAAAAGCATTATATCAGTAGATAAAAATTTTCATGTTTTAGAACAACTTTAAACGACCATAAACCTAATTATGAGACAAATCTATCCACTAGAATCATCAACCTCAATAGGTCAGAAATTGGTAAAATCAGTAAAATTATACTAGAATGGATCAACAACCAAATCAAACAGAACCTTGGATTACTACAGCGGACAAATACAACTGATGTCATAAATTGGATTTGCAATATAAAGGATAAAAACAACTGTTCTTTAATCCAATTTGACATCGTTGATCAAATTCCAAAGATCTTTTCACTTTGCGACTGGAATTCGCCACACAGTATTCGTACTTAACTAAGGATGAATATAATATTACAATGGCCACTGACATCCGTTATTATCTACAATCAAGAACAATGGATAAAACATAATTCTGGTGACCAATCTGACATTACAATGTGTGCGTTAGACGCAGCAGAGTCTTCCAGCCTCATTGGTTTATTAGCTCTATACAATCTTACCTCACACTATGACATTAACACATATGATATAAGGTTATATAGAGATGATAGAATTATGATAGTACAAATTTCCACACATGTGAAAACCGATCAAATTAGAAAACTAATCCAAAGAGAATTCAAAAGTCTAAACATAAATGAAATAATCAACATTAATTTAAAATTAGTAAACCTCTTTGATGTAACACTAGATTTAGTAAATAATATTTATAAACCATATATCGTTGCCGTCTTGCGGCCATTGGCCGAGATAGAACTCGCTACACCCACTCCAGTATTCCTTGTGCATTTGGAACCCCGGCGCAGTTTTGTAGCGAAATTCATAACTTGTCAAATAGCTGAATACTTGAGGGCTACCAAGGGTGTTTTTATTGTGTTTATTGTGACACCAACACTAGATGGGTTGCCTCCAGGCCCCACCCTGTTGTTTAACCCATAACTGGAGGGAAGTGACGGATTAATACCTTTACCAAGGGTACCAGTGCTTAAGTGAATGCAGGGTACTCAACTGGAATTCGAACTCGGCTCACCGATTTCTCTTTCCAAGCCGATATCCACTGCACCACAACGCACATCCGTCATTGAACGCTTACAGCGCCTGGTATTCCAAAGCGGTCACCCATCTAAGTACTGACCAGGCTCAACATTGCTTAACTACGGTGATCGAACGAGAACCGGTGTATTCAATGTGATATGCCGGAAGCCATATATAAAACCTAATGACGATCCATTATACATCCACCTAAAGTCTAATCACTCGCAATTACAGTCAAACATATACCCTCCTCCATAGAATATAGAATTAGTAAAAACTTTTCTAGTGAAGAAGTATTTTATAAGCATACAGATTTTTATAATAATACACTAAGGAATAGTGGCTATAAAAGCCATATTAAATACATAAAAATATATTTGAAATGATTTGTTTGAACGTTATTTTCGATTAATACTCGTATTTAAGTAGATATTCTGTTCATAATCAAACAGTATTATATATTTATTTCTACCGGCCTGATTATTTACGATAATCATCATGTTACGGAAATTAACGAAGATTAATAAAACTGGTTATAAACAACCGAAAATTTGAAATGATTTGTTTGAACATTATTTTCGATCGATACCCGTATTTAAGTAGATATTCTGTTTTTAATTAAACAGTAATATTCATATCTACCTGCCTGATTATTTAATTGCCAGTTGTTTATAACCAAGTTTCGTTAATCTTCATAAAAAATAAGACTATAACAGGAAAAATAGAAATAGGAAAATCATTTGGTATATCCCTTCTTTTAACCAAATAGTTAGCACTAAGTCAGGGCTGAAGTTTCTAAATCTAATTGACAAATACTTCCCTAAAGAGTAAATCCCTCTGAGTATTTTTTTTATAAAAACACCCTTAAATTAGCTTATAGTTGTACAAATAATCTATATATTTTTTTAAAATCAAAATAATAAAACTTTAAATCAGCAGGTAAACCAAAGTAACAATAATTATCTAAATAATGAACATAACAATAATAAAAAAATTATGTAATTACTGAAATCCTAACAATTGCCCACTGGAAGATTGGTGTCTAACAAATTCTATTTCTTTTTCCAAGCCGATATCCACTGCACCACAACACACATCCGTCACTAAACGCATACAGCACCAGGTATTCCCAAACGTCACCCATCTAAGTACTGACCAGGCTCAACGTTGCTTAATTTAGGTGACATAGGGAGAACCGGTATATTCAATGTGATATGGCCGTAAGCCTTAATGCACTAAGGAATAGTGATTATAAAAACCATGATATCAAATACATAAATATATATGACTAACAGGAAAAATAGAAATAGAAAAATCATTTGGTATACACAACCTTTTAACCAAATAGTTAACACTAAATTAAGGTTGAAGTTTCACAATTTAATTGAGAAACATTTCCATAATAATAACCCTCTGCATATTTTTTTATAAAAACACCTTTAAATTAGGTTATAGTTGTACACATAATCTGGAATTTTTTTAAATCATAGTAATAATGTCTTAAATCAGCACGTAAACCAAAGTAACAACAATTATCCAAATAATGAAAATGGCAATAATAAAAATTTATGTTATTGTCGAAATCCTAAAAACTGCCCACTTGAAAATAGATGTGTAACAAATTCTATTATGTATCAATGTACTATAACATCAAATGAAGAAGTTTACATTGGATCTACTATAAACACTTTTAAGCGGCGTTGGTATATGCATTTAACAAATAAACCGCACTGAGACCAAACATCCCTTTCTGCGTATTTTCGGAAGTTAAAAGATACAAACAAAACCCCAAAGTAAAATGAAAACTTCTGAAAAAACAAGAATCTGTAAGTCGTTCTATGACATCTGTCTTCTGTGTCTGAATAAAAAGCTACAGATTTTGAGGTTCCCTAAAAAAAATAATGTACTAAATCGGAGGGATGAATGACGGTTTTATGTAAACATCGAAAATATTTTTGTCTAAAATTTAATTACAATTGTTCAATTATCACTTATGCTCTAATATAACTTAAAAATTAAAAACCATTTTACTAAACTCAATGACCCACACAATACTTATTTGGTTTTCTTAACTGCAATATACCTTAGAATATCATAATTATTTAATTTTAATTCTAACCTAATCATTCCAGCCCATTTACTCATGAGGTAGTACAAAGTTATTTTTTAAGAAAACCTGAAATCTAACCTGCTGTTAAAAAATATTGTCTACCGATTTAAATAATGTATGGTCCCACTATGCATCTTACCAGACGAAATTAAAAAGTGCTTGCCATGACATCAGGCTACTCTGATTCCTTTCGCGACACAAATCTTCAACTTCATAGTTCAACTAAATTCTCAATTTTGATTGAACAATATTGATACACCTACAAGCATATTCTCAAACTACCATTCTCTATTTGTCTAAATAACCATGAATGTATCTTATATTTTCTAAATAAATCATTTTCTCTATTTATTCTAAAATATCACCTACAGAAGAACAGTATTGTACTGAAACATGAACATTTTTGTGTGGTTATATAATGCTTTTATAAACTAATGTAATAACAAAATAAAAATATTAAGCTCCATTTTGTATTGAGCACTCTTTATAAAAGTATATGACTGAACAGTGGGTTCTAATCTACTTGTTCTTTCAAATCCTTATAATATATTTTTACGGACTCTCCCGTCGATTTCGACGTATGAGAGTCTCACTCAGTTAGACTGCCACACAAAGAATTGTTTAGAGTGGTGAAGGCTTGTGTAGCACCATCCACATTTTTTTGGAACCGCTGATAGCAAACAATCGGTGCAGAAGTTCGCCACAGATTGCATGAACAGCAGACCTCAGTTATTTAACCCATAACTGGAGGGAATGGACGGATTAATACCTTTCCCAAGGGTAGCAGTGCGCAAGTGAATGCAGAGTGTTCGACTGAAATTGGAACTCGGCTCACCGATTTCCCTTTTCAAGCCAACATCCACCGCATCACAACGCACATCCGTCAATAAACGCTTACAGAACCTGGTATTCCCAAGTGGTCACCCATCTAAGTACTGACCAGGCTCAACTTCTGTGATCAAGCGGGAACCGGTGTATTCAACGTGATATGACCGTGTATATATATATATATGCATATAAGTAAATTAACACACACACACACACACACACACACACACATATATATATATATATATATATATATATATATATATATATATATATAGTAAATTAACCTAGTGAGCCAACAAACCTACCAAGGTTTAAGCTAAACGGATCTTCAGGGAACGCTGGCCAGTATTCCCTGAAAATCCGTTTAGTTGAACCCTTTGTAGATTTGTTGGCTCACTAGGTGAATTTACTTATTCTGCTTTGCTTAAGTAATGAACGCTTTTTTGTTATTGATTACTCGTCTCGGGTTTTTTCTTTGGGCTACGTACTGGCTCGGCCCAAATCGCTTTGGCTGATGTTTATGTGCTTAGCTCTTTCTTTTTTTTTACAGACATTTTTTCCTTCCTTGTATATACGATGAGGGTTTTTCGAAACGATTATAGTGATAAGTTTGCATTTTTATATATATATATATATATATATATATATACGGTTAGACATCCGATTGGTTTTAACCCAGTATTGAAACCCGACCGAATTGGCGTCAGTCGGCAATTATACCTCTGAGCTATGGGCGCTCGGTAGAAGGAGGCAAACTTTTAGCGTATCCTGTATCATACGCCAATAGCCAGAGTGCTCTAATTCATTACTGAATGATGCTAGAGTAGCTACTGTTTTTCAAAGTCTACCTTCTTCCAGAGTGCTCAATCAGGGTGTGAGAGTGTAAATAGTCATCTGCAGACAGATCTGTTTCGCTGTATCACAGCTCATCAGTACGGTTAGACATCCGATTGCTTTTAACCCAGGATTGAAATATATATTTGTTGTCTGTTATCGTTTTATAGCAATGTTTTATGTCAGCACAAGATAAAATCGTCATTGATGGTGGATGTCTTCATGTTAACGTCCCTGTAATCTCTCTGAAGATGGCTCATGTGAGCCGAAAGCTTAGAACCAGCATAATAAAGAAATATCTAAATGTTGGACATCGTTATTTTCACCTGAAATTAAAGCCAGAATACGATGTTTAGAACGGCTCATGATATTCATTGTCTGTTATTAGTAACAATTTATGTTTTTATATATATGTAATGATAAAATTAAATTATTAGCATAGATAGATAGATAGATAGATAGATAGATAGATAGATAGATTTTGGTTTGTACATACATATCCCTGTTTGTACATTCTGTCCAATTTATGCTTGTGCTATACCTTTCGTGTATATGTGTGTGGAACTTGTATGTAGAAGCATCTCTTCGAAGTAACACAAGAAATCTACAACATCTCTATAATCTTTCTAAAGCAAAAGCAGACATCTTGTCACAGACGCCCCACCCGCTCTACAGCCACACCCCACTTCTAATAAACACTGAAATGTACAAGAATCCGTCACCTGCAGTGGAACAATAAAACTACTCACATAACTCGAGACGATTATAAGTAATGGCGAGCGGCTGTAGGTGGGTGGGGGACATCTGGTGGGCGAAATATCTGCGACGAAATTAGCGACGATAATGGGAGAAAGAAAAAAAAGATTTCTTTTATTCTCAAAGCAGAGGTGTCAATTTCATAAATAATTCATACTCCATAGGATATAAAATAAAAACAATAACATTTGTTTGATACTTTGCATGTTATTTTCACTTTTATTTGATAATTCTGAATGCTTAGTTTCAGAAATGTTGTTCTGAAAGACGGAATAGCGAAAAGTTTTTAGCAAAAGAAACACAATTTCAAAAGTCTTATAAAAGAAAAAACTCGCCCTTCCATTTAAAAAGAAAAGAAACGGAAAGATAACAAGGGAAATGTTGGGTAGGAACAAGGATATTTGCCAGTGCAGTTTGGTTCAAGGTCACAAGTCTAAGACAGCCAATAAGAATCTCACGCTAAACGGTTACCTCATGTTGGAAAGAAAATGGTAACTAGAACTGAGGTTGAAGAAATAATGCCAAACATTTACTACAAATGATACATATTTCCATGGTTATCCGAGTCTGTGTGCAGTGATGAAAAGTAGATTCGTACAGAAGCAATTTATTAAACCTTCATTCAAGAAAGAACAACTTAGAAGTGATATAAAGCCATATTTAATTCATTTACTTGTTTTCCTATTACGATTTTCTACTTGAAGATAAACTGTCAACAAATATTCACTAGTTAAATAAGAGTAGCCCCCAATATCTTTTAAACAAACGACATAGAACGAAAAAAGTTACAAGAAATATATTTTTTTGAAATCATTTCACCCCAAGCAAGGCGCTAACGCCATTGATGTGAAGGGGGTTACATAATAGAGTTTAAAAGTATTAGGCAGAAGGAGAGTGAAGAGAAATACGAACCATCTACAGGGGGTGAAAGAGAAAGGGCAAGAGAATGATGTGAACATAGGAATGAAGACAGTTACGAAGAGAGAAAGGAAAAGAACAAGATACACGGTGTGATGTAGAAAGGGCTGGAGTTACATAAGAGAGTTAAAGTATTAGGCAGAAGGAGAGTGAAGAGAAATACGAACCATCTACAGGGGGTGAAAGGGCAAGAGAAGGATGTGAACACAGGAATGAAGACAGTTACGAAAGTAGAGAAAAGAAAAAGAACAAGATACGCGGGGTGATGTGGAAAGGACTGGTGTTAAGTGAATAAGAGATGGGAATTGACTTTGCATTGTTGCAATGAGACCTTGTTGCCAGTTTGGTTGCACGAGTACATTCTTGTGGAGGGGGCACCAGTGACTCAAGTTCGCCAGAGCAGGTCGGAACCAATCACATTACAGATTCTCCTCTCGAACCTTTCGAGAACACTGAGATGAATAGCAGGGGCGCCTGACCAGATATGACAACAGTATTCCATGCACGGTCAAATGGTTGATTTGTATATTTGCAAAATGGATTCATGCGGAAAAACTTCCTGGCCCGACACAGTGACCTAACTTTTCTTGCACTGGATTTAGCAATTGATTCAATGTAATTATTCCACTTGAGGTCGGAAGATAGGGTAAGGCCGAGGAGACGCAGTGTATTGCTTTCAGGGAAACTTGCTTGTCCCATGCTTATGGGAGGCAGGAGTGATTGCCTGTGATGGTTGACAGATAAGAGTTTCGTTTTATGTATCATATAAAGTAAAAATAAAATAATAAAAGATTGTTTTTGGGAGAGATACACCTTTTGTTACTAGTAGATTCTGAATATGTATGTTTCTGAAATAAGAAAATTATTGCTTACATGTTCAATTGTAGAGGACGGCTTTTCGTTAAGGTGGATATCACTAGGCATTCGGTGAACGAAGAAGGACGAAAGAATTTCTTTTTGAAAGTATGACTTCTAAAAGTTGTCAGTTAGCTGCTGCTACTACAAGACTGCTGGCTGTTGATTCTATGTATTTACTCTACAACTAATCATTTGTTTCAGACCCGAAACTCACATCCGGCCCTCCAGTGAATCTTGTCCATCCCACAGGCCACATCCGGCCCTCCAGTGAATCTTGTCCGGCCCGCAGGCCACATCCGGCCCTCCAGTGAATCTTGTCCGGCTCGCAGGCCACATCCGGCCCTCCAGTGAATATTGGCCGACCCGCTACCTTACTCTTAACACGATATAAATATCGATAAACCAAACCAAAGTGGCAGTAGTCCGAATATATTGCGTCGAAATTTTAAAATTTATTTTTGTTTACATGGAAAATATGTTTTACTCTTATTTTTTTATTCGTAGAGATCTCCAAAATTAGCGTTCGGTCTCATTCTCACTTTTTCTGTGAAATTGCTTCCGTGAGCAGGCACTTTTTTAATGAATATAAAATACTGTTTTCAACCAATTTTAATGGAATTTTTTTCAGTGCTGATTTATGAAACATTTATTTTTAAGATGTAATATTTTAAAACAAAATTCCCGTCAGATATTAAATTATATTGAATTCTTGCTTTTCTCAAACACATAGAAAATTTATTCACATATTTAATAACATGGTTCTTCTCCATGACACTGGAGCCATAGTTGTTAGAATCCATGATTCTACATAGCTTTTTGGCCGTCACTAACCAAAAGGTTTCCGACCCTTGTTCTAGATACTCACTTCATAAATGCCGACAAAGTGAGCAACTGAAAACAGATTTTGAAGAAATAAAATCATTTTCTGAATCTAGTGAATCTTTTAAATGTTTGCACGATTGATTTTTTATTATGCAATCCTATCAGAAAATTCGAAACTGTTGATATTTTTTTAAATGTCGAAATAGCAAATCTTCATAAACAGCATAATCAATAAGCTTCTAATGTTCTTTAAGTCTTGCCACCGGCAATGATTCTAATTTACTTGGTGTTATTCGAAATAGGCGCTTGTTTACATTTCTACTTTCACAGTTCATTCGCTAAGTTCATTAAATTCTCTGTTTGACGTCTGATGTCTTCAACTTTGTAAAAAAATGACATGAGTCTGAGAACACAGATAATAACGCGTTTTCCTAACTAAATGTTGTGTAGTAGTTTCGCACTGAAGGTTATGATCTTGCTATGTTGATCGACTTAAGCACACAAAATATTAGGAACTTGGCAATCTTCCACTGAAAACTGACTTCTTAGTATTCGGCTAACTGACGACTATATCAACTGCCTAGTAGTTCTACTGAACTCCAATAGAATTCTAAAGAACTCCTATGAACTTCCCCAAGATCTCCTAAGAACTTAATTATTTATTGTACTATGAGTACAAATATGGCACAAGGCCTAAAACGGGGATGGGGAAGGCTGGTCTTCATCTGTCCTAATTTAACTTAGCTATTCACTTTCGTTGACCCTGACACACTTACAATAAACCTTTCACCATAATACCACATTTTTATTTACCATTCTTACCACGTCCACCATAATACCTCAGCTGCTCTATGTAGTCCTACTTAACTCCCATATGTACAATTTCAGTGGAGGGCAGAAAATAACAACATTTAAAATTCCCCAAATGTTTATATACAATGATATACAATATATACAAGAAACTAAATAAAATTGCATTGGTAATAAAAGCCCCCGACTATTCTAATATTGTGACAGCAAAATCAGTTCCCCGGACGAAATATAATGCTTGGCTTTAGAAATATAATAATACCACTTATCCGATCAGCAATCACTCACACAATCACTCACACATTTAAACACCATAACAAAAACGAAAAGCACACTTGAAAAATAACGAAAGACGCCACGCATCTACCAGAGAACTAACATTGTTGAACACCTAAAGTGGGAAGGGGTGGGGGATTAAACTAAAGGAAAACAGGGGACAAAAAAGCAAAGGGGGCCAATGAGTAATCATAACCTAGCTAAGTTAGCATTGAAGCAAAAACAGAAAAATCAAACGTTCCCTACACTAACCTAAAGGGAAGGGGTGCACATGTTCCGCCCAGCACCCCCAAAATCCTAACCAGCATCAAACAACCACTCCAGGTCAGCACCTTTCACTCGACAGAAATGCGCAAGACTCACCCACCTTTTGCCAAATTCAGATGGAGTGAGTCGTTTCCTCTCCGTCCTGATCTTGACTTTAAGCTGATGCTTAAAGAACAAGATCAATTGGGAAGAGATAAACTTCTCATCACCATAGAATTCCTTCTGTCGCGTCGTCCAAATCACGTCTCGCATAACACCTAGTAAGCAAAAGAGCACATAGTGCTCAGCCCTAGATAACGGAGATACGACATTGCTACAAACAAAACTAGCCTCAAGGACAAAGAACTTTCCACGCAGCATACGAACCATGAGATCTTTAAGAAACTTACACAACGGAGCAACAACACTGCAGTGGAAGAAGGCATGATCGACGGTTTCCGCCGACAGCCCACAACACACGCAGGTTGATTTCGGAGTTAGGCCCGCTGCACGAAGCCTCTTGCCTACCCAGAGAGCCTTTCGAATCATCAGCCAGGTGAGTGATGCCTCATCGTTAGTGAGACATTTCAACCCAGGCGCCCAAGGCCATATGGAGCGAGCCTCCTGCTTCGTAAGCCCGAGATCGCCAATCAGTTCATCTTGAACGGCCCCCCTAACTAAAACCCGATATAATGCCCTAAGAGACAACGCTTGGGCGTTGGAGAGGCCATCCGTAGCCCACAAGAGAAACTGGAGAGCCAAACGACATTTTTTATAGAAGGAGCACTCGCCACGAGGAGTACGGCCGGCCTCCTCCTCCGACAAATGCACACTTCTCAAGGATGGAAAGTTTTTATGGACGTCCTCTTTAACGAGGGCGCCGTTCTCATCCGCCAGCATACACATTCGATCCAGGAATCTAATGCGAAGCGTGTGTTGACGAATCTCAACGCTAGGCATGCCCAGACCGCCCTCAGAAGGATGAAGGCAACAGATCTCGCGACGCAACTTGGGAGTCTTGCCTTATCCACAAAGGAAGGAGAACAAGAGCTGAATTAACCCCAAACGAATGGCACACGGGAGAGGAAGTACCGAGAGTCGGTAAAGGAGAATCGGGTAGATGTGCGAGGCACATACTTCCGCCCTCCCCTTTAAGGAGAGCTTCTTCCGAGTCGAACTGCGCACTCGGCCTTCTCTCGAACCTCCGACCAATTCATTTCCAACTGGAGATCAGGACTGAAGAAGACGCCGAGAATCTTGATCGGCCCGTCCGTCCAGAGGAAAGGTCCGGGAAGAGAAACTCCCTTCCACGCACGCAATCGCAAGCCAACAGACTTATCGCGATTGATCTTGGCCCCTGTCACCGTCTCATAACATCTGATTTCTTTGCTAACTTATCTATGCCACCCCCACCGCCCTTGCTCTTGCGAAGCAACTTGATTACACTCCTGGTGAAGCGTCGAGGTACAGACCCCTGCTCCATCCAGTTGTTATAAACAAGCGCCAGCAGAGGAACAAAAACGGACGACTGCCTCAAGTACAGTTCGTAGGGAAGACCATCCAATCCTGGAGTTTTGTCCCGGCCAACCAATTTCAGCGCATCAAGTTCCCAAGTACTTCTCCCGTTAACTTCCTGTTAACACTTATTAATATAGGAGGGAGAGTTCATTATCTGAGGAATAGGTTTGTTTCCTCATAACAATAAGCATCTTTTTGTTAACTGCAGTTCACTACATCGTGTCACAGTGTAAGAAAAATTGATTTGTTTGTTTTTTATTTGTTTTTTTTTTCTTATCAGCGATTTGAAGCCAGAAAATATTTTAAGAATGTAAAATCTTTTGGGAGAGAATGATATTGGTATGGGTCTTACTGATTAACCCACAGCTGGGGGATAAGAGATGAATTTACGTATAAGCTCGTAAATGAATATAACGAACGCAACTGGAATTTAAACATGGCTTTTCGATTTCCGAATACGAGCTGTTATCCATAACACCATAACACCACCCGTATGTCCAAGTACCTGGTATACCCAAACGATTACCCATGTAACCAGGTTTGACGTTGCTTAACTTCGGTAATATTACGAGAACCTTTGTTTGAACGTTATATGACCGTAAGTCACCACAGGTCAGGTTTCCCGATAGTCTGATATATTTATGTAAATACTGTCTAGAAGTTAGATTCCTTGGCAGTCTCTTTTGTCACGCAAAGAGTGACATCAATCACAAAGGAACAAATTTTCCGATCAAGGATTTGAAAACATTTGAGCTTTAGTGAATTCCTCTACGAAATTCATCGAGAGGGAACAGATTGATGCTTAATTACAGACTTGTTATGCTCGAACAGTTCTGATCCTTTTAGACTTAATGACTTCAATGCAAGTTGATTCCGTAATATTCTTTTTCTGAAAATGGGACTCGGATAACATGTTTGCCCTTTTTTACTGAGACTGAGATCAATATGTAAACATATCCTTCAATTTTACCGGACTTTTGATCCACACACCACAGTTAGAGTTGACGAGTGATGAAATTATTAATGTACGTGTCGACCTTGAAATGTGGAATGATTTTTATGAAATTTAATTATTGAGCATCCAGAGAAAGAAACTGTGGCATGCAGTTTATTTAAGTTCCAAGGATAAAGGTTTTAGAAACGGAAAAAAACCGGGAAAGGGAAAAAAGCCGCCATGAAATTTAGAGCTAAGAATATTCAGAGTTAAAAATATTACTGCAGCCCAAATTCGTTACAAATAAACACAGTGTTTGCTTGTTTTTTTGTTTTGTTTTGTTTTTTTTGTTTTGCTTTTTTTTTTTTTGTTTTTGTTTTGTTTCATTTTTTTCATTTATCGAAATGCGAAACTAAAACCCTGAAAAGATCAAGATTCTCTTCTGAAAGAAAAATTTCTTTGCCATTTCATTGACGTAATTACTTTTATCATAAAAATAACAAAATCTCAAATGAATTCGTCTACATAACATTGGTTTACAGAAGCGTTCTCTGGTGGCTGAGACAGTTGATTTACTAAGCGCCGCTTAAATGTGGCACAAGACCGAAGGTATGTGGTACCCAGCGAGGATCGAACTCACTTGTAATAGGTTCTTGCGTGACAAGCTTGCTAACCATTCTATCACGTCGGGGCGCCCGAAGTGGCTGCAATAGTAGCATAATTGATCGTTGTTCTTTCACTACTCAAAGCAAAGATTTTGAATGCTGATTAGCGCAACACATTCTTTCGAATCTGATTTTCTTCACATTATTCTAAACTAACAGTATAGCCCGGCGTTGCTCGGGTGTAATGAAAGCTTTAAAACTAATTCATGGTCCTGGAGCTCAGACTCTTTGGACGTTGGCACGAAAGACTAAAAAGCAATAGTTGTTTCCAGTTAAAGCGAAACCGTAGACTGAAAGAAAAATGAATGGATGTAAGTCAAATTTTGATTTCTTGGTATCGATATCAAATAAGTTTTTTTCGTCGTAAACTGAATTTTGAAGTCTAAATAAGTCCCCTCAGTAAATGGTATCATGGCTGAGACTAAGAACTACAATTATACCTAGTTAGAGCCAAAACCGAAGCAAAAACTAAAATAAAAGGGCTGAAAAAATACAGACACACACGCAAACATCTTGCCTTATATATATATATATATATATATATATATATATATATATTATTGATTCTCTGCATTATTGTAAGAACTGCAACCTTGAAACTTTTGAATATCGTTTCTCATGTCCATGTCTATGAGTGTATGAAATTTGATTAAAATCGGACCACTCCTTCTATAACCCGATTTTTTCGATTATAGATTTTCGATATTTATCGAGGGTACCTCGACACAAAACCTAGCTAAGAACATTCGCGGACGCTTGTAGTACAACTGTGTAAATTTTCAAGAAAATCGGTTCAGCCGTTTCGGAGTCTATAGGTAACGGACACACGCACAGACACACACAGACACACGCAGACACACAGACAAAGTTTCATTTATGAATAAGTTTAGATAGATGCTGCCAAAATCTAATCTTCACAAATACTAACAACGGCAGAAACATAAGACAGGAACAGATATTGAGTTTCTATTTGAAACAACTATGTTTCAAAGATTAATGATCAACAAAGATTGGCAATCGGCAATTATTACAAAATGAAACAGGAATTCAAAAGAAGCAATGATGAAGCGTAGGTGCGCCTAAACTTCCTGGATTGTCGTAAAATCTTTGTGCAAATTCATCCCAACGGCGATTAATTAAGGTCTTTAGATTTTGGAGTCAGTTTTGCTTTTAATTAAGGAAAATGCCAAAAGACTTTTATCGATAGATCAATTAATGAAATAAATAAAACTTAGATGAACTTTGCAAAATATTTATTCATACGGGGACTATTTTGAAACAAGATTATAGCATTACTAGTCGGTAACCAATTTGATGTTATTATTATTATATACGTAGATTATTGCTTTTTCTAGTAAAATAGTCTTTATTTTTTTCGACTGACTTTCTTACAGAAACTAATAAATGAACATTTCTAAAAGTTCTTCTAGAACAGCAAAGCAAACACGTTTTATAGCAACTGATTTCTTATTTGTTCTTTTTGTAAACCGAATGAAACTTATTTCATAAACAATAAACGATGTTTTTTGCGTACAGTTAGGCAAAACATGGATTGCAAGCTATTTTCGGTCTAAATCTCTCTTATCTTTTCCACCTCAGTTTGAATTTGGCTTCATGCCTTCAGAATTATAATTCTATTAGATGCTTTATCTTTTGAAAACGTTTCTCTAAATTTAAAAAATCAGTTTGATCATGATATCGTGATTTAAAAAATATTTTAGAATATTTTTCATGTTTCAAACATTTTCTGTCTAAAACTGCCATTTTGGTAAATTCAACTTTTTAAGTATCAAACTGAAAAGAATAAAATGGATATAAACCATTTCCACATATACTTCTAGAGATATTTCATAAGACATTTTCTAGACAAAATACACTTACTCTCTCTCTCTCTCTCTCTGTCTCTCTCTCAGAGACATCTATCTATCTATCTATCTATCTATCTATCTATCTATCTATCTATCCTATACTATACTATAATATATGGCAACTGGCGATTTTCCTGTTTTCAAATTGACCATATTTACGGACGTTCAATCACCTATATTGAGCATTGTCCACTCCATATAGGTGTTACGAAGGTGCATTTCTACATAAAAATATTAATAAAGCCTACAAAAAGATTAAAATTTATAATAAGGGATTCTACTGAGTTCTACTTGTTAATACAAAAAAAATGTTCATTCATGAAGTAGTTGTAAAATAGAGAAATTAGAAATAGAACATTTGGAAAATTCTAGATCATTCCAGTATATTCGAGAAAAATCTAGATGATTCGAGAAATATGCTAATTAAGTGCTAGCCCCTATATAAATAGGTTTTGGGAAGAAAGATTTTAGTTGTAAAAAGGCAAATTCTGGAATTATCAATTCCAGCTTTTATTCTTGGATTATTATATCCAGCCGAAAGAATCTTTATGAAAAGTTACCGACCAACAATCCCAAAAGTAGGACCTTCTGGAACTAAATTGGTGAATAGAGTTTTTAAATATTTTCATTCACCAAGCAAAAAATAATCTATAAATACACATATGTGAGGATTTTCAGTGATAGCACATACGATACTTACAACCTTTCTTCTTCTCCCTCGTAACACTTTGCCAATAAACTCTGTTTTCTGTCTTAAATACAACACTTGTATATTTGTACATATTTTATTTTTTGTTTTTTTAATAAATTAAATATTTGTTTTGGTAAATCATTTTCTTTTCTATTGTTACAACTTCCAACACTTAACAATAGGTAAAATTTAAAACCCATGTAAATATATTACTTTAAACATTAATTTTAATAGATACCCCGTATTTGAATAGATGCTCCATTTATTTTTAAACAGTATTTCATTACTTGGACCTGTGTATTTGAGAAAATTTAGGGCACATACACTTTATTAAGTAAAATCTTTTTACCTCGTAAGGAAAAACAATCAAAAATAAAGGGAACTCGTGTTTTTTAAAAGTTTTTTTAAATAAATTAGTCATTAACATCGTTATTAACTACTTGATGAGACATTGTTCTTTCAATGTTGAGACAATATGTACAATTTTGTAGTAGTTTGTAGCTTGCACATTTAATTAATAAACATTCATTGCTTTATTTTTATATTGAGCACTGTTTTAAATTAATGTTTTGAACTTTGTAATTATTTTCTTCGTTCTTATTCATTTGTATATATATATATATATATATATATATATATATATATATATATATATATATATATAGTGTTCAGTTGTGTTAATACTTAGTGCAAACATTGTAGTTTTTCATTAGTTTACTGATAAAAATATATTTTGGCAAGCAGGATTTTTGTCGTAAAGTGCTCGAGAGAGAGAGAGAGAGAGAGAGAGCGTAAATAAGATTAATGTAGAGAAGGTTGTCAATTAACTGAGCAGAAATATGGAAACTTTGAAGTTTCTTGAAAGCACCTTTATGATGTAGGGGCTTAATTTCAACTGCTGTTGTGCCTTGTTTATATTTATTTAGTTATAATAATTAAATATTTTGGTCTGTGAGTGGTTCTACAAGTGGTTAATTGTTTCGGACTGATTTTATTATGTTTACTTCTTTTTAATGTTATTCGCAGGTGGTTGATTTTCTTTTTATTGCTTTTTATTGTATTTGATTTTTTCCAGTGCCCGTAAATAAGTGTCAACTTAATTGTTTTATAATGAGTAGGTTTCTTTTTGTTATTTTAGTTGAAGTCTTCTTATTGTGTTCTGTTGAACTTAAAGAAAAAGTAAGGCCCGAATAATGTTAATAACAAATTAATTACGTTAAAAATTTACCACTGGAATAAAAAAAGAATAAAAGAAAGAGAAGTTTATCTCTAATATAAGTAAATTACATGGCGAAAGAAACGTTTTTAAGCGATATTAAAATTAATATTAATTAATAATTAAGCAATATTCCTAGATAAAAATTAAAATTAAAATGGGATGAAGTAAAAAGTAATCTAAACTTATTTATAAATGGAACTTTGTCTGTGTGTGTGTGTGTGTGTGTGTGTGTGTGTGTGTGTGTGTGTGTGTGTGTGTGTGTGTGTGTCCGTTACCTATAGACTCTGAAAATTTACACAGTTGTACTATAAACGTCTGCGAATGTTCTTAGCTAGGTTTTGTGTCGAGGTACCCCCGATAAATATTGAAAATCGATAATCGAAAAAATCGGTTTATAGAAGGAGTGGTCCGATTTTAATCAAATTTGATACACTCATAAACAAAGACATAAAAAACGATATTCAAAAGTTTCAAGGTTGCAGTTCTTACAATAGTGCAGAAAATCAATAATATATATATATATATATATAAAAAGCAAGATGTTTGTGTGTGTGTCTGTTTATCTACCTGTATGTATGTATTTTTTCAGCCTTTTTATTTTAGTTTTTGTTTCGGGTTTGGCTCTAAGTAGTTATAATTGTAGTTCTTAGTCTCAGTCATGATACCATTTACTCAGAGGACTTATTTAGCCAGAATTCAGTTTACGACGAAAAACACTACCAGGAAATCAAAATTTGACTTACATCCATTCATTTTTCTTTCAGTCTACGGTTTTGCTTTAACTGGAAACAACTATTGCTTTTTAGTCTTTCGTGCCAACTCCAGGACCATGGATTAGTTTTAAAGCTTTCATTACACCCGAGCAACGCCAGACTATACTGCTAGTTATTCTATAATATATATATATATATATATATATATATGTGTGTGTGTGTGTGTGTGTGTGTGTGTGTGTGTGTGCGCGCGCGTGTGTGTGTGTGTGTGTGTGAATAGAATAAGTAAAAACAAGTAGGAAAAAGGGTTTTTAATCTAACATATTTCATTTCAACATGCTTCTTCAGAGGTTCTTTAAAGACGAACGATTTAAAAAATCTTTTTAAAAACCCAAGAGACAGTATGCTGATTGAGGTATGATTTCATTGGTCAGATACGTGTCACGTGTTGTTAAGCAATAGATCAATATTAGATGTATAAGAAAAAACTTGTCTGTTCGAATGTGTGTGCCAACATGTCATAAAGATGTTTATTGTGAATGTAAGTGAAAATAATACATTGTCAAGCGTATTTAAACTATAAATGAATTAAGTGTGTATATATGTCGGTAACGTTGCTATGGGCGAATGACAGCAACGAAATACATTTCCCTTCAAAATATGTAGCAAGTATTGTATACACGTGTTAAGAGATGGAACGATTTTTTTTTAAAAATAAAATAAGAGAATGAGTTATGAATGTATGTGTATGAGAGAAACCATGTATGAATGTGTGCGTTTATGAGATGATATAGATAATATGTGAAATAATGTATACACGTGTCAAGTGATGGAATGATTTTCTAGTCTAAATAACGTGAGAATTATGTATGAATGTATGTGTATGGGATAACCATGTATGAATGTGTGCGTTGGAATCTTGGAGTCTGGAATCGTAAAACAAAATATATTTCTATTAAAATGCTAGCGAAAATAATGTATAAGCATTAAGCTAACTTTTTATAAATAAATAAATAAATAAAATTGAAAAATAAGATGTTAACCATTAGAATCTTTCAATGAAATAATAAAATATTAAATATCTACGTATTAAAATATAATACAATAACATAATTAAGTAATAATATATAAATGTAAATCATACTGGACCTAATCCCGAGCATTAGGTCCAGTTCCTGAGCCATTCGCAGTTTCTCCCGTTCTCATGTGTGGCGTGAACTTACAAGCAAATGACAATTGCTATGATCAACCAAGTATCGTTGTTTCAATCTGGTTCGCGGCGTCGGAGTCGGCGTTGGAGTCGGCGTTGGAGTCGGAGTTGTCGTTTTCAGATCATTCGGCGGCGGCAACGGCAACGGCGGACGACGTGCAGCAGCGAACAACGGAAGCCGGTGACGGCGCGCCAGGTTAGACGGACGAGACTTAACACGCGACATGCTGCGAGTTTTCTAGTTCAACGATTTCGTGTTTCGTTTAAAAACAAAAACTTTTCATCAACTCGTCTTGGAAATTGCGTGGGCGGCTTCGATCTCGTTTGAATCGATATAGCTTGCGAACGAGAGACGGACGAATCGATGTGTTCGACATCCCAATTTCCACTGCGTGAGGCGGACATGTTTGGACCACGCGCAGACCCCCCCCCCCACACACACACGGAGAGTGCGATGAGCGGTCCCAACCGTTTACCCCTGGGCGGTTTCACGTTCTCTTGAACGCTCTCTGCAAAGTTATTTCAACTTTCCCTCACATTACTTGTTGAAAATTTCTCAGCCCACCTCCGAGGCTTCCCTCTGTCTTTTCTACAAATATTTTTATGGCAACTGTTCTGACGAGCTTTATTCCCTAGTGCCATGATCACATGAATTTAAGCTTGCTACTAGATTGGCACCTAGGTCCCACCCTTTTGACATCTTCTTGAATTCCGTTCATTTTTTTTTTTTTTTTTGTTCAATGCCCCTTCTCTCATTGTAATCCTCTAGTAGAGGTTCCGCACTGCTTGGGGTGAAATGATAAAAAAAAAACTCGCTAAAATTTAAGCAAATGGCCAAACATTTGATTTTATTTGGAATCCCTTGTTAGTCGGGACGAGAACATATCAGCTCTCTTTCATGAATGGATAAATGAAAATGTACTAAAACTAATTTGGAAAGATTGAATACAAAAGTATTTAAATAGATAGATTGATCTCGGGCAATTATTTAAATGTTTCTTGTGTTGTCTGCTGTAGTTATTATTATTATTATTATTATTAAAACATACACACACGCACACACGCACACACACACACACATACAAACACACACACACCGACACGCACACACACACACACATACACACACACTTAAATAAGAAGAAACCAGAAAGTATCGTCAATTATTTCTAGTCTATAATTAGTGCGAATGACTGACAGCCTCCGGTAGGATTTGAAGAGGTTACGCAGAGGCTCTTAATCTATCTTAATTGCGCTTATTAAAGGCACTAAAATATCGATTTCTGCAGCCGTTAAAGAAGTGGGCGTATATTTTTGCTCCTTTTTCGCATTCCTATGAATCGCTCGCCTTCGCCAAAACGAGTGACGCGTGATTTGATGCCAATGAAAATGTTTGGAGACAATGTCTTGACACAACAACACAAAGCAATTAAGCTAATCAAGTTCGAATGACAAAATGCTGCTGAGGTACGACGGCGACGACGACGACGACGGCGACGACGACGGCGACGACGACGGCGACGACGGCGGCGACGACGACGGCGACGACAGCACTGTTTTCGTCTTCTTTACCCTTTCTTTTCTCTGTCTCTTCTCTACCTACTTTCTTTTTTTTTCACTTATTTCTCTTTCTCTCATCCTCTTCTTTCTCACTCCCCTGCATTTGTCGACTGCATTTGGTTGATCTAACTGTAAAAGGGTGGGACCTTGTTGCCAGTCTGATTGCCCGAGTAAATTCTTGTGGAGGGGGCACCAGTGACTCAAGTTCGTCAGAGCAGAAGCCATGAAAATATTTATAGAAGAGGCAGAGAGAAGCCACATCCCACCGACGACAATTTGGCTGGAGTCGAGCTGTCAGATCGGGACCAATTACATCACAGATTCTTCTCTAGAGCCTGTTGAGAACACTGAAACGACCAGCAGGGGCGCCTGACCAGATATGACAACAGTATCCCATGCACGGACGGATGGTTGATTTGTATATGTGCAAAATGGATTCAAGCGGAAAAATACTTCCTGACCCAACCCAGTCACCCAACTTTCCTAGCAGTGGATTTAGCTATTGATTCAATGTAATGATTCCACTTGAGGTCGGAAGATAGGGTAAGGCCGAAGAGGCGCAGTGTATTGCTTTCAGGGAGACTCGCTTGGCCTATGCTTATGGGTGGCAGGAGAGATTGCCTGTGGTAGTTGACAGATAGGAGTTTCGTTTTAGAAGCGTTAAAATCAAGAGCCACTTCTTAACCCAGTCCACCACTGAGTGGAGGTCCTTCTCAAATCAGCAGCGAGGTTATGTTTGTCTGTGTTAGTGCAAGATAGCTTTAACTCAGTCGGCAATTTATGTCGATTGCCATTTTATTTTTACTGACTTTTCTTCACTGACCTTCAACCGACAAAAAATGGCATCAAATATCGGCAATTGCTATAAGTCATTCGGTAATCTTTTAAATCTCTCAATAGTAAAGGGTTAGCGCCAAACGACGAAAGAATTTCTCGTCTTTTGTATTCTTGTCAACCATTATAAAATCAACGAAAGGTAAATAACGACTGACACCAAGAGGAGAGATCAATTTGCCACGCTTCGAGTTGATAAATATAATGAATGACCTTTTACCGTAAAAAAATGACTGTTTTATTGACGCATGGATTCCGCCTTTCTGGTGAGGATCAGTGTATCTTGGCGGCCTGCCTAAGATCAATGTTTATGTTTCTTTCAACATTTCTACTTCTGACCAGTGTAATATAGAAACCCTCGAAGAAAAGCATAATACTCTTCCATACCATACGAACGCGGGCGTCCCTCAAGGTTCTATCCTAGGTCCCACGCTCTTTCTGATCTACATTAATGATCTCCCCGACACCATTAGATCCCAAGTTGGCATGTATGCCGATGACACAACAATCTACTCTCGCATCGGTCAGAAACCAGGTCTGGACGACAAAGCGAAACTCGCTGCCGTACTCGAAAGGGACCTCCAATCCGTAGTGACCTGGAGTAGGAAATGGCTGGTACTTATTTATTTGCCAACAAAGTACAAATTCTGGCACAAGGCCAAACAATGGGGAGGGGGAACAAAAACTTGGGTTGGTCTTCCGTAACTATCTTATACCTAGCTAATCAGATTCACGACCCATACATACGTTACAATTTTCTCATTCACCATAAAAATTTGTCCATCAACACTCATACCTATCATACACCAAAATACCGCAGTAACATACCAGGGACCTAAAAACGCCCCAAATGTACATAAAAATTTGTGTATTTACAATATTTACAATAGTGTACAAAAATAAATTTAAAACTTTATTCATGAAATGACATGATGGGGAGGGGGAATGAAGAAACAAAAAACCCCAAAACAAAAAACAATTTCAAATGAATATATATACATGGGTTAGTAAGACCCAAACACACCCACGTAATTAAAGAGGCCACTGTATTCTGCCTTAAAAAGAACAAAATCAAGCCGCTCTCTTTCTAAGGGGAATGGAGAAGCAGGGAACAAAATAAATTGGACTGGAGAATGTATAAGGCTGACCCAGCCGAGAGTGAAAACGGGACAAAAGAATACTTGGACAATGGGAATCTCGAACTGGATCATAACAAAAGCAATGGAGCCGGGAACAGGCCAGGACAAACACATTCACTCACATTAACTAGGCACAAAAAAGAACTTCTACCTTAACCACGGGAGGGGTTCCAAAGGAATCCACCCCGATGCAACTAGCAGATCTAAAAGAGAAAATCAAGGCTAGCCCCGGTCACGCGAACCAGGCTCGCCGCATATACCCACCTTTCGCTGAACTCTGTCGGGTGCAGCCGTTTCCGTTCAGTTCTAATCTTAATTTTGAGCTGGTGCTCAAAATATCGGATTAGATCCTGATCCGAAAGACGACCTCCCCGCAAGACTTCCTCCAGACGCGTCATCCAAATCACCATTCTAGCCGTGGCCAGTAGCGACAGAAACACCATCCGCTTCACTCCAGAGTACGGGGGCGACACATTGTCCACAGCGTATGCGCGATCAATGAGCACAAGCTCCCGCGGCGCGATACGAGCAGTCAACTCGCCAACACGCGCCCACAACGGGCGAACGCGCGAACAATGGAAGAAGGCGTGCGCAGACGTCTCCTTAATTCCAAGGACGCAACGTTCACAATCTGGCAAATCCGCCAGGCCCATTGCGAACCGCTTGTCGTTGAGAGACAAACCATTCCGAGCCAATCGCCAGGTCAGAGAAAACTCAGAGTTGTTGAGCCAATCCGCACCTGGCGCCCAAGACCAATGAGAGCGATACTCCTCTCTCGACATGCCAAGCTTACTCCACAGTTCATCCTTCACGGCGCCCTCCACTAATCCCCGATAGAAGATTCTCCTAGGCCGTGAAAGGTCACTGGACCATGGAATGGCCCGAAGGGCCGTCAGACATTCGAGTAGGAATTTCGGCCGCCCCCAAGGCCTATTGCTAGTCCTTAGGAGCGGGGGAGTGATAGTGAGGCTAGGGAACATGTCCCTCACTACCCCCGCAAGCAACCGATCTTCCTCCAACGCGCGCCTGAGGAATGCCAACCTCGAAGCGAGCACGTGGCTCCTCAATTGTGGCATCCCCAGACCCCCTTGACACGGACGGAGGCAACAGACTCCTTTGTCGACCATGTGTTTGCGTCCTCTCCAAAGACAGGAGAATAGCAAACGCTCGAGCGCCTTCTCATGATCGTCACAAAGGGGAAGTACAGACAGCCGGTAAAGGATTCTGGGAAAGAGGTATGTATTACACACCTCCGCCAGACCCTTCACGGAGAGACTCCGTCGACGCCAAATCTCGACCGACGCGCCGACCTTTGCCTGTACTTCTGACCAGTTTTTCTCCAACTGTAAGTCCGGACCGAACCAAACTCCGAGGAGCTTGACCGGCCCGTCCGTCCAGTCGAAGGGCCCCGGGAGGGAAACACCCTTCCAGGCACCTAACCGCAAGCCGGACGACTTGTCGCGGTTAATTCTGGCCCCTGTTACCTGTTCGTACCGTTCAAGCGCCTTCTGTACCGCCCTTATGTCCCTGCGGGAGGACACAAAGGTCGTTACGTCATCGGCGTACGCGGAAACCCTGGCTCGAGCTCCTCCAGGGACAGCAATTCCACGCAGGACCGGACTGCACGTCTCGTCCCTTAGCCGGCGAAGGAGAGGCTCCAACGCCAGGACGTAAAGGAGAGGCGACAGTGGACAACCCTGTCGGACCGACCTAGACAGCGCGAAAGCGCTCGACAGCTTCCCGTTCACCTGTACCACAGCCTTGGGGGAGCGATACAGAAGGCTAATCCAGCGGCTGAAGTCGGGTTTGAATCCGGCGGCCTGCAGGACAGCAGCCAGGTAGCCATGGTCAATCCTATCAAATGCCTTGGACTGATCCAAATTGATCAGCGCGGCCTCTTCGTCGTCTTCTACACCCTCTACGATCGTGCGAATCAAGTGCAGGTTGCTCTGAATTGTTCGTCCCTTCACAGAACAAGTCTGATCCGGTTCCAACAGAGACTCGGCAACTAGCTGCAAGCGATTCGTCAGGATCTTGGCCAAAATCTTTAACTCTGTGTTTAGCAGAGTTATGGGCCTGTAATCATCTAATCCCCGCCCAACCTTCTTGCCTTTTCCCAACAGCGTGATCACGCCCCTGGTGATCCGACCGGGGATGGACCCCTGCCGAAACCAGTGGTTGAACACGACAGTCAAGAGCGGGACAAAAAGGTGCGACATCCTCAAGTACAATTCATAGGGCAAACCATCCAAACCTGGCGACTTGCCACTGCCGGTCTTCTTCAAAGCCGCGTAGACTTCGTCCTCCGTAATCTCCCCTTCGCAGCTAGCCGCTTCAGCCGGCAAAAGCCGGGGAAAGTCAGCCAAATAGCTGCGAAACTCCTCGTCACGGAGACCAGGCTCCTTGGTAAACCGGTGTTCGAAATGCTGCCGGAACGCCTCGCACATGTCGTCGGTGGACCGAAGGAGATGCCCCTCCGGGTCGCGCACTTCTCGAATGTACCGATCGCCGGCCCGACGAATTTCTTCCTTGCGCAGTTCTGCGCCCATGTTCACAGCTTCGGAAGACATCTTGCTTAACTTAGCCCTAATTACCTGGCCCATATAGCGCTCGCTAGTCGTGCGCCTCAGGGCCTCCCTGGCTAAGGCTATCTCTAGGGGATCCCCACCAGCCTCCGCCCGGGCGAAATTAGCACTAAGTGTCTTTGCCTCCGCAGCCTTATCTAGTTTGAGCCGCTGGCTATATTTGGTGGCGAAAGACCTAATGGAGTCCTTAAGGTTAACCCACCACTTATTCCCAATGACTCGCCCAATTAACGCCCGCTGAACTAGTTTTGTCAGCTGGTCACGAAAGTCCCGCCTGTCCAGTAAGGACTGATTGAACTTCCAATAACCAGCCAACCTAGGCCTAAAGTCTAACACCACACGGGCACAAACGAGTTTGTGGTCCGTGTAGCCTAGCCAGTGGAACGTTGGACATTCTAAGAAGTCTATGTCGGCCACTCTCACTAACATCCTATCCAGGTACGCAGATACCCGGGTAGAAGGCCAATTAAGCGCCCACGTCCACATACTCCCATCCGGATGATCGACCCGGTATCTATCGACGAGACCAAATTCGTCGATCAGATCAACCAGGCTACGATCATCATTCCTCCCGCTAGCGCCCCTCCCTCTATCCCATTTGGGGGTTAGGATGGCATTCCAGTCCCCAACTAAGATTAGCCGTGTTGAATGCACCATAAAGGGCTCCAACAGCCGAAAGAAAGAGACACGCTCACCTTGCTTATTGGGCGCATAAACCACAATCAGCCGGAACAATTTGCTTTTCACTGCAATATCGGCCACGATCAGCCGGCCCTCGGCACCGACATGGACAAGGTCAACCTTCGCGTCCAGGGTACGCTTGACCAGCAAAGAAACACCTCTGGCTTGCCGGCTCCCATATGCTGAATAGACGACAAAGTCGTTAGACAGCACACAAGAGTCGACTTCGCAAACAAAGTGAGTCTCTTGGATCGCGGCCACATCCACGCCGAAGGACAAGAGGTCACGAAGCAGGCGAGCCGCCTTACCCCGATCCCTCAGGCCCTTCGCATTCAAGCTGGCTATCTTAATAGACATCTTTTAGTTCTGAAAAAGAAAAAACAAAGAAACATGCAACAAGGCTCTAGTCGCATACGGGGTAGAAATCTCGGGCAGAGGGGACCCCGACGGACTGTCCTAGGGACCCTGTACCAATGTCGGACGTAATCCGTCCGTCTAGGACAATCCCGCCGACGTCGGTGGGATATGTTAGTTTTACCACCCTATATAAACTGGGGTGGAGCAAAACGGGGAACCTCCCCGAACAATTTAGAGACATTTTTCTTAATTCAGGAGTCTTTTCCCTGACCATACAAATATTTGGGAAGCTCCTTTGGGCTTCCGCAATGTGCTCCCAGACCCGCAGGTTGCCACCGGTATTTCTTATCAGGGTGATGACACCTGGGGCCTGGGAGAAGTTCTTTGGGTCCTCAGTGGATAACCCATCCACTGAGGTGAGCTTAAGGAGTGGTCTTAGCAGCTTACGACGCTGTGACGACCACCCCGAAGAAATGTCCTCCTTCACCTTCATCAGCGCCTCCCCACGCGGGAGGTCCATCTTCTTCTTCGCCTTACTGGGAGTGGGAATAGGAGCAGGGGAGGATGTGGGAGTTAAGGAACTGATTTTCCTAAGGGGGGTCAAAAAGGGGGTTGGGGACTGGGCAGCTTTACGCGGGGACGCGGGAAGGCTTCTCGCCTTATCCGCATAAGTAGTTCTTGCAGGTGACACCGGAGCTGAGGCACATTTTTCTCTGCTGGGCTTTTTTTCCCTGCTCCTACTTCTTCTGCGGGCCTTGGGAGTATCCTTTCGTTCTTCCGCCTCCTCCTCTCTCCCCCGCTTTAGGGAAGCCGATCTATCAACTTCCATTTGTTGCGGGGAAGGAGTCCTCTCCTTCCTTTGTTTGGGGGGAGACTTCTTAGGAGGCGACTCCTTGGGTTTCACCGGCGTCTTGGCAGGTGGTGGCACCTTCTCAGGGGACGGTGTTTTGGCCTTCTTTCTGCCCACCACCTGCCATTCGCCCTCCTTGTTGCCCACGGGAGCTTGCGTGGGTGAAGCTGTTTTTGAGCCTTCCTTTTCTTTTGCCGCTGGCTGCTGCTTAGTTGGTTGAGCTGGTTGGGTCTTTGGAGTCGGATTCTTGGACGGGCAGACCCTCGCGACATGGTCCGCCGCCCCGCAGACCCAACAGCACGGCTTCCTCCCTTCTACTATCACGTAAATGACCCTACCTCTGCAAGTGAGCGTGTTGGGAACTTTGGCTATCTTCTCCTTAGACATCGTCACCAGCAGGGTCATGTCTCCCGTAATGTAGCCTGCCTTAGACCGCAGCGAGGAGACTCCGGCCACCTTTCCAAAGTTAGCAAAGAAGGCGCCAACGTGGTCCTCAGCAATGTCCATGGGGACGCCGTGCAAAGTGACCTTAACCTTCCGGGCACCCATGTATTCTGTATGGAGCTGGAGAGTTTTCGTCTCCAGCACCACACCGACCAGACGTTTGGCTTCGTCGGTCGTGCCCAGCAGGACGTCCCACATGGCACTACTCTTCCTCGCTACGGCCTTCGCCTTGATCTTAAGTGCCCCAATTGCTTCCTCAAACGTATCCCTCGGCACTGCGATTAATCTTTGGGACTTGATATCCTTAGTGATAAGAGTAATAGTCCTGGTTTGGATATCCGCCAATTCTCCGGGGACCGAGACCAGCTCGGTGCCTTTGATGTATTCAGCGTACTTTAACCTCATCCTCTCGTAGTACTCCTCATCCTTATTTATCGGTTTTCCTCCTGTCCAACCAGAAGTTGAAGGCTTGGGGGACCCGGGAGCTGATGGCACTCCTTCCGGCGTTGGTACTACTGCTGCTGCTACTCTAGGTACTGAAGGGGGATTATCCCGAGGCGGTAATGCCCAATCCCCCTCCTTTCCACCCACCGAGGCCGTGGTGGGAGGAACGATCACATCTGGCCTATCGGAGGCCATTGCCTCCTAAGAGGCTAAGCGCGAGACACCTGCCTCCGGTGTTTCGCGTCCTTCGCAGGTCGCTACTTTACGCAGCCCAAGCAATAAACTTGGGTGGAGACCACAATGCCACACTTGACCAAAGTAATAGTAAGTATCACTATGGAACAGATACTACACTTTGATCCAAACCAAACCGACCACGCAAACACAAAAAAGTCTGAGTAGGAAATGGCTGGTAATTATTTATTTGCAATAAATTACAAATTCTGGCACAAGGCCAACAAATGGGAGGGGGAACAAAAACTTGGGATGGTCTTCAGTAACTATCTTATACCTAGCTAATCCGATTCACGACCCATACATACGTTACAATTTTCTCATTCACCATAAAAATTTGTCCATCAACACTCATACCTATCAAGCACCAAAATACCGCAAAATCATACCGGGGACCTAAAAACACCCCAAATGTACATAAAAATTTCTGATTTTTACAATATATACAATAGTGTACAAAAATAAATTTAAAACTTTATTCATGAAATGACATGATGGGAAGGGGGAATGAAGAAACAAAAGTCCCCAAAACAAAAACAATTTCAAATGAATATATATACACAATGTTAGTAAGACCCAAACACACCCACATAATTAAAGAGGCCACTGTATTCTGCCTTAAAAAGAACAAAATCAAGCAGCTCTCTTTCTAAGGGGAATGGAGAAGCAGGGAACAAAATAAATTGGACTGGAGAATATATAAGGCTGACCCAGCCGAGAATGAAAACGGGACAAAATAACAATGGACAATGGGAATCTCGAACTGGATCATAACAAAAGTAATGGAGCCGGGAACAGGCTAGGACAAACACATTCACTCACATTAACTAGGCACAAAAAAGACTTCTTACCTTAACCACGGGAGGGGTTCCAAAGGAATCCACCCCGATGCAACTAGCAGATCTAAAAGAGAAAATCAAGGCTAGCCCCGGTCACGCGAACCAGGCTCGCCGCATATACCCACCTTTCGCTGAACTCTGTCGGGTGCAGCCGTTTCCGTTCAGTTCTAATCTTAATTTTGAGCTGGTGCTCAAAATATCGGATTAGATCCTGATCCGAAAGACGACCGCCCCGCAAGACTTCCTCCAGACGCGTCATCCAAATCACCATTCTAGCCGTGGCCAGTAGCGACAGAAACACCATCCGCTTCACTCCAGAGTACGGGGGCGACACATTGTCCACAGCGTATGCGCGATCAATGAGCACAAGCTCCCGCGGCGCGATACGAGCAGTCAACTCGCCGACACGCGCCCACAACGGGCGAACGCGCGCACAATGGAAGAAGGCGTGCGCAGACGTCTCCTTAATTCCAAGGACGCAACGTTCACAATCTGGCAAATCCGCCAGGCCCATTGCGAAACGCTTGTCGTTGAGAGACAAACCATTCCGAGCCAATCGCCAGGTCAGAGAAAACTCAGAGTTGTTGAGCCAATCCGCACCTGGCGCCCAAGACCAATGAGAGCGATACTCCTCTCTCGACATGCCGAGCTTACTCCACAGTTCATCCTTCACGGCGCCCTCCACTAATCCCCGATAGAAGATTCTCCTAGGCCGTGAAAGGTCACTGGACCATGGAATGGCCCGAAGGGCCGTCAGACATTCGAGCAGGAATTTCGGCCGCCCCCAAGGCCTATTGCTAGTCCTTAGGAGCGGGGGAGTGATAGTGAGGCTAGGGAACATGTCCCTCACTACCCCCGCAAACAACCGATCTTCCTCCAACGCGCGCCTGAGGAATGCCAACCTCGAAGCGAGCACATGGCTCCTCAAGTGTGGCATCCCCAGACCCCCTTGACACGGACGGAGGCAACAGACTCCTTTGTCGACCATGTGTTTGCGTCCTCTCCAAAGACAGGAGAATAGCAAACGCTCGAGCGCCTTCTCATGATCGTCACAAAGGGGAAGTACAGACAGCCGGTAAAGCATTCTGGGAAAGAGGTATGTATTACACACCTCCGCCAGACCCTTCACGGAGAGACTCCGTCGACGCCAAATCTCGACCGACGCGCCGACCTTTGCCTGTACTTCTGACCAGTTTTTCTCCAACTGTAAGTCCGGACCGAACCAAACTCCGAGGAGCTTGACCGGCCCGTCCGTCCAGTCGAAGGGCCCCGGGAGGGAAACACCCTTCCAGGCACCTAACCGCAAGCCGGACGACTTGTCGCGGTTAATTCTGGCCCCTGTTACCTGTTCGTACCGTTCAAGCGCCTTCTGTACCGCCCTTATGTCCCTGCGGGAGGACACAAAGGTCGTTACGTCATCGGCGTACGCGGAAACCCTGGCTCGAGCTCCTCCAGGGACAGCAATTCCACGCAGGACCGGACTGCACGTCTCGTCCCTTAGCCGGCGAAGGAGAGGCTCCAACGCCAGGACGTAAAGGAGAGGCGACAGTGGACAACCCTGTCGGACCGACCTAGACAGCGCGAAAGCGCTCGACAGCTTCCCGTTCACCTGTACCACAGCCTTGGGGGAGCGATACAGAAGGCTAATCCAGCGGCTGAAGTCGGGTTTGAATCCGGCGGCCTGCAGGACAGCAGCCAGGTAGCCATGGTCAATCCTATCAAATGCCTTGGACTGATCCAAATTGATCAGCGCGGCCTCTTCGTCGTCTTCTACACCCTCTACGATCGTGCGGATCAAGTGCAGGTTGCTCTGAATTGTTCGTCCCTTCACAGAACAAGTCTGATCCGGTTCCAACAGAGACTCGGCAACTAGCTGCAAGCGATTCGTCAGGATCTTGGCCAAAATCTTTAACTCTGTGTTTAGCAGAGTTATGGGCCTGTAATCATCTAATCCCCGCCCAACCTTCTTGCCTTTTCCCAACAGCGTGATCACGCCCCTGGTGATCCGACCGGGGATGGACCCCTGCCGAAACCAGTGGTTGAACACGACAGTCAAGAGCGGGACAAAAAGGTGCGACATCCTCAAGTACAATTCATAGGGCAAACCATCCAAACCTGGCGACTTGCCACTGCCGGTCTTCTTCAAAGCCGCGTAGACTTCGTCCTCCGTAATCTCCCCTTCGCAGCTAGCCGCTTCAGCCGGCAAAAGCCGGGGAAAGTCAGCCAAATAGCTGCGAAACTCCTCGTCACGGAGACCAGGCTCCTTGGTAAACCCCGGTGTTCGAAATGCTGCCGGAACGCCTCGCACATGTCGTCGGTGGACCGAAGGAGATGCCCCTCCGGGTCGCGCACTTCTCGAATGTACCGATCGCCGGCCCGACGAATTTCTTCCTTGCGCAGTTCTGCGCCCATGTTCACAGCTTCGGAAGACATCTTGCTTAACTTAGCCCTAATTACCTGGCCCATATAGCGCTCGCTAGTCGTGCGCCTCAGGGCCTCCCTGGCTAAGGCTATCTCTAGGGGATCCCCACCAGCCTCCGCCCGGGCGAAATTAGCACTAAGTGTCTTTGCCTCCGCAGCCTTATCTAGTTTGAGCCGCTGGCTATATTTGGTGGCGAAAGACCTAATGGAGTCCTTAAGGTTAACCCACCACTTATTCCCAATGACTCGCCCAATTAACGCCCGCTGAACTAGTCTTGTCAGCTGGTCACGAAAGTCCCGCCTGTCCAGTAAGGACTGATTGAACTTCCAATAACCAGCCAACCTAGGCCTAAAGTCTAACACCACACGGGCACAAACGAGTTTGTGGTCCGTGTAGCCTAGCCAGTGGAACGTTGGACATTCTAAGAAGTCTATGTCGGCCACTCTCACTAACATCCTATCCAGGTACGCAGATACCCGGGTAGAAGGCCAATTAAGCGCCCACGTCCACATACTCCCATCCGGATGATCGACCCGGTATCTATCGACGAGACCAAATTCGTCGATCAGATCAACCAGGCTACGATCATCATTCCTCCCGCTAGCGCCCCCTCCCTCTATCCCATTTGGGGGTTAGGATGGCATTCCAGTCCCCAACTAAGATTAGCCGTGTTGAATGCACCATAAAGGGCTCCAACAGCCGAAAGAAAGAGACACGCTCACCTTGCTTATTGGGCGCATAAACCACAATCAGCCGGAACAATTTGCTTTTCACTGCAATATCGGCCACGATCAGCCGGCCCTCGGCACCGACATGGACAAGGTCAACCTTCGCGTCCAGGGTACGCTTGACCAGCAAAGAAACACCTCTGGCTTGCCGGCTCCCATATGCTGAATAGACGACAAAGTCGTTAGACAGCACACAAGAGTCGACTTCGCAAACAAAGTGAGTCTCTTGGATCGCGGCCACATCCACGCCGAAGGACAAGAGGTCACGAAGCAGGCGAGCCGCCTTACCCCGATCCCTCAGGCCCTTCGCATTCAAGCTGGCTATCTTAATAGACATCTTTTAAACCTGAAAAAGAGAAAAAAGAAAAACAGGCAACAAAGGCTCTCTAGATGCATACGGGGCGAAAATCTCGGGCAGACAGGACCCCGACGGACTGTCCCAGGGAACCAGTTCCTATGTCGGACGTAATCCGTCCGTCTGAGACAATACCGCCGACGTCCGTGGGGTACATTAGTTTTACCACCCTATATAAACTGGGGTGGAGTAAAACAGGGAACCTCCCCGAACAATTTTTAGACATTTTTCTAAGTTCTGCTGAGCTTTCAATGTACATCCTTAGTTTAGGATAAAGTTTTTTCGCTTCCGCGATGTGGTCCCAGACCCGCAGGTTACCCCCGGTATTCCGTACGAGGGTAATTACTCCTGGGGCCTGGGGAAAGTTTTTGGGGTCCTCCGTAGATAGACCGTCAACTGTGGTCATCTTCAGCAGTGGTTTGAGTAGTTTTCGTCTTTGTGACGACCACCCTGCAGAGATGTCCTCCTCTACTTTCAATAGCGCTTCCCCTTTGGGCAGGGCTTTTATCTTTTTTGCCCGAGTGGGAGTGGACATAGGAGAAGGGGAGAGAGTGGGGGATAAAGCAACTGGTCTCAGGGGGGTTAATTTAAAGGTAGGGGACTGGGAAGCTTTCCGCGGGGACGAGGGGAGGCTTCTTGCCTTTTGCGCATACGTTTGCCTCTCCGGTGAGGCAGGAAGCGAGGAGCACCTGTGTGTTGTCGAACTCCTTTCTCTGCTCTTCCGCCGATTCTTGAAGTTCTCTTGCTGCTCTTCTTCGTCCTCCCGGCTGCGTTTCAACGACGCCGATCTTTGAGTCTCCATGGGCTCTTCCCTTGGTTGTTCCTTCGGGCCCTCATTTTGGGGAGGTTTTTTTGCCTTCCCCTGCTTGGTAGCTGCTTTGGGTGATGAGGGCACCTTTGACTCCGAAGGCTCCTGAGGTGGCGAGGGCGTTTTGGTCGGAGAAGGCGTTTTGGTCTGAGAAGGCGTTTTGGCCAGAGAAGGCGATTTCTCCGCTAGTGCCTTCGCCTTCTTTTTCTTGCCGACCGTCTGCCACTCATTCACCTTATCCGGAACAGACGATTTCGCCTCCGTTGGAGCTTCTGGTTGTTTCGCTGCCGGTTTCTCCTGCTGCTGCTTTGCTGGCTGGGTCCCAGGGGCCGGATCCTTTTTCGGGCACGCCTTGGCGACGTGATTGGAATCGCCGCAGACCCAGCAGAAGGGCTTCCTCCCCTCAACGATCACGTAAATTGATCTTCCCCTGCAGGTGATAATGTTGGGGATATTCCCGATCTTTTTTTGCTCGACCGTCACCTGCAGGGTGACGTCACCGGTGAGAAAGCCCTGCTTCGAGGTGAGCGCCTTCACCTCTTCGACCATGCCGAATTGTGTGAAAAACACCCCGACATGGTCTAACGAGATGTCCATGGGCACGCCGTGGAGAGTGATCTTTGATCTGCGCATGCCCATGTATTCTGTATCCAGGCGCAACGTCTTTGTTTCCATAAAGGAGCCGGCCAGTTTTCTTGCTTCCTCCGCAGAGCCAAGTAGAACATCCCACACGGCGTGGCTGCGCCTAGCCACCATCTTTCCATTGATCTTCAAGGCCTTGATGGCCTCCTCCACCACGTCCCTGCTGACCCCGATAAGTTTGCGACTTTTCGGATCCCTGGTCAGCAGGGAAAGGATCCTGGGCTCAATGTTACTGAGCGTCTCGGGCACCGAGATAATCTCCGCTCCTGTCACGTATTTAGCGTATTTCTCCTTTAGAGACTCATAATACGTTGAATCCTTCCGCACTTTCTGGATGGTCCCCCCGGTCCAAGCCTTGTCGGGGGAAACCGTGTCTGCTGAACACCGCTGCCCGTCCTCCTTAGACGTAGAGGGCACCGGAGATGCAGGAGCTGCTGGTAGGGTTGCTACTCCTGGTCCTTTTTCCAAGGAGAGGGGTGAGGCAGGCAACCGCCAATCCCCCTCCTTTCCTCCCACCGAGGCCGTGGTGGGAGGAACGATCACACCTGGCCTATCGGAGGCCATTGCCTCCTAAGAGGCTAAGCGCGAGACACCTGCCTCCGGTGTTTCGCGTCCTTCGCAGGTCGCTACTTTACGCAGCCCAAGCAATAAACTTGGGTGGAGACCACAATGCCACACTTGACCAAAGTAATAGTAAGTATCACTATGGAACAGATACTACACTTTGATCCAAACCAACCCGACCACACAAACACAAAAAAGTCTGAGTAGGAAATGGCTGGTACTTATTTATTTGCCAACAAAGTACAAATTCTGGCACAAGGCCAAACAATGGGGAGGGGGAACAAAAACTTGGGTTGGTCTTCCGTAACTATCTTATACCTAGCTAATCAGATTCACGACCCATACATACGTTACAATTTTCTCATTCACCATAAAAATTTGTCCATCAACACTCATACCTATCATACACCAAAATACCGCAGTAACATACCAGGGACCTAAAAACGCCCCAAATGTACATAAAAATTTGTGTATTTACAATATTTACAATAGTGTACAAAAATAAATTTAAAACTTTATTCATGAAATGACATGATGGGGAGGGGGAATGAAGAAACAAAAAACCCCAAAACAAAAAACAATTTCAAATGAATATATATACATGGGTTAGTAAGACCCAAACACACCCACGTAATTAAAGAGGCCACTGTATTCTGCCTTAAAAAGAACAAAATCAAGCAGCTCTCTTTCTAAGGGGAATGGAGAAGCAGGGAACAAAATAAATTGGACTGGAGAATGTATAAGGCTGACCCAGCCGAGAGTGAAAACGGGACAAAAGAATACTTGGACAATGGGAATCTCGAACTGGATCATAACAAAAGCAATGGAGCCGGGAACAGGCCAGGACAAACACATTCACTCACATTAACTAGGCACAAAAAAGAACTTCTACCTTAACCACGGGAGGGGTTCCAAAGGAATCCACCCCGATGCAACTAGCAGATCTAAAAGAGAAAATCAAGGCTAGCCCCGGTCACGCGAACCAGGCTCGCCGCATATACCCACCTTTCGCTGAACTCTGTCGGGTGCAGCCGTTTCCGTTCAGTTCTAATCTTAATTTTGAGCTGGTGCTCAAAATATCGGATTAGATCCTGATCCGAAAGACGACCTCCCCGCAAGACTTCCTCCAGACGCGTCATCCAAATCACCATTCTAGCCGTGGCCAGTAGCGACAGAAACACCATCCGCTTCACTCCAGAGTACGGGGGCGACACATTGTCCACAGCGTATGCGCGATCAATGAGCACAAGCTCCCGCGGCGCGATACGAGCAGTCAACTCGCCAACACGCGCCCACAACGGGCGAACGCGCGAACAATGGAAGAAGGCGTGCGCAGACGTCTCCTTAATTCCAAGGACGCAACGTTCACAATCTGGCAAATCCGCCAGGCCCATTGCGAACCGCTTGTCGTTGAGAGACAAACCATTCCGAGCCAATCGCCAGGTCAGAGAAAACTCAGAGTTGTTGAGCCAATCCGCACCTGGCGCCCAAGACCAATGAGAGCGATACTCCTCCCTCGACATGCCAAGCTTACTCCACAGTTCATCCTTCACGGCGCCCTCCACTAATCCCCGATAGAAGATTCTCCTAGGCCGTGAAAGGTCACTGGACCATGGAATGGCCCGAAGGGCCGTCAGACATTCGAGCAGGAATTTCGGCCGCCCCCAAGGCCTATTGCTAGTCCTTAGGAGCGGGGGAGTGATAGTGAGGCTAGGGAACATGTCCCTCACTACCCCCGCAAGCAACCGATCTTCCTCCAACGCGCGCCTGAGGAATGCCAACCTCGAAGCGAGCACGTGGCTCCTCAAGTGTGGCATCCCCAGACCCCCTTGACACGGACGGAGGCAACAGACTCCTTTGTCGACCATGTGTTTGCGTCCTCTCCAAAGACAGGAGAATAGCAAACGCTCGAGCGCCTTCTCATGATCGTCACAAAGGGGAAGTACAGACAGCCGGTAAAGGATTCTGGGAAAGAGGTATGTATTACACACCTCCGCCAGACCCTTCACGGAGAGACTCCGTCGACGCCAAATCTCGACCGACGCGCCGACCTTTGCCTGTACTTCTGACCAGTTTTTCTCCAACTGTAAGTCCGGACCGAACCAAACTCCGAGGAGCTTGACCGGCCCGTCCGTCCAGTCGAAGGGCCCCGGGAGGGAAACACCCTTCCAGGCACCTAACCGCAAGCCGGACGACTTGTCGCGGTTAATTCTGGCCCCTGTTACCTGTTCGTACCGTTCAAGCGCCTTCTGTACCGCCCTTATGTCCCTGCGGGAGGACACAAAGGTCGTTACGTCATCGGCGTACGCGGAAACCCTGGCTCGAGCTCCACCAGGGACAGCAATTCCACGCAGGACCGGACTGCACGTCTCGTCCCTTAGCCGGCGAAGGAGGGGCTCCAACGCCAGGACGTAAAGGAGAGGCGACAGTGGACAACCCTGTCGGACCGACCTAGACAGCGCGAAAGCGCTCGACAGCTTCCCGTTCACCTGTACCACAGCCTTGGGGGAGCGATACAGAAGGCTAATCCAGCGGCTGAAGTCGGGTTTGAATCCGGCGGCCTGCAGGACAGCAGCCAGGTAGCCATGGTCAATCCTATCAAATGCCTTGGACTGATCCAAATTGATCAGCGCGGCCTCTTCGTCGTCTTCTACACCCTCTACGATCGTGCGGATCAAGTGCAGGTTGCTCTGAATTGTTCGTCCCTTCACAGAACAAGTCTGATCCGGTTCCAACAGAGACTCGGCAACTAGCTGCAAGCGATTCGTCAGGATCTTGGCCAAAATCTTTAACTCTGTGTTTAGCAGAGTTATGGGCCTGTAATCATCTAATCCCCGCCCAACCTTCTTGCCTTTTCCCAACAGCGTGATCACGCCCCTGGTGATCCGACCGGGGATGGACCCCTGCCGAAACCAGTGGTTGAACACGACAGTCAAGAGCGGGACAAAAAGGTGCGACATCCTCAAGTACAATTCATAGGGCAAACCATCCAAACCTGGCGACTTGCCACTGCCGGTCTTCTTCAAAGCCGCGTAGACTTCGTCCTCCGTAATCTCCCCTTCGCAGCTAGCCGCTTCAGCCGGCAAAAGCCGGGGAAAGTCAGCCAAATAGCTGCGAAACTCCTCGTCACGGAGACCAGGCTCCTTGGTAAACCGGTGTTCGAAATGCTGCCGGAACGCCTCGCACATGTCGTCGGTGGACCGAAGGAGATGCCCCTCCGGGTCGCGCACTTCTCGAATGTACCGATCGCCGGCCCGACGAATTTCTTCCTTGCGCAGTTCTGCGCCCATGTTCACAGCTTCGGAAGACATCTTGCTTAACTTAGCCCTAATTACCTGGCCCATATAGCGCTCGCTAGTCGTGCGCCTCAGGGCCTCCCTGGCTAAGGCTATCTCTAGGGGATCCCCACCAGCCTCCGCCCGGGCGAAATTAGCACTAAGTGTCTTTGCCTCCGCAGCCTTATCTAGTTTGAGCCGCTGGCTATATTTGGTGGCGAAAGACCTAATGGAGTCCTTAAGGTTAACCCACCACTTATTCCCAATGACTCGCCCAATTAACGCCCGCTGAACTAGTTTTGTCAGCTGGTCACGAAAGTCCCGCCTGTCCAGTAAGGACTGATTGAACTCCCAATAACCAGCCAACCTAGGCCTAAAGTCTAACACCACACGGGCACAAACGAGTTTGTGGTCCGTGTAGCCTAGCCAGTGGAACGTTGGACATTCTAAGAAGTCTATGTCGGCCACTCTCACTAACATCCTATCCAGGTACGCAGATACCCGGGTAGAAGGCCAATTAAGCGCCCACGTCCACATACTCCCATCCGGATGATCGACCCGGTATCTATCGACGAGACCAAATTCGTCGATCAGATCAACCAGGCTACGATCATCATTCCTCCCGCTAGCGCCCCTCCCTCTATCCCATTTGGGGGTTAGGATGGCATTCCAGTCCCCAACTAAGATTAGCCGTGTTGAATGCACCATAAAGGGCTCCAACAGCCGAAAGAAAGAGACACGCTCACCTTGCTTATTGGGCGCATAAACCACAATCAGCCGGAACAATTTGCTTTTCACTGCAATATCGGCCACGATCAGCCGGCCCTCGGCACCGACATGGACAAGGTCAACCTTCGCGTCCAGGGTACGCTTGACCAGCAAAGAAACACCTCTGGCTTGCCGGCTCCCATATGCTGAATAGACGACAAAGTCGTTAGACAGCACACAAGAGTCGACTTCGCAAACAAAGTGAGTCTCTTGGATCGCGGCCACATCCACGCCGAAGGACAAGAGGTCACGAAGCAGGCGAGCCGCCTTACCCCGATCCCTCAGGCCCTTCGCATTCAAGCTGGCTATCTTAATAGACATCTTTTAAACCTGAAAAAGAGAAAAAGAAAAACAGGCAACAAAGGCTCTCTAGATGCATACGGGGCGAAAATCTCGGGCAGACAGGACCCCGACGGACTGTCCCAGGGAACCAGTTCCTATGTCGGACGTAATCCGTCCGTCTGAGACAATACCGCCGACGTCCGTGGGGTACATTAGTTTTACCACCCTATATAAACTGGGGTGGAGTAAAACAGGGAACCTCCCCGAACAATTTTTAGACATTTTTCTAAGTTCTGCTGAGCTTTCAATGTACATCCTTAGTTTAGGATAAAGTTTTTTCGCTTCCGCGATGTGGTCCCAGACCCGCAGGTTACCCCCGGTATTCCGTACGAGGGTAATTACTCCTGGGGCCTGGGGAAAGTTTTTGGGGTCCTCCGTAGATAGACCGTCAACTGTGGTCATCTTCAGCAGTGGTTTGAGTAGTTTTCGTCTTTGTGACGACCACCCTGCAGAGATGTCCTCCTCTACTTTCAATAGCGCTTCCCCTTTGGGCAGGGCTTTTATCTTTTTTGCCCGAGTGGGAGTGGACATAGGAGAAGGGGAGAGAGTGGGGGATAAAGCAACTGGTCTCAGGGGGGTTAATTTAAAGGTAGGGGACTGGGAAGCTTTCCGCGGGGACGAGGGGAGGCTTCTTGCCTTTTGCGCATACGTTTGCCTCTCCGGTGAGGCAGGAAGCGAGGAGCACCTGTGTGTTGTCGAACTCCTTTCTCTGCTCTTCCGCCGATTCTTGAAGTTCTCTTGCTGCTCTTCTTCGTCCTCCCGGCTGCGTTTCAACGACGCCGATCTTTGAGTCTCCATGGGCTCTTCCCTTGGTTGTTCCTTCGGGCCCTCATTTTGGGGAGGTTTTTTTGCCTTCCCCTGCTTGGTAGCTGCTTTGGGTGATGAGGGCACCTTTGACTCCGAAGGCTCCTGAGGTGGCGAGGGCGTTTTGGTCGGAGAAGGCGTTTTGGTCTGAGAAGGCGTTTTGGCCGGAGAAGGCGATTTCTCCGCTAGTGCCTTCGCCTTCTTTTTCTTGCCGACCGTCTGCCACTCATTCACCTTATCCGGAACAGACGATTTCGCCTCCGTTGGAGCTTCTGGTTGTTTCGCTGCCGGTTTCTCCTGCTGCTGCTTTGCTGGCTGGGTCCCAGGGGCCGGATCCTTTTTCGGGCACGCCTTGGCGACGTGATTGGAATCGCCGCAGACCCAGCAGAAGGGCTTCCTCCCCTCAACGATCACGTAAATTGATCTTCCCCTGCAGGTGATAATGTTGGGGATATTCCCGATCTTTTTTTGCTCGACCGTCACCTGCAGGGTGACGTCACCGGTGAGAAAGCCCTGCTTCGAGGTGAGCGCCTTCACCTCTTCGACCATGCCGAATTGTGTGAAAAACACCCCGACATGGTCTAACGAGATGTCCATGGGCACGCCGTGGAGAGTGATCTTTGATCTGCGCATGCCCATGTATTCTGTATCCAGGCGCAACGTCTTTGTTTCCATAAAGGAGCCGGCCAGTTTTCTTGCTTCCTCCGCAGAGCCAAGTAGAACATCCCACACGGCGTGGCTGCGCCTAGCCACCATCTTTCCATTGATCTTCAAGGCCTTGATGGCCTCCTCCACCACGTCCCTGCTGACCCCGATAAGTTTGCGACTTTTCGGATCCCTGGTCAGCAGGGAAAGGATCCTGGGCTCAATGTTACTGAGCGTCTCGGGCACCGAGATAATCTCCGCTCCTGTCACGTATTTAGCGTATTTCTCCTTTAGAGACTCATAATACGTTGAATCCTTCCGCACTTTCTGGATGGTCCCCCCGGTCCAAGCCTTGTCGGGGGAAACCGTGTCTGCTGAACACCGCTGCCCGTCCTCCTTAGACGTAGAGGGCACCGGAGATGCAGGAGCTGCTGGTAGGGTTGCTACTCCTGGTCCTTTTTCCAAGGAGAGGGGTGAGGCAGGCAACCGCCAATCCCCCTCCTTTCCTCCCACCGAGGCCGTGGTGGGAGGAACGATCACATCTGGCCTATCGGAGGCCATTGCCTCCTAAGAGGCTAAGCGCGAGACACCTGCCTCCGGTGTTTCGCGTCCTTCGCAGGTCGCTACTTTACGCAGCCCAAGCAATAAACTTGGGTGGAGACCACAATGCCACACTTGACCAAAGTAATAGTAAGTATCACTATGGAACAGATACTACACTTTGATCCAAACCAACCCGACCACACAAACACAAAAAAGTCTGAGTAGGAAATGGCTGGTTTTATTTATTCTTTAATTACAAAGAATTATGGCACAAGGCCGAAAAATGGGTGGGGGTACAAAACTTGGGGTGGTCTTCAGTACTCTATCTTATACCTAGCTAATCGGATTCACGACCCATACATACGTTACAATTTTTCTCAATCACCATAAGAATTTGTCCATCAACACTCATACATATCGTACACCAAAATGCCGCAAAAACCATACCAGGGACCTAAAAAACGCCCCAAAATGTACATAAAAATTTAAGACTTATTTACAAATATAATACAAAAATAGATTTAAAAATTTATACATGAAATGACATGATGGGAAGGGGTATGAAGAAACAGAAAATCCCCAACATAAAAACAATTTCAAATGAACATCATATACAGAGTGTTAGTAAGACCCAAACACACCCTCATAATTAAAGAGGCCACTGTATTCTGCCTTAAAAGGCAAAATCAAGTAGCTCTCTTTCTACAGGGGAAAGGAGAAGCAGGTTAAAATAAATTGGACTGGGGAATATATAAGGCTGACCCAGCCGAGAGTAAAACGGGACAAAATAACGATGGACAAAGGGGATCTCGAACTGGATCATAACAAAAGTATTGGAGCCGGGAACAGGCTAGGACAACCCATACACTCACATTAACTAGGTACACAAAAGAATATCTACCTTAACCACGGGAAGGGTTCCAAAGGAATCCCCCCGATGTGATTAGCAGATCTAAAAAAGAAAATCAAGGCTAGCCCCGGTCACACGAACCAGGCTCGCTGCATGTATCCACCTTTCGCAAAAGTCTGTCGGGTGCAGCCGTTTCCGTTCAGTTCTAATCTTCATTTTGAGCTGGTGCTCAAAATATCGGATTAGATCCTGATCCGAAAGACGACCGCCCCGCAAGACTTCCTCCAGTCGCGTCGTCCATATCACCATTCTAGCCGAAGCCAGCAGCGTCAGAAACACCATCCGCTTCACTCCAGAGTACGGGGGCAACACATTGTCCACAGCGTATGCGCGATCAATGAGCACGAGCTCCCGCGGCGCGATACGAGCAGTCAACTCGCCGACACGCGCCCACAACGGGCGAACGCGCGAACAATGGAAGAAGGCGTGCGCAGACGTCTCCTTAATTCCAAGGTTGCAACGTTCACAATCTGGCAAATCCGCCAGGCCCATTGCGAAACGCTTGTCATTGAGAGACAAACCATTCCGAGCCAATCGCCAGGTCAGAGAAAACTCAGAGTTGCTGAGCCAATCCGCACCTGGCGCCCAAGACCAATGAGAGCGGTACTCCACTCTCGACATGCCGAGCTTACTCCACAGCTTATCCTTCACGGCACCCTCCACTAATCCCCGATAGAAGATTTTCCTAGGCTGTGAAAGGTCACTGGACCGTGGAATGGCCTGTAAAGCCGCCAGACATTCGAGCAGGAATTTCGGTCGCACCCAAGGCCTGACGGTCAGCCATAGGGTCGGGGGCGTGATGGTAAGGCAAGGGAACATGTCCCTCACTACCCCCGCAAGCAACCGATCTTCCTCCAACGCGCGCCTGAGGAATGCCAACCTTGAAGCGAGCACGTGGCTCCTCAAGTGTGGCATCCCCAGACCCCCTTGACACGGACGGAGGCAACAGACTCCTTTGTCGACCATGTGTTTGCGTCCTCTCCACAGACAGGAGAATAGCAAACGCTCGAGCGCCTTCTCATGATCGTCACAAAAGGGAAGTACTGACAGCCGGTAAAGGATCATGGGAAAGAGGTATGTGTTACACACCTCCGCCAAGCCCTTCACGGAGAGACCCCGTCGACGCCAAATCTTGACCGACGCGCCGACCTTTGCCAGTACTTCTGACCAGTTTTTCTCCAGCTGTAAGTCCGGACCGAACCAAACTCCGAGGAGCTTGACCGGCCCGTCCGTCCAGCTGAAGGGCCCCGGGAGGGAAGCTCCCTTCCAGGCACCTAACCGCAAGCCGGATGACTTGTCGCAGTTAATTCTGGCCCCTGTCACCTTCTCGTACCGTACAAGCGCCTGGTGTACCGCCTCTATGTCCCAGCGGGAGGACACAAAGGTCGTTACGTCATCGGCGTACGCAGAAACCCTGGCTCGAGCTCCGCCAGGGACTTCAATTCCACGCAGGACCGGACTGCCCGTCTCGTCCCTCAGCCGGCGAAGGAGGGGCTCCAACGCCAAGACATAAAGGAGAGAAGACAGTGGACAACCCTGTCGGACCGACCTAGACAGCGCGAAAGCGCCCGACAGCTTCCCGTTCACCTGTACCACAGCCTTGGGGGAGCGATACAGAAGGCTAATCCAGCGGCTGAAGTCGGGTTTGAATCCGGCGGCCTGCAGGACAGCAGCCAGGTAGCCATGGTCAATCCTATCAAATGCCTTGGACTGATCTAAATTGATCAGCGCGGCCTCATCGTCGTCTTCTACACCCTCTATGATCGTGCGAATCAAGTGCAGGTTGCTCTGAATTGTTCTCCCCTTCACAGAACAAGTCTGATCCGGTTCCAACAGAGACTCGGCAACTAGCTGCAAGCGATTCGTCAGGATCTTGGCCAAAATCTTTAACTCTGTGTTTAGCAGAGTTATGGGCCTGTAGTCATCTAGTTCCCTCCCAACCTTCTTGCCTTTTCTCAACAGCGTGATCACGCCCCTGGTGATCCGACCGGGGATGGACCCCTGCCGAAACCAGTGGTTGAACACGACAGCCAAGAGCGGGACAAAAAGGTGCGACATCCTCAAGTACAATTCATAGGGCAAACCATCCAAACCTGGCGACTTGCCACTGCCGGTCTTCTTCAAAGCCGCGTAGACTTCGTCCTCCGTAATCTCCCCTTCGCAGCTAGCCGCTTCAGCCGGCAAAAGCCGGGGAAAGTCAGCCAAATAGCTGCGAAACTCCTCGTCACGGAGACCAGGCTCCTTGGTAAACCGGTGTTCGAAATGCTGCCGGAACGCCTCGCACATGTCGTCGGTGGACCGAAGGAGATGCCCCTCCGGGTCGCGCACTTCTCGAATGTACCGATCGCCGGCCCGACGAATTTCTTCCTTGCGCAGTTCTGCGCCCATGTTCACAGCTTCGGAAGACATCTTGCTTAACTTAGCCCTAATTACCTGGCCCATATAGCGCTCGCTAGTCGTGCGCCTCAGGGCCTCCCTGGCTAAGGCTATCTCTAGGGGATCCCCACCAGCCTCCGCCCGGGCGAAATTAGCACTAAGTGTCTTTGCCTCCGCAGCCTTATCTAGTTTGAGCCGCTGGCTATATTTGGTGGCGAAAGACCTAATGGAGTCCTTAAGGTTAACCCACCACTTATTCCCAATGACTCGCCCAATTAACGCCCGCTGAACTAGTTTTGTCAGCTGGTCACGAAAGTCCCGCCTGTCCAGTAAGGACTGATTGAACTCCCAATAACCAGCCAACCTAGGCCTAAAGTCTAACACCACACGGGCACAAACGAGTTTGTGGTCCGTGTAGCCTAGCCAGTGGAACGTTGGACATTCTAAGAAGTCTATGTCGGCCACTCTCACTAACATCCTATCCAGGTACGCAGATACCCGGGTAGAAGGCCAATTAAGCGCCCACGTCCACATACTCCCATCCGGATGATCGACCCGGTATCTATCGACGAGACCAAATTCGTCGATCAGATCAACCAGGCTACGATCATCATTCCTCCCGCTAGCGCCCCTCCCTCTATCCCATTTGGGGGTTAGGATGGCATTCCAGTCCCCAACTAAGATTAGCCGTGTTGAATGCACCATAAAGGGCTCCAACAGCCGAAAGAAAGAGACACGCTCACCTTGCTTATTGGGCGCATAAACCACAATCAGCCGGAACAATTTGCTTTTCACTGCAATATCGGCCACGATCAGCCGGCCCTCGGCACCGACATGGACAAGGTCAACCTTCGCGTCCAGGGTACGCTTGACCAGCAAAGAAACACCTCTGGCTTGCCGGCTCCCATATGCTGAATAGACGACAAAGTCGTTAGACAGCACACAAGAGTCGACTTCGCAAACAAAGTGAGTCTCTTGGATCGCGGCCACATCCACGCCGAAGGACAAGAGGTCACGAAGCAGGCGAGCCGCCTTACCCCGATCCCTCAGGCCCTTCGCATTCAAGCTGGCTATCTTAATAGACATCTTTTAAACCTGAAAAAGAGAAAAAGAAAAACAGGCAACAAAGGCTCTCTAGATGCATACGGGGCGAAAATCTCGGGCAGACAGGACCCCGACGGACTGTCCCAGGGAACCAGTTCCTATGTCGGACGTAATCCGTCCGTCTGAGACAATACCGCCGACGTCCGTGGGGTACATTAGTTTTACCACCCTATATAAACTGGGGTGGAGTAAAACAGGGAACCTCCCCGAACAATTTTTAGACATTTTTCTAAGTTCTGCTGAGCTTTCAATGTACATCCTTAGTTTAGGATAAAGTTTTTTCGCTTCCGCGATGTGGTCCCAGACCCGCAGGTTACCCCCGGTATTCCGTACGAGGGTAATTACTCCTGGGGCCTGGGGAAAGTTTTTGGGGTCCTCCGTAGATAGACCGTCAACTGTGGTCATCTTCAGCAGTGGTTTGAGTAGTTTTCGTCTTTGTGACGACCACCCTGCAGAGATGTCCTCCTCTACTTTCAATAGCGCTTCCCCTTTGGGCAGGGCTTTTATCTTTTTTGCCCGAGTGGGAGTGGACATAGGAGAAGGGGAGAGAGTGGGGGATAAAGCAACTGGTCTCAGGGGGGGTTAATTTAAAGGTAGGGGACTGGGAAGCTTTCCGCGGGGACGAGGGGAGGCTTCTTGCCTTTTGCGCATACGTTTGCCTCTCCGGTGAGGCAGGAAGCGAGGAGCACCTGTGTGTTGTCGAACTCCTTTCTCTGCTCTTCCGCCGATTCTTGAAGTTCTCTTGCTGCTCTTCTTCGTCCTCCCGGCTGCGTTTCAACGACGCCGATCTTTGAGTCTCCATGGGCTCTTCCCTTGGTTGTTCCTTCGGGCCCTCATTTTGGGGAGGTTTTTTTGCCTTCCCCTGCTTGGTAGCTGCTTTGGGTGATGAGGGCACCTTTGACTCCGAAGGCTCCTGAGGTGGCGAGGGCGTTTTGGTCGGAGAAGGCGTTTTGGTCTGAGAAGGCGTTTTGGCCGGAGAAGGCGATTTCTCCGCTAGTGCCTTCGCCTTCTTTTTCTTGCCGACCGTCTGCCACTCATTCACCTTATCCGGAACAGACGATTTCGCCTCCGTTGGAGCTTCTGGTTGTTTCGCTGCCGGTTTCTCCTGCTGCTGCTTTGCTGGCTGGGTCCCAGGGGCCGGATCCTTTTTCGGGCACGCCTTGGCGACGTGATTGGAATCGCCGCAGACCCAGCAGAAGGGCTTCCTCCCCTCAACGATCACGTAAATTGATCTTCCCCTGCAGGTGATAATGTTGGGGATATTCCCGATCTTTTTTTGCTCGACCGTCACCTGCAGGGTGACGTCACCGGTGAGAAAGCCCTGCTTCGAGGTGAGCGCCTTCACCTCTTCGACCATGCCGAATTGTGTGAAAAACACCCCGACATGGTCTAACGAGATGTCCATGGGCACGCCGTGGAGAGTGATCTTTGATCTGCGCATGCCCATGTATTCTGTATCCAGGCGCAACGTCTTTGTTTCCATAAAGGAGCCGGCCAGTTTTCTTGCTTCCTCCGCAGAGCCAAGTAGAACATCCCACACGGCGTGGCTGCGCCTAGCCACCATCTTTCCATTGATCTTCAAGGCCTTGATGGCCTCCTCCACCACGTCCCTGCTGACCCCGATAAGTTTGCGACTTTTCGGATCCCTGGTCAGCAGGGAAAGGATCCTGGGCTCAATGTTACTGAGCGTCTCGGGCACCGAGATAATCTCCGCTCCTGTCACGTATTTAGCGTATTTCTCCTTTAGAGACTCATAATACGTTGAATCCTTCCGCACTTTCTGGATGGTCCCCCCGGTCCAAGCCTTGTCGGGGGAAACCGTGTCTGCTGAACACCGCTGCCCGTCCTCCTTAGACGTAGAGGGCACCGGAGATGCAGGAGCTGCTGGTAGGGTTGCTACTCCTGGTCCTTTTTCCAAGGAGAGGGGTGAGGCAGGCAACCGCCAATCCCCCTCCTTTCCTCCCACCGAGGCCGTGGTGGGAGGAACGATCACATCTGGCCTATCGGAGGCCATTGCCTCCTAAGAGGCTAAGCGCGAGACACCTGCCTCCGGTGTTTCGCGTCCTTCGCAGGTCGCTACTTTACGCAGCCCAAGCAATAAACTTGGGTGGAGACCACAATGCCACACTTGACCAAAGTAATAGTAAGTATCACTATGGAACAGATACTACACTTTGATCCAAACCAACCCGACCACACAAACACAAAAAAGTCTGAGTAGGAAATGGCTGGTACTTATTTATTACGTAAAAGTACATAATTCTGGCACAAGGCCAACAAATGGGAGGGGGAACAAAAACTTGGGTTGGTCTTCCGTAACTATCTTATACCTAGCTAATCCGATTCACGACCCATACATACGTTACAATTTTCTCATTCACCATAAAAATTTGTCCATCAACACTCATACCTATCAAGCACCAAAATACCGCAGTAACATACCAGGGACCTAAAAACGCCCCAAATGTACATAAAAATTTGTTTATTTACAATATATACAATAGTGTACAAAAATAAATTTAAAACTTTATTCATGAAATGACATGATGGGAAGGGGGAATGAAGAAACAAAAAATCCCCAAAACAAAAACAATTTCAAATGAATATATATACACAATGTTAGTAAGACCCAAACACACCCACATAATTAAAGAGGCCACTGTATTCTGCCTTAAAAGGAACAAAATCAAGCAGCTCTCTTTCTAAGGGGAATGGAGAAGCAGGGAACAAAATAAATTGGACTGGAGAATATATAAGGCTGACCCAGCCGAGAATGAAAACGGGACAAAATAACAATGGACAATGGGAATCTCGAACTGGATCATAACAAAAGTAATGGAGCCGGGAACAGGCTAGGACAAACACATTCACTCACATTAACTAGGCACAAAAAAGACTTCTTACCTTAACCACGGGCGGGGTTCCAAAGGAATCCACCCCGATGCAACTAGCAGATCTAAAAGAGAAAATCAAGGCTAGCCCCGGTCACGCGAACCAGGCTCGCCGCATATAACCACCTTTCGCTGAACTCTGTCGGGTGCAGCCGTTTCCGTTCAGTTCTAATCTTCATTTTGAGCTGGTGCTCAAAATATCGGATTAGATCCTGATCCGAAAGACGACCTCCCCGCAAGACTTCCTCCAGACGCGTCATCCAAATCACCATTCTAGCCGTGGCCAGTAGCGACAGAAACACCATCCGCTTCACTCCAGAGAACGGGGGCGACACATTGTCCACAGCGTATGCGCGATCAATGAGCACAAGCTCCCGCGGCGCGATACGAGCAGTCAACTCGCCGACACGCGCCCACAACGGGCGAACGCGCGAACAATGGAAGAAGGCGTGCGCAGACGTCTCCTTAATTCCAAGGACGCAACGTTCACAATCTGGCAAATCCGCCAGGCCCATTGCGAAACGCTTGTCGTTGAGAGACAAACCATTCCGAGCCAATCGCCAGGTCAGAGAAAACTCAGAGTTGTTGAGCCAATCCGCACCTGGCGCCCAAGACCAATGAGAGCGATACTCCTCTCTCGACATGCCGAGCTTACTCCACAGTTCATCCTTCACGGCGCCCTCCACTAATCCCCGATAGAAGATTCTCCTAGGCCGTGAAAGGTCACTGGACCATGGAATGGCCCGAAGGGCCGTCAGACATTCGAGCAGGAATTTCGGCCGCCCCCAAGGCCTATTGCTAGTCCTTAGGAGCGGGGGAGTGATAGTGAGGCTAGGGAACATGTCCCTCACTACCCCCGCAAGCAACCGATCTTCCTCCAACGCGCGCCTGAGGAATGCCAACCTCGAAGCGAGCACGTGGCTCCTCAAGTGTGGCATCCCCAGACCCCCTTGACACGGACGGAGGCAGCAGACTCCTTTGTCGACCATGTGTTTGCGTCCTCTCCAAAGACAGGAGAATAGCAAACGCTCGAGCGCCTTCTCATGATCGTCACAAAGGGGAAGTACAGACAGCCGGTAAAGGATTCTGGGAAAGAGGTATGTATTACACACCTCCGCCAGACCCTTCACGGAGAGACTCCGTCGACGCCAAATCTCGACCGACGCGCCGACCTTTGCCTGTACTTCTGACCAGTTTTTCTCCAACTGTAAGTCCGGACCGAACCAAACTCCGAGGAGCTTGACCGGCCCGTCCGTCCAGTCGAAGGGCCCCGGGAGGGAAACACCCTTCCAGGCACCTAACCGCAAGCCGGACGACTTGTCGCGGTTAATTCTGGCCCCTGTTACCTGTTCGTACCGTTCAAGCGCCTTCTGTACCGCCCTTATGTCCCTGCGGGAGGACACAAAGGTCGTTACGTCATCGGCGTACGCGGAAACCCTGGCTCGAGCTCCTCCAGAGACAGCAATTCCACGCAGGACCGGACTGCACGTCTCGTCCCTTAGCCGGCGAAGGAGAGGCTCCAACGCCAGGACGTAAAGGAGAGGCGACAGTGGACAACCCTGTCGGACCGACCTAGACAGCGCGAAAGCGCTCGACAGCTTCCCGTTCACCTGTACCACAGCCTTGGGGGAGCGATACAGAAGGCTAATCCAGCGGCTGAAGTCGGGTTTGAATCCGGCGGCCTGCAGGACAGCAGCCAGGTAGCCATGGTCAATCCTATCAAATGCCTTGGACTGATCCAAATTGATCAGCGCGGCCTCTTCGTCGTCTTCTACACCCTCTACGATCGTGCGGATCAAGTGCAGGTTGCTCTGAATTGTTCGTCCCTTCACAGAACAAGTCTGATCCGGTTCCAACAGAGACTCGGCAACTAGCTGCAAGCGATTCGTCAGGATCTTGGCCAAAATCTTTAACTCTGTGTTTAGCAGAGTTATGGGCCTGTAATCATGGCTAATCCCCGCCCAACCTTCTTGCCTTTTCCCAACAGCGTGATCACGCCCCTGGTGATCCGACCGGGGATGGACCCCTGCCGAAACCAGTGGTTGAACACGACAGTCAAGAGCGGGACAAAAAGGTGCGACATCCTCAAGTACAATTCATAGGGCAAACCATCCAAACCTGGCGACTTGCCACTGCCGGTCTTCTTCAAAGCCGCGTAGACTTCGTCCTCCGTAATCTCCCCTTCGCAGCTAGCCGCTTCAGCCGGCAAAAGCCGGGGAAAGTCAGCCAAATAGCTGCGAAACTCCTCGTCACGGAGACCAGGCTCCTTGGTAAACCGGTGTTCGAAATGCTGCCGGAACGCCTCGCACATGTCGTCAGTGGACCGAAGGAGATGCCCCTCCGGGTCGCGCACTTCTCGAATGTACCGATCGCCGGCCCGACGAATTTCTTCCTTGCGCAGTTCTGCGCCCATGTTCACAGCTTCGGAAGACATCTTGCTTAACTTAGCTCTAATTACCTGGCCCATATAGCGCTCGCTAGTCGTGCGCCTCAGGGCCTCCCTGGCTAAGGCTATCTCTAGGGGATCCCCACCAGCCTCCGCCCGGGCGAAATTAGCACTAAGTGTCTTTGCCTCCGCAGCCTTATCTAGTTTGAGCCGCTGGCTATATTTGGTGGCGAAAGACCTAATGGAGTCCTTAAGGTTAACCCACCACTTATTCCCAATGACTCGCCCAATTAACGCCCGCTGAACTAGTCTTGTCAGCTGGTCACGAAAGTCCCGCCTGTCCAGTAAGGACTGATTGAACTTCCAATAACCAGCCAACCTAGGCCTAAAGTCTAACACCACACGGGCACAAACGAGTTTGTGGTCCGTGTAGCCTAGCCAGTGGAACGTTGGACATTCTAAGAAGTCTATGTCGGCCACTCTCACTAACATCCTATCCAGGTACGCAGATACCCGGGTAGAAGGCCAATTAAGCGCCCACGTCCACATACTCCCATCCGGATGATCGACCCGGTATCTATCGACGAGACCAAATTCGTCGATCAGATCAACCAGGCTACGATCATCATTCCTCCCGCTAGCGCCCCTCCCTCTATCCCATTTGGGGGTTAGGATGGCATTCCAGTCCCCAACTAAGATTAGCCGTGTTGAATGCACCATAAAGGGCTCCAACAGCCGAAAGAAAGAGACACGCTCACCTTGCTTATTGGGCGCATAAACCACAATCAGCCGGAACAATCTGCTTTTCACTGCAATATCGGCCACGATCAGCCGGCCCTCGGCACCGACATGGACAAGGTCAACCCTCGCGTCCAGGGTACGCTTGACCAGCAAAGAAACACCTCTGGCTTGCCGGCTCCCATATGCTGAATAGACGACAAAGTCGTTAGACAGCACACAAGAGTCGACTTCGCAAACAAAGTGAGTCTCTTGGATCGCGGCCACATCCACGCCGAAGGACAAGAGGTCACGAAGCAGGCGAGCCGCCTTACCCCGATCCCTCAGGCCCTTCGCATTCAAGCTGGCTATCTTAATAGACATCTTTTAGTTCTGAAAAAGAAAAAACAAAGAAACATGCAACAAGGCTCTAGTCGCATACGGGATAGAAATCTCGGGCAGAGGGGACCCCGACGGACTGTCCTAGGGACCCTGTACCAATGTCGGACGTAATCCGTCCGTCTAGGACAATCCCGCCGACGTCGGTGGGATATGTTAGTTTTACCACCCTATATAAACTGGGGTGGAGCAAAACGGGGAACCTCCCCGAACAATTTAGAGACATTTTTCTTAATTCAGGAGTCTTTTCCCTGACCATACAAATATTTGGGAAGCTCCTTTGGGCTTCCGCAATGTGCTCCCAGACCCGCAGGTTGCCACCGGTATTTCTTATCAGGGTGATGACACCTGGGGCCTGGGAGAAGTTCTTTGGGTCCTCAGTGGATAACCCATCCACTGAGGTGAGCTTAAGGAGTGGTCTTAGCAGCTTACGACGCTGTGACGACCACCCCGAAGAAATGTCCTCCTTCACCTTCATCAGCGCCTCCCCACGCGGGAGGTCCATCTTCTTCTTCGCCTTACTGGGGAGTGGGAATAGGAGCAGGGGAGGATGTGGGAGTTAAGGAACTGATTTTCCTAAGGGGGGTCAAAAAGGGGGTTGGGGACTGGGCAGCTTTACGCGGGGACGCGGGAAGGCTTCTCGCCTTATCCGCATAAGTAGTTCTTGCAGGTGACACCGGAGCTGAGGCACATTTTTCTCTGCTGGGCTTTTTTTCCCTGCTCCTACTTCTTCTGCGGGCCTTGGGAGTATCCTTTCGTTCTTCCGCCTCCTCCTCTCTCCCCCGCTTTAGGGAAGCCGATCTATCAACTTCCATTTGTTGCGGGGAAGGAGTCCTCTCCTTCCTTTGTTTGGGGGGAGACTTCTTAGGAGGCGACTCCTTGGGTTTCACCGGCGTCTTGGCAGGTGGTGGCACCTTCTCAGGGGACGGTGTTTTGGCCTTCTTTCTGCCCACCACCTGCCATTCGCCCTCCTTGTTGCCCACGGGAGCTTGCGTGGGTGAAGCTGTTTTTGAGCCTTCCTTTTCTTTTGCCGCTGGCTGCTGCTTAGTTGGTTGAGCTGGTTGGGTCTTTGGAGTCGGATTCTTGGACGGGCAGACCCTCGCGACATGGTCCGCCGCCCCGCAGACCCAACAGCACGGCTTCCTCCCTTCTACTATCACGTAAATGACCCTACCTCTGCAAGTGAGCGTGTTGGGAACTTTGGCTATCTTCTCCTTAGACATCGTCACCAGCAGGGTCATGTCTCCCGTAATGTAGCCTGCCTTAGACCGCAGCGAGGAGACTCCGGCCACCTTTCCAAAGTTAGCAAAGAAGGCGCCAACGTGGTCCTCAGCAATGTCCATGGGGACGCCGTGCAAAGTGACCTTAACCTTCCGGGCACCCATGTATTCTGTATGGAGCTGGAGAGTTTTCGTCTCCAGCACCACACCGACCAGACGTTTGGCTTCGTCGGTCGTGCCCAGCAGGACGTCCCACATGGCACTACTCTTCCTCGCTACGGCCTTCGCCTTGATCTTAAGTGCCCCAATTGCTTCCTCAAACGTATCCCTCGGCACTGCGATTAATCTTTGGGACTTGATATCCTTAGTGATAAGAGTAATAGTCCTGGTTTGGATATCCGCCAATTCTCCGGGGACCGAGACCAGCTCGGTGCCTTTGATGTATTCAGCGTACTTTAACCTCATCCTCTCGTAGTACTCCTCATCCTTATTTATAGGTTTTCCTCCTGTCCAACCAGAAGTTGAAGGCTTGGGGGACCCGGGAGCTGATGGCACTCCTTCCGGCGTTGGTACTACTGCTGCTGCTACTCTAGGTACTGAAGGGGGATTATCCCGAGGCGGTAATGCCCAATCCCCCTCCTTTCCACCCACCGAGGCCGTGGTGGGAGGAACGATCACATCTGGCCTATCGGAGGCCATTGCCTCCTAAGAGGCTAAGCGCGAGACACCTGCCTCCGGTGTTTCGCGTCCTTCGCAGGTCGCTACTTTACGCAGCCCAAGCAATAAACTTGGGTGGAGACCACAATGCCACACTTGACCAAAGTAATAGTAAGTATCACTATGGAACAGATACTACACTTTGATCCAAACCAACCCGACCACACAAACACAAAAAAGTCTGAGTAGGAAATGGCTGGTACTTATTTATTTGCCAACAAAGTACAAATTCTGGCACAAGGCCAAACAATGGGGAGGGGGAACAAAAACTTGGGTTGGTCTTCCGTAACTATCTTATACCTAGCTAATCAGATTCACGACCCATACATACGTTACAATTTTCTCATTCACCATAAAAATTTGTCCATCAACACTCATACCTATCATACACCAAAATACCGCAGTAACATACCAGGGACCTAAAAACGCCCCAAATGTACATAAAAATTTGTGTATTTACAATATTTACAATAGTGTACAAAAATAAATTTAAAACTTTATTCATGAAATGACATGATGGGGAGGGGGAATGAAGAAACAAAAAAACCCCAAAACAAAAAACAATTTCAAATGAATATATATACATGGGTTAGTAAGCCCCAAACACACCCACATAATTAAAGAGGCCACTGTATTCTGCCTTAAAAAGAACAAAATCAAGCAGCTCTCTTTCTAAGGGGAATGGAGAAGCAGGGAACAAAATAAATTGGACTGGAGAATGTATAAGGCTGACCCAGTCGAGAGTGAAAACGGGACAAAAGAATACTTGGACAATGGGAATCTCGAACTGGATCATAACAAAAGCAATGGAGCCGGGAACAGGCCAGGACAAACACATTCACTCACATTAACTAGGCACAAAAAAGAACTTCTACCTTAACCACGGGAGGGGTTCCAAAGGAATCCACCCCGATGCAACTAGCAGATCTAAAAGAGAAAATCAAGGCTAGCCCCGGTCACGCGAACCAGGCTCGCCGCATATACCCACCTTTCGCTGAACTCTGTCGGGTGCAGCCGTTTCCGTTCAGTTCTAATCTTAATTTTGAGCTGGTGCTCAAAATATCGGATTAGATCCTGATCCGAAAGACGACCTCCCCGCAAGACTTCCTCCAGACGCGTCATCCAAATCACCATTCTAGCCGTGGCCAGTAGCGACAGAAACACCATCCGCTTCACTCCAGAGTACGGGGGCGACACATTGTCCACAGCGTATGCGCGATCAATGAGCACAAGCTCCCGCGGCGCGATACGAGCAGTCAACTCGCCAACACGCGCCCACAACGGGCGAACGCGCGAACAATGGAAGAAGGCGTGCGCAGACGTCTCCTTAATTCCAAGGACGCAACGTTCACAATCTGGCAAATCCGCCAGGCCCATTGCGAACCGCTTGTCGTTGAGAGACAAACCATTCCGAGCCAATCGCCAGGTCAGAGAAAACTCAGAGTTGTTGAGCCAATCCGCACCTGGCGCCCAAGACCAATGAGAGCGATACTCCTCTCTCGACATGCCAAGCTTACTCCACAGTTCATCCTTCACGGCGCCCTCCACTAATCCCCGATAGAAGATTCTCCTAGGCCGTGAAAGGTCACTGGACCATGGAATGGCCCGAAGGGCCGTCAGACATTCGAGTAGGAATCTCGGCCGCCCCCAAGGCCTATTGCTAGTCCTTAGGAGCGGGGAGTGATAGTGAGGCTAGGGAACATGTCCCTCACTACCCCCGCAAGCAACCGATCTTCCTCCAACGCGCGCCTGAGGAATGCCAACCTCGAAGCGAGCACGTGGCTCCTCAAGTGTGGCATCCCCAGACCCCCTTGACACGGACGGAGGCAACAGACTCCTTTGTCGACCATGTGTTTGCGTCCTCTCCAAAGACAGGAGAATAGCAAACGCTCGAGCGCCTTCTCATGATCGTCACAAAGGGGAAGTACAGACAGCCGGTAAAGGATTCTGGGAAAGAGGTATGTATTACACACCTCCGCCAGACCCTTCACGGAGAGACTCCGTCGACGCCAAATCTCGACCGACGCGCCGACCTTTGCCTGTACTTCTGACCAGTTTTTCTCCAACTGTAAGTCCGGACCGAACCAAACTCCGAGGAGCTTGACCGGCCCGTCCGTCCAGTCGAAGGGCCCCGGGAGGGAAACACCCTTCCAGGCACCTAACCGCAAGCCGGACGACTTGTCGCGGTTAATTCTGGCCCCTGTTGCCTGTTCGTACCGTTCAAGCGCCTTCTGTACCGCCCTTATGTCCCTGCGGGAGGACACAAAGGTCGTTACGTCATCGGCGTACGCGGAAACCCTGGCTCGAGCTCCACCAGGGACAGCAATTCCACGCAGGACCGGACTGCACGTCTCGTCCCTTAGCCGGCGAAGGAGGGGCTCCAACGCCAGGACGTAAAGGAGAGGCGACAGTGGACAACCCTGTCGGACCGACCTAGACAGCGCGAAAGCGCTCGACAGCTTCCCGTTCACCTGTACCACAGCCTTGGGGGAGCGATACAGAAGGCTAATCCAGCGGCTGAAGTCGGGTTTGAATCCGGCGGCCTGCAGGACAGCAGCCAGGTAGCCATGGTCAATCCTATCAAATGCCTTGGACTGATCCAAATTGATCAGCGCGGCCTCTTCGTCGTCTTCTACACCCTCTACGATCGTGCGGATCAAGTGCAGGTTGCTCTGAATTGTTCGTCCCTTCACAGAACAAGTCTGATCCGGTTCCAACAGAGACTCGGCAACTAGCTGCAAGCGATTCGTCAGGATCTTGGCCAAAATCTTTAACTCTGTGTTTAGCAGAGTTATGGGCCTGTAATCATCTAATCCCCGCCCAACCTTCTTGCCTTTTCCCAACAGCGTGATCACGCCCCTGGTGATCCGACCGGGGATGGACCCCTGCCGAAACCAGTGGTTGAACACGACAGTCAAGAGCGGGACAAAAAGGTGCGACATCCTCAAGTACAATTCATAGGGCAAACCATCCAAACCTGGCGACTTGCCACTGCCGGTCTTCTTCAAAGCCGCGTAGACTTCGTCCTCCGTAATCTCCCCTTCGCAGCTAGCCGCTTCAGCCGGCAAAAGCCGGGGAAAGTCAGCCAAATAGCTGCGAAACTCCTCGTCACGGAGACCAGGCTCCTTGGTAAACCGGTGTTCGAAATGCTGCCGGAACGCCTCGCACATGTCGTCGGTGGACCGAAGGAGATGCCCCTCTCCGGGTCGCGCACCTCTCGAATGTACCGATCGCCGGCCCTGACGAATTTCTTCCTTGCGCAGTTCTGCGCCCATGTTCACAGCTTCGGAAGACATCTTGCTTAACTTAGCTCTAATTACCTGACCCATATAGCGCTCGCTAGTCGTGCGCCTCAGGGCCTCCCTGGCTAAGGCTATCTCTAGGGGATCCCCACCAGCCTCCGCCCGGGCGAAATTAGCACTAAGTGTCTTTGCCTCCGCAGCCTTATCTAGTTTGAGCCGCTGGCTATATTTGGTGGCGAAAGACCTAATGGAGTCCTTAAGGTTAACCCACCACTTATTCCCAATGACTCGCCCAATTAACGCCCGCTGAACTAGTTTTGTCAGCTGGTCACGAAAGTCCCGCCTGTCCAGTAAGGACTGATTGAACTTCCAATAACCAGCCAACCTAGGCCTAAAGTCTAACACCACACGGGCACAAACGAGTTTGTGGTCCGTGTAGCCTAGCCAGTGGAACGTTGGACATTCTAAGAAGTCTATGTCGGCCACTCTCACTAACATCCTATCCAGGTACGCAGATACCCGGGTAGAAGGCCAATTAAGCGCCCACGTCCACATACTCCCATCCGGATGATCGACCCGGTATCTATCGACGAGACCAAATTCGTCGATCAGATCAACCAGGCTACGATCATCATTCCTCCCGCTAGCGCCCCTCCCTCTATCCCATTTGGGGGTTAGGATGGCATTCCAGTCCCCAACTAAGATTAGCCGTGTTGAATGCACCATAAAGGGCTCCAACAGCCGAAAGAAAGAGACACGCTCACCTTGCTTATTGGGCGCATAAACCACAATCAGCCGGAACAATTTGCTTTTCACTGCAATATCGGCCACGATCAGCCGGCCCTCGGCACCGACATGGACAAGGTCAACCTTCGCGTCCAGGGTACGCTTGACCAGCAAAGAAACACCTCTGGCTTGCCGGCTCCCATATGCTGAATAGACGACAAAGTCGTTAGACAGCACACAAGAGTCGACTTCGCAAACAAAGTGAGTCTCTTGGATCGCGGCCACATCCACGCCGAAGGACAAGAGGTCACGAAGCAGGCGAGCCGCCTTACCCCGATCCCTCAGGCCCTTCGCATTCAAGCTGGCTATCTTAATAGACATCTTTTAGTTCTGAAAAAGAAAAAACAAAGAAACATGCAACAAGGCTCTAGTCGCATACGGGGTAGAAATCTCGGGCAGAGGGGACCCCGACGGACTGTCCTAGGGACCCTGTACCAATGTCGGACGTAATCCGTCCGTCTAGGACAATCCCGCCGACGTCGGTGGGATATGTTAGTTTTACCACCCTATATAAACTGGGGTGGAGCAAAACGGGGAACCTCCCCGAACAATTTAGAGACATTTTTCTTAATTCAGGAGTCTTTTCCCTGACCATACAAATATTTGGGAAGCTCCTTTGGGCTTCCGCAATGTGCTCCCAGACCCGCAGGTTGCCACCGGTATTTCTTATCAGGGTGATGACACCTGGGGCCTGGGAGAAGTTCTTTGGGTCCTCAGTGGATAACCCATCCACTGAGGTGAGCTTAAGGAGTGGTCTTAGCAGCTTACGACGCTGTGACGACCACCCCGAAGAAATGTCCTCCTTCACCTTCATCAGCGCCTCCCCACGCGGGAGGTCCATCTTCTTCTTCGCCTTACTGGGAGTGGGAATAGGAGCAGGGGAGGATGTGGGAGTTAAGGAACTGATTTTCCTAAGGGGGGTCAAAAAGGGGGTTGGGGACTGGGCAGCTTTACGCGGGGACGCGGGAAGGCTTCTCGCCTTATCCGCATAAGTAGTTCTTGCAGGTGACACCGGAGCTGAGGCACATTTTTCTCTGCTGGGCTTTTTTTCCCTGCTCCTACTTCTTCTGCGGGCCTTGGGAGTATCCTTTCGTTCTTCCGCCTCCTCCTCTCTCCCCCGCTTTAGGGAAGCCGATCTATCAACTTCCATTGGAAGATCCTTTTTCGGGGAAGGACTCCTCTCCTTTCTTTGTTTGGGGGGAGACTTTTTAGGAGGCGACTCCTTGGGTTTCACCGGCGTCTTGGCAGGTGGAGGCACCTTCTCTGGGGACGGAGTTTTGCCCTTCTTTCTGCCCACCACCTGCCATTCGCCCTCCTTGTTGCCCACGGGAGCTTGCGTGGGTGAAGCTGTTTTTGGGCCTTCTTTTTCCTTTTGCCGCTGGCTGCTGCTTAGTTGGTTGAGCTGGTTGGGTCTTTGGGGTCGGATTCTTGGACGGGCAGACCCTCGCGACATGGTCCGCCGCCCCGCAGACCCAACAGCACGGCTTCCTCCCTTCTACTATCACGTAAATGACCCTACCTCTGCAAGTGAGCGTGTTGGGAACTTTGGCTATCTTCTCCTTAGACATCGTCACCAGCAGGGTCATGTCTCCCGTAATGTAGCCTGCCTTAGACCGTAGCGAGGAGACTCCGGCCACCTTTCCAAAGTTAGCAAAGAAGGCGCCAACGTGGTCCTCAGTAATGTCCATGGGGACGCCGTGTAGAGTGACCTTAACCTTCCGGGCACCCATGTATTCTGTATGGAGCTGGAGAGTTTTCGTCTCCAGCACCACACCGACCAGACGTTTGGCTTCGTCGGTCGTGCCCAGCAGGACGTCCCACATGGCACTACTCTTCCTCGCTACGGCCCTAGCCTTGATCTTAAGTGCCCCAATTGCTTCTTCAAAAGTATCCCTCGGCACTGCAATTAATCTCTGGGACTTGATATCCTTAGTGATGAGAGTAATAGTTCTAGTTTGGATGTCCGCCAGTTCTCCGGGGACCGAGACCAGCTCGGTGCCTTTTATGTATTCAGCGTACTTTAACCTCATCCTCTCGTAGTACTCCTCATCCTTATTTATAGGTTTTCCTCCTGTCCAACCCGAAGTTGAAGGCTTGGGGGAGCCGGGAGCTGATGGCACTCCCTCCGGCGTTGGTACTACTGCTGCTGCTACTCTAGGTACTGAAGGGGGATTATCCCGAGGCGGTAATGCCCAATCCCCTCCTTTCCTCCCACCGAGGCCGTGGTGGGAGGAACGATCACATCTGGCCTATCGGAGGCCATTGCCTCCTAAGAGGCTAAGCGCGAGACACCTGCCTCCGGTGTTTCGCGTCCTTCGCAGGTCGCTACTTTACGCAGCCCAAGCAATAAACTTGGGTGGAGACCACAATGCCACACTTGACCAAAGTAATAGTAAGTATCACTGTGGAACAGATACTACACTTTGATCCAAACCAAACCGACCACACAAACACAAAAAAGTCTGAGTAGGAAATGGCTGGTACTTATTTATTTGCCAACAAAGTACAAATTCTGGCACAAGGCCAAACAATGGGGAGGGGGAACAAAAACTTGGGTTGGTCTTCCGTAACTATCTTATACCTAGCTAATCAGATTCACGACCCATACATACGTTACAATTTTCTCATTCACCATAAAAATTTGTCCATCAACACTCATACCTATCATACACCAAAATACCGCAGTAACATACCAGGGACCTAAAAACGCCCCAAATGTACATAAAAATTTGTGTATTTACAATATTTACAATAGTGTACAAAAATAAATTTAAAACTTTATTCATGAAATGACATGATGGGGAGGGGGAATGAAGAAACAAAAAACCCCAAAACAAAAAACAATTTCAAATGAATATATATACATGGGTTAGTAAGACCCAAACACACCCACGTAATTAAAGAGGCCACTGTATTCTGCCTTAAAAAGAACAAAATCAAGCAGCTCTCTTTCTAAGGGGAATGGAGAAGCAGGGAACAAAATAAATTGGACTGGAGAATGTATAAGGCTGACCCAGCCGAGAGTGAAAACGGGACAAAAGAATACTTGGACAATGGGAATCTCGAACTGGATCATAACAAAAGCAATGGAGCCGGGAACAGGCCAGGACAAACACATTCACTCACATTAACTAGGCACAAAAAAGAACTTCTACCTTAACCACGGGAGGGGTTCCAAAGGAATCCACCCCGATGCAACTAGCAGATCTAAAAGAGAAAATCAAGGCTAGCCCCGGTCACGCGAACCAGGCTCGCCGCATATACCCACCTTTCGCTGAACTCTGTCGGGTGCAGCCGTTTCCGTTCAGTTCTAATCTTAATTTTGAGCTGGTGCTCAAAATATCGGATTAGATCCTGATCCGAAAGACGACCTCCCCGCAAGACTTCCTCCAGACGCGTCATCCAAATCACCATTCTAGCCGTGGCCAGTAGCGACAGAAACACCATCCGCTTCACTCCAGAGTACGGGGGCGACACATTGTCCACAGCGTATGCGCGATCAATGAGCACAAGCTCCCGCGGCGCGATACGAGCAGTCAACTCGCCAACACGCGCCCACAACGGGCGAACGCGCGAACAATGGAAGAAGGCGTGCGCAGACGTCTCCTTAATTCCAAGGACGCAACGTTCACAATCTGGCAAATCCGCCAGGCCCATTGCGAACCGCTTGTCGTTGAGAGACAAACCATTCCGAGCCAATCGCCAGGTCAGAGAAAACTCAGAGTTGTTGAGCCAATCCGCACCTGGCGCCCAAGACCAATGAGAGCGATACTCCTCTCTCGACATGCCAAGCTTACTCCACAGTTCATCCTTCACGGCGCCCTCCACTAATCCCCGATAGAAGATTCTCCTAGGCCGTGAAAGGTCACTGGACCATGGAATGGCCCGAAGGGCCGTCAGACATTCGAGTAGGAATTTCGGCCGCCCCCAAGGCCTATTGCTAGTCCTTAGGAGCGGGGGAGTGATAGTGAGGCTAGGGAACATGTCCCTCACTACCCCCGCAAGCAACCGATCTTCCTCCAACGCGCGCCTGAGGAATGCCAACCTCGAAGCGAGCACGTGGCTCCTCAAGTGTGGCATCCCCAGACCCCCTTGACACGGACGGAGGCAACAGACTCCTTTGTCGACCATGTGTTTGCGTCCTCTCCAAAGACAGGAGAATAGCAAACGCTCGAGCGCCTTCTCATGATCGTCACAAAGGGGAAGTACAGACAGCCGGTAAAGGATTCTGGGAAAGAGGTATGTATTACACACCTCCGCCAGACCCTTCACGGAGAGACTCCGTCGACGCCAAATCTCGACCGACGCGCCGACCTTTGCCTGTACTTCTGACCAGTTTTTCTCCAACTGTAAGTCCGGACCGAACCAAACTCCGAGGAGCTTGACCGGCCCGTCCGTCCAGTCGAAGGGCCCCGGGAGGGAAACACCCTTCCAGGCACCTAACCGCAAGCCGGACGACTTGTCGCGGTTAATTCTGGCCCCTGTTACCTGTTCGTACCGTTCAAGCGCCTTCTGTACCGCCCTTATGTCCCTGCGGGAGGACACAAAGGTCGTTACGTCATCGGCGTACGCGGAAACCCTGGCTCGAGCTCCACCAGGGACAGCAATTCCACGCAGGACCGGACTGCACGTCTCGTCCTTCAGCCGGCGAAGGAGGGGCTCCAACGCCAGGACGTAAAGGAGAGGCGACAGTGGACAACCCTGTCGGACCGACCTAGACAGCGCGAAAGCGCTCGACAGCTTCCCGTTCACCTGTACCACAGCCTTGGGGGAGCGATACAGAAGGCTAATCCAGCGGCTGAAGTCGGGTTTGAATCCGGCGGCCTGCAGGACAGCAGCCAGGTAGCCATGGTCAATCCTATCAAATGCCTTGGACTGATCCAAATTGATCAGCGCGGCCTCTTCGTCGTCTTCTACACCCTCTACGATCGTGCGAATCAAGTGCAGGTTGCTCTGAATTGTTCGTCCCTTCACAGAACAAGTCTGATCCGGTTCCAACAGAGACTCGGCAACTAGCTGCAAGCGATTCGTCAGGATCTTGGCCAAAATCTTTAACTCTGTGTTTAGCAGAGTTATGGGCCTGTAATCATCTAATCCCCGCCCAACCTTCTTGCCTTTTCCCAACAGCGTGATCACGCCCCTGGTGATCCGACCGGGGATGGACCCCTGCCGAAACCAGTGGTTGAACACGACAGTCAAGAGCGGGACAAAAAGGTGCGACATCCTCAAGTACAATTCATAGGGCAAACCATCCAAACCTGGCGACTTGCCACTGCCGGTCTTCTTCAAAGCCGCGTAGACTTCGTCCTCCGTAATCTCCCCTTCGCAGCTAGCCGCTTCAGCCGGCAAAAGCCGGGGAAAGTCAGCCAAATAGCTGCGAAACTCCTCGTCACGGAGACCAGGCTCCTTGGTAAACCGGTGTTCGAAATGCTGCCGGAACGCCTCGCACATGTCGTCGGTGGACCGAAGGAGATGCCCCTCCGGGTCGCGCACTTCTCGAATGTACCGATCGCCGGCCCGACGAATTTCTTCCTTGCGCAGTTCTGCGCCCATGTTCACAGCTTCGGAAGACATCTTGCTTAACTTAGCCCTAATTACCTGGCCCATCCCATAGCGCTCGCTAGTCGTGCGCCTCAGGGCCTCCCTGGCTAAGGCTATCTCTAGGGGATCCCCACCAGCCTCCGCCCGGGCGAAATTAGCACTAAGTGTCTTTGCCTCCGCAGCCTTATCTAGTTTGAGCCGCTGGCTATATTTGGTGGCGAAAGACCTAATGGAGTCCTTAAGGTTAACCCACCACTTATTCCCAATGACTCGCCCAATTAACGCCCGCTGAACTAGTTTTGTCAGCTGGTCACGAAAGTCCCGCCTGTCCAGTAAGGACTGATTGAACTTCCAATAACCAGCCAACCTAGGCCTAAAGTCTAACACCACACGGGCACAAACGAGTTTGTGGTCCGTGTAGCCTAGCCAGTGGAACGTTGGACATTCTAAGAAGTCTATGTCGGCCACTCTCACTAACATCCTATCCAGGTACGCAGATACCCGGGTAGAAGGCCAATTAAGCGCCCACGTCCACATACTCCCATCCGGATGATCGACCCGGTATCTATCGACGAGACCAAATTCGTCGATCAGATCAACCAGGCTACGATCATCATTCCTCCCGCTAGCGCCCCTCCCTCTATCCCATTTGGGGGTTAGGATGGCATTCCAGTCCCCAACTAAGATTAGCCGTGTTGAATGCACCATAAAGGGCTCCAACAGCCGAAAGAAAGAGACACGCTCACCTTGCTTATTGGGCGCATAAACCACAATCAGCCGGAACAATTTGCTTTTCACTGCAATATCGGCCACGATCAGCCGGCCCTCGGCACCGACATGGACAAGGTCAACCTTCGCGTCCAGGGTACGCTTGACCAGCAAAGAAACACCTCTGGCTTGCCGGCTCCCATATGCTGAATAGACGACAAAGTCGTTAGACAGCACACAAGAGTCGACTTCGCAAACAAAGTGAGTCTCTTGGATCGCGGCCACATCCACGCCGAAGGACAAGAGGTCACGAAGCAGGCGAGCCGCCTTACCCCGATCCCTCAGGCCCTTCGCATTCAAGCTGGCTATCTTAATAGACATCTTTTAGTTCTGAAAAAGAAAAACAAAGAAACATGCAACAAGGCTCTAGTCGCATACGGGGTAGAAATCTCGGGCAGAGGGGACCCCGACGGACTGTCCTAGGGACCCTGTACCAATGTCGGACGTAATCCGTCCGTCTAGGACAATCCCGCCGACGTCGGTGGGATATGTTAGTTTTACCACCCTATATAAACTGGGGTGGAGTAAAACGGGGAACCTCCCCGAACAATTTAGAGACATTTTTCTTAATTCAGGAGTCTTTTCCCTGACCATACAAATATTTGGGAAGCTCCTTTGGGCTTCCGCAATGTGCTCCCAGACCCGCAGGTTGCCACCTGTATTTCTTATCAGGGTGATGACACCTGGGGCCTGGGAGAAGTTCTTTGGGTCCTCAGTGGATAACCCATCCACTGAGGTGAGCTTAAGGAGTGGTCTTAGCAGCTTACGACGCTGTGACGACCACCCCGAAGAAATGTCCTCCTTCACCTTCATCAGCGCCTCCCCACGCGGGAGGTCCATCTTCTTCTTCGCCTTACTGGGAGTGGGAATAGGAGCAGGGGAGGATGTGGGAGTTAAGGAACTGATTTTCCTAAGGGGGGGTCAAAAAGGGGGTTGGGGACTGGGCAGCTTTACGCGGGGACGCGGGAAGGCTTCTCGCCTTATCCGCATAAGTAGTTCTTGCAGGTGACACCGGAGCTGAGGCACATTTTTCTCTGCTGGGCTTTTTTTCCCTGCTCCTACTTCTTCTGCGGGCCTTGGGAGTATCCTTTCGTTCTTCCACCTCCTCCTCTCTCCCCCGCTTTAGGGAAGCCGATCTATCAACTTCCATTGGAAGATCCTTTTCGGGGAAGGACTCCTCTCCTTTCTTTGTTTGGGTGGAGACTTTTTAGGAGGCGACTCCTTGGGTTTCACCGGCGTCTTGGCAGGTGGAGGCACCTTCTCTGGGGACGGTGTTTTGCCCTTCTTTCTGCCCACCACCTGCCATTCGCCCTCCTTGTTGCCCACGGGAGCTTGCGTGGGTGAAGCTGTTTTTGGGCCTTCCTTTTCTTTTGCCGCTGGCTGCTGCTTAGTTGGTTGAGCTGGTTGGGTTTTTGGGGTCGGATTCTTGGACGGGCAGACCCTCGCGACATGGTCCGCCGCTCCGCAGACCCAACAGCACGGTTTCCTCCCTTCAACTATCACGTAAATGACACGACCTCTGCAGGTGAGTGTGTTGGGAACTTTGGCTATCTTTTCCTTAGACATCGTCACCAGCAGGGTCATGTCTCCCGTAATGTAGCCTGCCTTAGACCGTAGCGAGGAGACTCCGGCCACCTTTCCAAAGTTAGCAAAGAAGGCGCCAACGTGGTCCTCAGTAATGTCCATGGGGACGCCGTGTAGAGTGACCTTAACCTTCCGGGCACCCATGTATTCTGTATGGAGCTGGAGAGTTTTCGTCTCCAGCACCACACCGACCAGACGTTTGGCTTCGTCGGTCGTGCCCAGCAGGACGTCCCACATGGCACTACTCTTCCTCGCTACGGCCCTAGCCTTGATCTTAAGTGCCCCAATTGCTTCTTCAAAAGTATCCCTCGGCACTGCAATTAATCTCTGGGACTTGATATCCTTAGTGATGAGAGTAATAGTTCTAGTTTGGATGTCCGCCAGTTCTCCGGGGACCGAGACCAGCTCGGTGCCTTTGATGTATTCAGCGTACTTTAACCTCATCCTCTCGTAGTACTCCTCATCCTTATTTATAGGTTTTCCTCCTGTCCAACCCGAAGTTGAAGGCTTGGGGGAGCCGGGAGCTGATGGCACTCCCTCCGGCGTTGGTACTACTGCTGCTGCTACTCTAGGTACTGAAGGGGGATTATCCCGAGGCGGTAATGCCCAATCCCCTCCTTTCCTCCCACCGAGGCCGTGGTGGGAGGAACGATCACATCTGGCCTATCGGAGGCCATTGCCTCCTAAGAGGCTAAGCGCGAGACACCTGCCTCCGGTGTTTCGCGTCCTTCGCAGGTCGCTACTTTACGCAGCCCAAGCAATAAACTTGGGTGGAGACCACAATGCCACACTTGACCAAAGTAATAGTAAGTATCACTATGGAACAGATACTACACTTTGATCCAAACCAAACCGACCACGCAAACACAAAAAAGTCTGAGTAGGAAATGGCTGGTACTTATTTATTTGCCAACAAAGTACAAATTCTGGCACAAGGCCAAACAATGGGGAGGGGGAACAAAAACTTGGGTTGGTCTTCCGTAACTATCTTATACCTAGCTAATCAGATTCACGACCCATACATACGTTACAATTTTCTCATTCACCATAAAAATTTGTCCATCAACACTCATACCTATCATACACCAAAATACCGCAGTAACATACCAGGGACCTAAAAACGCCCCAAATGTACATAAAAATTTGTGTATTTACAATATTTACAATAGTGTACAAAAATAAATTTAAAACTTTATTCATGAAATGACATGATGGGGAGGGGGAATGAAGAAACAAAAAACCCCAAAACAAAAAACAATTTCAAATGAATATATATACATGGGTTAGTAAGACCCAAACACACCCACGTAATTAAAGAGGCCACTGTATTCTGCCTTAAAAAGAACAAAATCAAGCAGCTCTCTTTCTAAGGGGAATGGAGAAGCAGGGAACAAAATAAATTGGACTGGAGAATGTATAAGGCTGACCCAGCCGAGAGTGAAAACGGGACAAAAGAATACTTGGACAATGGGAATCTCGAACTGGATCATAACAAAAGCAATGGAGCCGGGAACAGGCCAGGACAAACACATTCACTCACATTAACTAGGCACAAAAAAGAACTTCTACCTTAACCACGGGAGGGGTTCCAAAGGAATCCACCCCGATGCAACTAGCAGATCTAAAAGAGAAAATCAAGGCTAGCCCCGGTCACGCGAACCAGGCTCGCCGCATATACCCACCTTTCGCTGAACTCTGTCGGGTGCAGCCGTTTCCGTTCAGTTCTAATCTTAATTTTGAGCTGGTGCTCAAAATATCGGATTAGATCCTGATCCGAAAGACGACCTCCCCGCAAGACTTCCTCCAGACGCGTCATCCAAATCACCATTCTAGCCGTGGCCAGTAGCGACAGAAACACCATCCGCTTCACTCCAGAGTACGGGGGCGACACATTGTCCACAGCGTATGCGCGATCAATGAGCACAAGCTCCCGCGGCGCGATACGAGCAGTCAACTCGCCGACACGCGCCCACAACGGGCGAACGCGCGAACAATGGAAGAAGGCGTGCGCAGACGTCTCCTTAATTCCAAGGACGCAACGTTCACAATCTGGCAAATCCGCCAGGCCCATTGCGAAACGCTTGTCATTGAGAGACAAACCATTCCGAGCCAATCGCCAGGTCAGAGAAAACTCAGAGTTGTTGAGCCAATCCGCACCTGGCGCCCAAGACCAATGAGAGCGATACTCCTCTCTCGACATGCCAAGCTTACTCCACAGTTCATCCTTCACGGCGCCCTCCACTAATCCCCGATAGAAGATTCTCCTAGGCCGTGAAAGGTCACTGGACCATGGAATGGCCCGAAGGGCCGTCAGACATTCGAGCAGGAATTTCGGCCGCCCCCAAGGCCTATTGCTAGTCCTTAGGAGCGGGGAGTGATAGTGAGGCTAGGGAACATGTCCCTCACTACCCCCGCAAGCAACCGATCTTCCTCCAACGCGCGCCTGAGGAATGCCAACCTCGAAGCGAGCACGTGGCTCCTCAAGTGTGGCATCCCCAGACCCCCTTGACACGGACGGAGGCAACAGACTCCTTTGTCGACCATGTGTTTGCGTCCTCTCCAAAGACAGGAGAATAGCAAACGCTCGAGCGCCTTCTCATGATCGTCACAAAGGGGAAGTACAGACAGCCGGTAAAGGATTCTGGGAAAGAGGTATGTATTACACACCTCCGCCAGACCCTTCACGGAGAGACTCCGTCGACGCCAAATCTCGACCGACGCGCCGACCTTTGCCTGTACTTCTGACCAGTTTTTCTCCAACTGTAAGTCCGGACCGAACCAAACTCCGAGGAGCTTGACCGGCCCGTCCGTCCAGTCGAAGGGCCCCGGGAGGGAAACACCCTTCCAGGCACCTAACCGCAAGCCGGACGACTTGTCGCGGTTAATTCTGGCCCCTGTTACCTGTTCGTACCGTTCAAGCGCCTTCTGTACCGCCCTTATGTCCCTGCGGGAGGACACAAAGGTCGTTACGTCATCGGCGTACGCGGAAACCCTGGCTCGAGCTCCTCCAGGGACAGCAATTCCACGCAGGACCGGACTGCACGTCTCGTCCCTTAGCCGGCGAAGGAGAGGCTCCAACGCCAGGACGTAAAGGAGAGGCGACAGTGGACAACCCTGTCGGACCGACCTAGACAGCGCGAAAGCGCTCGACAGCTTCCCGTTCACCTGTACCACAGCCTTGGGGGAGCGATACAGAAGGCTAATCCAGCGGCTGAAGTCGGGTTTGAATCCGGCGGCCTGCAGGACAGCAGCCAGGTAGCCATGGTCAATCCTATCAAATGCCTTGGACTGATCCAAATTGATCAGCGCGGCCTCTTCGTCGTCTTCTACACCCTCTACGATCGTGCGGATCAAGTGCAGGTTGCTCTGAATTGTTCGTCCCTTCACAGAACAAGTCTGATCCGGTTCCAACAGAGACTCGGCAACTAGCTGCAAGCGATTCGTCAGGATCTTGGCCAAAATCTTTAACTCTGTGTTTAGCAGAGTTATGGGCCTGTAATCATCTAATCCCCGCCCAACCTTCTTGCCTTTTCCCAACAGCGTGATCACGCCCCTGGTGATCCGACCGGGGATGGACCCCTGCCGAAACCAGTGGTTGAACACGACAGTCAAGAGCGGGACAAAAAGGTGCGACATCCTCAAGTACAATTCATAGGGCAAACCATCCAAACCTGGCGACTTGCCACTGCCGGTCTTCTTCAAAGCCGCGTAGACTTCGTCCTCCGTAATCTCCCCTTCGCAGCTAGCCGCTTCAGCCGGCAAAAGCCGGGGAAAGTCAGCCAAATAGCTGCGAAACTCCTCGTCACGGAGACCAGGCTCCTTGGTAAACCGGTGTTCGAAACGCTGCCGGAACGCCTCGCACATGTCGTCGGTGGACCGAAGGAGATGCCCCTCCGGGTCGCGCACTTCTCGAATGTACCGATCGCCGGCCCGACGAATTTCTTCCTTGCGCAGTTCTGCGCCCATGTTCACAGCTTCGGAAGACATCTTGCTTAACTTAGCCCTAATTACCTGACCCATGTAGCGCCCGCTAGTCGAGCGCTCCAGGGCCTCCCTGGCTAAGGCTATCTCTAGGGGATCCCCACCAGCCTCCGCCCGGGCGAAATTAGCACTAAGTGTCTTTGCCTCCGCAGCCTTATCTAGTTTGAGCCGCTGGCTATATTTGGTGGCGAAAGACCTAATGGAGTCCTTAAGGTTAACCCACCACTTATTCCCAATGACTCGCCCAATTAACGCCCGCTGAACTAGTTTTGTCAGCTGGTCACGAAAGTCCCGCCTGTCCAGTAAGGACTGATTGAACTTCCAATAACCAGCCAACCTAGGCCTAAAGTCTAACACCACACGGGCACAAACGAGTTTGTGGTCCGTGTAGCCTAGCCAGTGGAACGTTGGACATTCTAAGAAGTCTATGTCGGCCACTCTCACTAACATCCTATCCAGGTACGCAGATACCCGGGTAGAAGGCCAATTAAGCGCCCACGTCCACATACTCCCATCCGGATGATCGACCCGGTATCTATCGACGAGACCAAATTCGTCGATCAGATCAACCAGGCTACGATCATCATTCCTCCCGCTAGCGCCCCTCCCTCTATCCCATTTGGGGGTTAGGATGGCATTCCAGTCCCCAACTAAGATTAGCCGTGTTGAATGCACCATAAAGGGCTCCAACAGCCGAAAGAAAGAGACACGCTCACCTTGCTTATTGGGCGCATAAACCACAATCAGCCGGAACAATTTGCTTTTCACTGCAATATCGGCCACGATCAGCCGGCCCTCGGCACCGACATGGACAAGGTCAACCTTCGCGTCCAGGGTACGCTTGACCAGCAAAGAAACACCTCTGGCTTGCCGGCTCCCATATGCTGAATAGACGACAAAGTCGTTAGACAGCACACAAGAGTCGACTTCGCAAACAAAGTGAGTCTCTTGGATCGCGGCCACATCCACGCCGAAGGACAAGAGGTCACGAAGCAGGCGAGCCGCCTTACCCCGATCCCTCAGGCCCTTCGCATTCAAGCTGGCTATCTTAATAGACATCTTTTAAACCTGAAAAAGAGAAAAAGAAAAACAGGCAACAAAGGCTCTCTAGATGCATACGGGGCGAAAATCTCGGGCAGACAGGACCCCGACGGACTGTCCCAGGGAACCAGTTCCTATGTCGGACGTAATCCGTCCGTCTGAGACAATACCGCCGACGTCCGTGGGGTACATTAGTTTTACCACCCTATATAAACTGGGGTGGAGTAAAACAGGGAACCTCCCCGAACAATTTTTAGACATTTTTCTAAGTTCTGCTGAGCTTTCAATGTACATCCTTAGTTTAGGATAAAGTTTTTTCGCTTCCGCGATGTGGTCCCAGACCCGCAGGTTACCCCCGGTATTCCGTACGAGGGTAATTACTCCTGGGGCCTGGGGAAAGTTTTTGGGGTCCTCCGTAGATAGACCGTCAACTGTGGTCATCTTCAGCAGTGGTTTGAGTAGTTTTCGTCTTTGTGACGACCACCCTGCAGAGATGTCCTCCTCTACTTTCAATAGCGCTTCCCCTTTGGGCAGGGCTTTTATCTTTTTTGCCCGAGTGGGAGTGGACATAGGAGAAGGGGAGAGAGTGGGGGATAAAGCAACTGGTCTCAGGGGGGTTAATTTAAAGGTAGGGGACTGGGAAGCTTTCCGCGGGGACGAGGGGAGGCTTCTTGCCTTTTGCGCATACGTTTGCCTCTCCGGTGAGGCAGGAAGCGAGGAGCACCTGTGTGTTGTCGAACTCCTTTCTCTGCTCTTCCGCCGATTCTTGAAGTTCTCTTGCTGCTCTTCTTCGTCCTCCCGGCTGCGTTTCAACGACGCCGATCTTTGAGTCTCCATGGGCTCTTCCCTTGGTTGTTCCTTCGGGCCCTCATTTTGGGGAGGTTTTTTTGCCTTCCCCTGCTTGGTAGCTGCTTTGGGTGATGAGGGCACCTTTGACTCCGAAGGCTCCTGAGGTGGCGAGGGCGTTTTGGTCGGAGAAGGCGTTTTGGTCTGAGAAGGCGTTTTGGCCGGAGAAGGCGATTTCTCCGCTAGTGCCTTCGCCTTCTTTTTCTTGCCGACCGTCTGCCACTCATTCACCTTATCCGGAACAGACGATTTCGCCTCCGTTGGAGCTTCTGGTTGTTTCGCTGCCGGTTTCTCCTGCTGCTGCTTTGCTGGCTGGGTCCCAGGGGCCGGATCCTTTTTCGGGCACGCCTTGGCGACGTGATTGGAATCGCCGCAGACCCAGCAGAAGGGCTTCTCCCCTCAACGATCACGTAAATTGATCTTCCCCTGCAGGTGATAATGTTGGGGATATTCCCGATCTTTTTTTGCTCGACCGTCACCTGCAGGGTGACGTCACCGGTGAGAAAGCCCTGCTTCGAGGTGAGCGCCTTCACCTCTTCGACCATGCCGAATTGTGTGAAAAACACCCCGACATGGTCTAACGAGATGTCCATGGGCACGCCGTGGAGAGTGATCTTTGATCTGCGCATGCCCATGTATTCTGTATCCAGGCGCAACGTCTTTGTTTCCATAAAGGAGCCGGCCAGTTTTCTTGCTTCCTCCGCAGAGCCAAGTAGAACATCCCACACGGCGTGGCTGCGCCTAGCCACCATCTTTCCATTGATCTTCAAGGCCTTGATGGCCTCCTCCACCACGTCCCTGCTGACCCCGATAAGTTTGCGACTTTTCGGATCCCTGGTCAGCAGGGAAAGGATCCTGGGCTCAATGTTACTGAGCGTCTCGGGCACCGAGATAATCTCCGCTCCTGTCACGTATTTAGCGTATTTCTCCTTTAGAGACTCATAATACGTTGAATCCTTCCGCACTTTCTGGATGGTCCCCCCGGTCCAAGCCTTGTCGGGGGGAAACCGTGTCTGCTGAACACCGCTGCCCGTCCTCCTTAGACGTAGAGGGCACCGGAGATGCAGGAGCTGCTGGTAGGGTTGCTACTCCTGGTCCTTTTTCCAAGGAGAGGGGTGAGGCAGGCAACCGCCAATCCCCCTCCTTTCCTCCCACCGAGGCCGTGGTGGGAGGAACGATCACATCTGGCCTATCGGAGGCCATTGCCTCCTAAGAGGCTAAGCGCGAGACACCTGCCTCCGGTGTTTCGCGTCCTTCGCAGGTCGCTACTTTACGCAGCCCAAGCAATAAACTTGGGTGGAGACCACAATGCCACACTTGACCAAAGTAATAGTAAGTATCACTATGGAACAGATACTACACTTTGATCCAAACCAAACCGACCACACAAACACAAAAAAGTCTGAGTAGGAAATGGCTGGTACTTATTTATTTGCCAACAAAGTACAAATTCTGGCACAAGGCCAAACAATGGGGAGGGGGAACAAAAACTTGGGTTGGTCTTCCGTAACTATCTTATACCTAGCTAATCAGATTCACGACCCATACATACGTTACAATTTTCTCATTCACCATAAAAATTTGTCCATCAACACTCATACCTATCATACACCAAAATACCGCAGTAACATACCAGGGACCTAAAAACGCCCCAAATGTACATAAAAATTTGTGTATTTACAATATTTACAATAGTGTACAAAAATAAATTTAAAACTTTATTCATGAAATGACATGATGGGGAGGGGGAATGAAGAAACAAAAAACCCCAAAACAAAAAACAATTTCAAATGAATATATATACATGGGTTAGTAAGACCCAAACACACCCACGTAATTAAAGAGGCCACTGTATTCTGCCTTAAAAAGAACAAAATCAAGCAGCTCTCTTTCTAAGGGGAATGGAGAAGCAGGGAACAAAATAAATTGGACTGGAGAATGTATAAGGCTGACCCAGCCGAGAGTGAAAACGGGACAAAAGAATACTTGGACAATGGGAATCTCGAACTGGATCATAACAAAAGCAATGGAGCCGGGAACAGGCCAGGACAAACACATTCACTCACATTAACTAGGCACAAAAAAGAACTTCTACCTTAACCACGGGAGGGGTTCCAAAGGAATCCACCCCGATGCAACTAGCAGATCTAAAAGAGAAAATCAAGGCTAGCCCCGGTCACGCGAACCAGGCTCGCCGCATATACCCACCTTTCGCTGAACTCTGTCGGGTGCAGCCGTTTCCGTTCAGTTCTAATCTTAATTTTGAGCTGGTGCTCAAAATATCGGATTAGATCCTGATCCGAAAGACGACCTCCCCGCAAGACTTCCTCCAGACGCGTCATCCAAATCACCATTCTAGCCGTGGCCAGTAGCGACAGAAACACCATCCGCTTCACTCCAGAGTACGGGGGCGACACATTGTCCACAGCGTATGCGCGATCAATGAGCACAAGCTCCCGCGGCGCGATACGAGCAGTCAACTCGCCAACACGCGCCCACAACGGGCGAACGCGCGAACAATGGAAGAAGGCGTGCGCAGACGTCTCCTTAATTCCAAGGACGCAACGTTCACAATCTGGCAAATCCGCCAGGCCCATTGCGAACCGCTTGTCGTTGAGAGACAAACCATTCCGAGCCAATCGCCAGGTCAGAGAAAACTCAGAGTTGTTGAGCCAATCCGCACCTGGCGCCCAAGACCAATGAGAGCGATACTCCTCCCTCGACATGCCAAGCTTACTCCACAGTTCATCCTTCACGGCGCCCTCCACTAATCCCCGATAGAAGATTCTCCTAGGCCGTGAAAGGTCACTGGACCATGGAATGGCCCGAAGGGCCGTCAGACATTCGAGCAGGAATTTCGGCCGCCCCCAAGGCCTATTGCTAGTCCTTAGGAGCGGGGGAGTGATAGTGAGGCTAGGGAACATGTCCCTCACTACCCCCGCAAGCAACCGATCTTCCTCCAACGCGCGCCTGAGGAATGCCAACCTCGAAGCGAGCACGTGGCTCCTCAAGTGTGGCATCCCCAGACCCCCTTGACACGGACGGAGGCAACAGACTCCTTTGTCGACCATGTGTTTGCGTCCTCTCCAAAGACAGGAGAATAGCAAACGCTCGAGCGCCTTCTCATGATCGTCACAAAGGGGAAGTACAGACAGCCGGTAAAGGATTCTGGGAAAGAGGTATGTATTACACACCTCCGCCAGACCCTTCACGGAGAGACTCCGTCGACGCCAAATCTCGACCGACGCGCCGACCTTTGCCTGTACTTCTGACCAGTTTTTCTCCAACTGTAAGTCCGGACCGAACCAAACTCCGAGGAGCTTGACCGGCCCGTCCGTCCAGTCGAAGGGCCCCGGGAGGGAAACACCCTTCCAGGCACCTAACCGCAAGCCGGACGACTTGTCGCGGTTAATTCTGGCCCCTGTTACCTGTTCGTACCGTTCAAGCGCCTTCTGTACCGCCCTTATGTCCCTGCGGGAGGACACAAAGGTCGTTACGTCATCGGCGTACGCGGAAACCCTGGCTCGAGCTCCACCAGGGACAGCAATTCCACGCAGGACCGGACTGCACGTCTCGTCCCTTAGCCGGCGAAGGAGGGGCTCCAACGCCAGGACGTAAAGGAGAGGCGACAGTGGACAACCCTGTCGGACCGACCTAGACAGCGCGAAAGCGCTCGACAGCTTCCCGTTCACCTGTACCACAGCCTTGGGGGAGCGATACAGAAGGCTAATCCAGCGGCTGAAGTCGGGTTTGAATCCGGCGGCCTGCAGGACAGCAGCCAGGTAGCCATGGTCAATCCTATCAAATGCCTTGGACTGATCCAAATTGATCAGCGCGGCCTCTTCGTCGTCTTCTACACCCTCTACGATCGTGCGAATCAAGTGCAGGTTGCTCTGAATTGTTCGTCCCTTCACAGAACAAGTCTGATCCGGTTCCAACAGAGACTCGGCAACTAGCTGCAAGCGATTCGTCAGGATCTTGGCCAAAATCTTTAACTCTGTGTTTAGCAGAGTTATGGGCCTGTAATCATCTAATCCCCGCCCAACCTTCTTGCCTTTTCCCAACAGCGTGATCACGCCCCTGGTGATCCGACCGGGGATGGACCCCTGCCGAAACCAGTGGTTGAACACGACAGTCAAGAGCGGGACAAAAAGGTGCGACATCCTCAAGTACAATTCATAGGGCAAACCATCCAAACCTGGCGACTTGCCACTGCCGGTCTTCTTCAAAGCCGCGTAGACTTCGTCCTCCGTAATCTCCCCTTCGCAGCTAGCCGCTTCAGCCGGCAAAAGCCGGGGAAAGTCAGCCAAATAGCTGCGAAACTCCTCGTCACGGAGACCAGGCTCCTTGGTAAACCGGTGTTCGAAATGCTGCCGGAACGCCTCGCACATGTCGTCGGTGGACCGAAGGAGATGCCCCTCCGGGTCGCGCACTTCTCGAATGTACCGATCGCCGGCCCGACGAATTTCTTCCTTGCGCAGTTCTGCGCCCATGTTCACAGCTTCGGAAGACATCTTGCTTAACTTAGCCCTAATTACCTGGCCCATATAGCGCTCGCTAGTCGTGCGCCTCAGGGCCTCCCTGGCTAAGGCTATCTCTAGGGGATCCCCACCAGCCTCCGCCCGGGCGAAATTAGCACTAAGTGTCTTTGCCTCCGCAGCCTTATCTAGTTTGAGCCGCTGGCTATATTTGGTGGCGAAAGACCTAATGGAGTCCTTAAGGTTAACCCACCACTTATTCCCAATGACTCGCCCAATTAACGCCCGCTGAACTAGTTTTGTCAGCTGGTCACGAAAGTCCCGCCTGTCCAGTAAGGACTGATTGAACTTCCAATAACCAGCCAACCTAGGCCTAAAGTCTAACACCACACGGGCACAAACGAGTTTGTGGTCCGTGTAGCCTAGCCAGTGGAACGTTGGACATTCTAAGAAGTCTATGTCGGCCACTCTCACTAACATCCTATCCAGGTACGCAGATACCCGGGTAGAAGGCCAATTAAGCGCCCACGTCCACATACTCCCATCCGGATGATCGACCCGGTATCTATCGACGAGACCAAATTCGTCGATCAGATCAACCAGGCTACGATCATCATTCCTCCCGCTAGCGCCCCTCCCTCTATCCCATTTGGGGGTTAGGATGGCATTCCAGTCCCCAACTAAGATTAGCCGTGTTGAATGCACCATAAAGGGCTCCAACAGCCGAAAGAAAGAGACACGCTCACCTTGCTTATTGGGCGCATAAACCACAATCAGCCGGAACAATTTGCTTTTCACTGCAATATCGGCCACGATCAGCCGGCCCTCGGCACCGACATGGACAAGGTCAACCTTCGCGTCCAGGGTACGCTTGACCAGCAAAGAAACACCTCTGGCTTGCCGGCTCCCATATGCTGAATAGACGACAAAGTCGTTAGACAGCACACAAGAGTCGACTTCGCAAACAAAGTGAGTCTCTTGGATCGCGGCCACATCCACGCCGAAGGACAAGAGGTCACGAAGCAGGCGAGCCGCCTTACCCCGATCCCTCAGGCCCTTCGCATTCAAGCTGGCTATCTTAATAGACATCTTTTAGTTCTGAAAAAGAAAAAACAAAGAAACATGCAACAAGGCTCTAGTCGCATACGGGGTAGAAATCTCGGGCAGAGGGGACCCCGACGGACTGTCCTAGGGACCCTGTACCAATGTCGGACGTAATCCGTCCGTCTAGGACAATCCCGCCGACGTCGGTGGGATATGTTAGTTTTACCACCCTATATAAACTGGGGTGGAGTAAAACGGGGAACCTCCCCGAACAATTTTGCGACATTTTTCTTAGTTCCGGCGTGTTTTCCGCCACCATCCTTATTTTAGGATATAACCTTCTGACCTCTTCTATGTGGTCCCAGACCCGCAGGTTCCCCCCGGTATTTCTTACCAGGGTGATGACACCTGGGGCCTGGGAAAAGTTTGTAGGATCTTCAGTGGAAAGATTGTTGACTGAAGTCAGTTTTAGGAGCGGCTTCAGCAACTTTCGCCTTTGCGAGGACCACTCCGCCACCAAATTTTCGTCGACTTTCATTAGAGCTGCGCCTCTCGGGAGGCCTTTCTTCTTTTTCGCCCGACTGGGAGTCTGGCTGGGAGTGGGAATAGGAGAAGGGGAGGGAGTGGGAGTTGCCGAAATGTTCTTTTCCAGGGGGGTCAGATTGAAGGTAGGGGACTGGGAAGCTTTCCGCGGGGAAGAGGGAAGGCTCCTCGCCTTTTCTGCATAAGTGCATCTAACTGGGGACACCGGTAAAGAAGTGCATCGGTCGCCCAGCTTCCTCCTCTCAGAGCTCCTGCTCCTCCTTCTACTCTTGAGTTTGTCCTGTTGTTCCTCTTCCTCTCTCCCGCGCTTCAGGGACGACGCTCTTCCTACTTCCATAGGCTCTTCCGCAACCTTTTTGGGGAAGGAACCCTTTTCCTTGCCCTGTTTGGACGGTGAATTTTGCGGAGTAGGGTCCTTCTGTTTGGCAGGCGCCTTAACAGGAGTCGGCACCTTCACCGGCACCTTCGCCGGCGAAGGCGTTTTTGCCTTTTTTCGCGCCACCACCTGCCAATCACCCTCCTTGTTGGCTGCCGGTACTGGTGCTGGTGGAGCTTGTTTGGTAGTTTCCTTTGCAGGCTGCTGCTGCTGTTTGACTGGTTGGGCCTTTGGGGGCGGGTTTTTGGTCGGACACGCCTTTGCGACGTGTTCCGCCGCCCCACAGACCCAACAGCAAGGCTTTCTGCCCTCCACGACCACAAAAATATTTCGATCCCTGCAGGTGAGAATGTTGGGGATTTTCGCAATGTTTTCCCCAGATAGGGTCACCTGCAGGACCATATCTCCTGTATAGAAGCCTGCCTTGGACCGTAGCGAGGAGACGTCGGCCACCTTTCCGTAACTTGCAAAAAAGGCGCCGACGTGGTCCTCGGCAATGTCCAAGGGGACGCCATGCAAGGTAATCTTGACTCTCCTTGCTCCCATATATTCCGTCTGGAATTGGAGTGTTTTTGTCTCCAATACCACGCCAATTAGGCGCTTGGCCTCTTCAACTGAGCCAAGCAGGACGTCCCACTTGGCATTGCCTCTCCTCGCTACGGCCTTTGCATTAATCTGAAGAGCCCGAATTGCCTCTTCAAAGGATTCCCTTGTGATGCCCACAAACTTATGGGTCTTAAGTTCCTTGGTTCTTAGTGTGATTATTCTGGCCTCAATTTGTGCCAATTGTTCTGGCACGGAAACCAGCTCTGTTCCTTTAATATACTGGGCGTATTTGTCTTGCATCTGATGGTAATATTCCTCATCCTTAACCGTCAATTTCCCTCTTTTCCACCCAGCGGTCGAGGGTTTAGGCGATGCTGCTTCTGCTAGTACTTGCGAAGGGGGATTATCCCGAGGCGGTAGAGCCCAATCCCCCTCCTTTCCTCCCACCGACGCCGTGGTGGGAGGAACGACCTCATCCGGCCCATTCGAGGCCATTGCCACCAAAGTGGCCGAACACCGGACAACCTCTTTCCGGTGTTTCGCGTTGAAAACGCTACTTTACGCAAGCCCGAGCTATAAACTCGGGCCGGAAATTAGTATGTCCAAGATACAAAGTCACTGCAATATCACGAAGGAACAAAACAGCTCTTTGCTCTTACCTTCACAACCCCCAAAACAAAAAGTCAAGAGGGTAGGGAAGGGCTGGTACTTATTTATTTGCCAACAAAGTACAAATTCTGGCACAAGGCCAAACAATGGGGAGGGGGAACAAAAACTTGGGTTGGTCTTCCGTAACTATCTTATACCTAGCTAATCAGATTCACGACCCATACATACGTTACAATTTTCTCATTCACCATAAAAATTTGTCCATCAACACTCATACCTATCAAGCACCAAAATACCGCAAAATCATACCAGGGACCTAAAAACACCCCAAATGTACATAAAAATTTCTGATTTTTACAATATATACAATATCTTACAAAAATAAATTTAAAACTTTATTCATGAAATGACATGATGGGGAGGGGGAATGAAGAAACAAAAAACCCCAAAACAAAAAACAATTTCAAATGAATATATATACACAATGTTAGTAAGACCCAAACACACCCACATAATTAAAGAGGCCACTGTATTCTGCCTTAAAAAAGAACAAAATCAAGCAGCTCTCTTTCTAAGGGGAATGGATAAGCAGGGGGCAAAAATAAATTGGACTGGAGAATGTATAAGGCTGACCCAGCCGAGAGTGAAAACGGGACAAAATAATACTTGGACAATGGGAATCTCGAACTGGATCATAACAAAAGCAATGAAGCCGGGAACAGGCCAGGACAAACACATTCACTCACATTAACTAGGCACAAAAGAGACTTCTACCTTAACCACGGGCGGGGTTCCAAAGGAATCCACCCCGATGCAACTAGCAGATCTAAAAGAGAAAATCAAGGCTAGCCCCGGTCACGCGAACCAGGCTCGCTGCATATACCCACCTTTCGCTGAACTCTGTCGGGTGCAGCCGTTTCCGTTCAGTTCTAATCTTAATTTTGAGCTGGTGCTCAAAATATCGGATTAGATCCTGATCCGAAAGACGACCTCCCCGCAAGACTTCCTCCAGACGCGTCATCCAAATCACCATTCTAGCCGTGGCCAGTAGCGACAGAAACACCATCCGCTTCACTCCAGAGTACGGGGGCGACACATTGTCCACAGCGTATGCGCGATCAATGAGCACAAGCTCCCGCGGCGCGATACGAGCAGTCAACTCGCCGACACGCGCCCACAACGGGCGAACGCGCGAACAATGGAAGAAGGCGTGCGCAGACGTCTCCTTAATTCCAAGGACGCAACGTTCACAATCTGGCAAATCCGCCAGGCCCATTGCGAACCGCTTGTCGTTGAGAGACAAACCATTCCGAGCCAATCGCCAGGTCAGAGAAAACTCAGAGTTGTTGAGCCAATCCGCACCTGGCGCCCAAGACCAATGAGAGCGATACTCCTCTCTCGACATGCCGAGCTTACTCCACAGTTCATCCTTCACGGCGCCCTCCACTAATCCCCGATAGAAGATTCTCCTAGGCCGTGAAAGGTCACTGGACCATGGAATGGCCCGAAGGGCCGTCAGACATTCGAGCAGGAGCGGCCGCCCCCAAGGCCTATTGCTAGTCCTTAGGAGCGGGGAGTGATAGTGAGGCTAGGGAACATGTCCCTCACTACCCCCGCAAGCAACCGATCTTCCTCCAACGCGCGCCTGAGGAATGCCAACCTCGAAGCGAGCACGTGGCTCCTCAAGTGTGGCATCCCCAGACCCCCTTGACACGGACGGAGGCAACAGACTCCTTTGTCGACCATGTGTTTGCGTCCTCTCCAAAGACAGGAGAATAGCAAACGCTCGAGCGCCTTCTCATGATCGTCACAAAGGGGAAGTACAGACAGCCGGTAAAGGATTCTGGGAAAGAGGTATGTATTACACACCTCCGCCAGACCCTTCACGGAGAGACTCCGTCGACGCCAAATCTCGACCGACGCGCCGACCTTTGCCTGTACTTCTGACCAGTTTTTCTCCAACTGTAAGTCCGGACCGAACCAAACTCCGAGGAGCTTGACCGGCCCGTCCGTCCAGTCGAAGGGCCCCGGGAGGGAAACACCCTTCCAGGCACCTAACCGCAAGCCGGACGACTTGTCGCGGTTAATTCTGGCCCCTGTTACCTGTTCGTACCGTTCAAGCGCCTTCTGTACCGCCCTTATGTCCCTGCGGGAGGACACAAAGGTCGTTACGTCATCGGCGTACGCGGAAACCCTGGCTCGAGCTCCACCAGGGACAGCAATTCCACGCAGGACCGGACTGCACGTCTCGTCCCTTAGCCGGCGAAGGAGGGGCTCCAACGCCAGGACGTAAAGGAGAGGCGACAGTGGACAACCCTGTCGGACCGACCTAGACAGCGCGAAAGCGCTCGACAGCTTCCCGTTCACCTGTACCACAGCCTTGGGGGAGCGATACAGAAGGCTAATCCAGCGGCTGAAGTCGGGTTTGAATCCGGCGGCCTGCAGGACAGCAGCCAGGTAGCCATGGTCAATCCTATCAAATGCCTTGGACTGATCCAAATTGATCAGCGCGGCCTCTTCGTCGTCTTCTACACCCTCTACGATCGTGCGAATCAAGTGCAGGTTGCTCTGAATTGTTCGTCCCTTCACAGAACAAGTCTGATCCGGTTCCAACAGAGACTCGGCAACTAGCTGCAAGCGATTCGTCAGGATCTTGGCCAAAATCTTTAACTCTGTGTTTAGCAGAGTTATGGGCCTGTAATCATCTAATCCCCGCCCAACCTTCTTGCCTTTTCCCAACAGCGTGATCACGCCCCTGGTGATCCGACCGGGGATGGACCCCTGCCGAAACCAGTGGTTGAACACGACAGTCAAGAGCGGGACAAAAAGGTGCGACATCCTCAAGTACAATTCATAGGGCAAACCATCCAAACCTGGCGACTTGCCACTGCCGGTCTTCTTCAAAGCCGCGTAGACTTCGTCCTCCGTAATCTCCCCTTCGCAGCTAGCCGCTTCAGCCGGCAAAAGCCGGGGAAAGTCAGCCAAATAGCTGCGAAACTCCTCGTCACGGAGACCAGGCTCCTTGGTAAACCGGTGTTCGAAATGCTGCCGGAACGCCTCGCACATGTCGTCGGTGGACCTAAGGAGATGTCCCTCCGGGTCGCGCACCTCTCGAATGTACCGATCGCCGGCCCGACGAATTTCTTCCTTGCGCAGTTCTGCGCCCATGTTCACGGCTTCGGAAGACATCTTGCTTAACTTAGCTCTAATTACCTGACCCATATAGCGCTCGCTAGTCGTGCGCCTCAGGGCCTCCCTGGCTAAGGCTATCTCTAGGGGATCCCCACCAGCCTCCGCCCGGGCGAAATTAGCACTAAGTGTCTTTGCCTCCGCAGCCTTATCTAGTTTGAGCCGCTGGCTATATTTGGTGGCGAAAGACCTAATGGAGTCCTTAAGGTTAACCCACCACTTATTCCCAATGACTCGCCCAATTAACGCCCGCTGAACTAGTTTTGTCAGCTGGTCACGAAAGTCCCGCCTGTCCAGTAAGGACTGATTGAACTTCCAATAACCAGCCAACCTAGGCCTAAAGTCTAACACCACACGGGCACAAACGAGTTTGTGGTCCGTGTAGCCTAGCCAGTGGAACGTTGGACATTCTAAGAAGTCTATGTCGGCCACTCTCACTAACATCCTATCCAGGTACGCAGATACCCGGGTAGAAGGCCAATTAAGCGCCCACGTCCACATACTCCCATCCGGATGATCGACCCGGTATCTATCGACGAGACCAAATTCGTCGATCAGATCAACCAGGCTACGATCATCATTCCTCCCGCTAGCGCCCCTCCCTCTATCCCATTTGGGGGTTAGGATGGCATTCCAGTCCCCAACTAAGATTAGCCGTGTTGAATGCACCATAAAGGGCTCCAACAGCCGAAAGAAAGAGACACGCTCACCTTGCTTATTGGGCGCATAAACCACAATCAGCCGGAACAATTTGCTTTTCACTGCAATATCGGCCACGATCAGCCGGCCCTCGGCACCGACATGGACAAGGTCAACCTTCGCGTCCAGGGTACGCTTGACCAGCAAAGAAACACCTCTGGCTTGCCGGCTCCCATATGCTGAATAGACGACAAAGTCGTTAGACAGCACACAAGAGTCGACTTCGCAAACAAAGTGAGTCTCTTGGATCGCGGCCACATCCACGCCGAAGGACAAGAGGTCACGAAGCAGGCGAGCCGCCTTACCCCGATCCCTCAGGCCCTTCGCATTCAAGCTGGCTATCTTAATAGACATCTTTTAGTTCTGAAAAAGAAAAAACAAAGAAACATGCAACAAGGCTCTAGTCGCATACGGGGTAGAAATCTCGGGCAGAGGGGACCCCGACGGACTGTCCTAGGGACCCTGTACCAATGTCGGACGTAATCCGTCCGTCTAGGACAATCCCGCCGACGTCGGTGGGATATGTTAGTTTTACCACCCTATATAAACTGGGGTGGAGTAAAACGGGGAACCTCCCCGAACAATTTTGCGACATTTTTCTTAGTTCCGGCGTGTTTTCCGCCACCATCCTTATTTTAGGATATAACCTTCTGACCTCTTCTATGTGGTCCCAGACCCGCAGGTTCCCCCCGGTATTTCTTACCAGGGTGATGACACCTGGGGCCTGGGAAAAGTTTGTAGGATCTTCAGTGGAAAGATTGTTGACTGAAGTCAGTTTTAGGAGCGGCTTCAGCAACTTTCGCCTTTGCGAGGACCACTCCGCCACCAAATTTTCGTCGACTTTCATTAGAGCTGCGCCTCTCGGGAGGCCTTTCTTCTTTTTCGCCCGACTGGGAGTCTGGCTGGGAGTGGGAATAGGAGAAGGGGAGGGAGTGGGAGTTGCCGAAATGTTCTTTTCCAGGGGGGTCAGATTGAAGGTAGGGGACTGGGAAGCTTTCCGCGGGGAAGAGGGAAGGCTCCTCGCCTTTTCTGCATAAGTGCATCTAACTGGGGACACCGGTAAAGAAGTGCATCGGTCGCCCAGCTTCCTCCTCTCAGAGCTCCTGCTCCTCCTTCTACTCTTGAGTTTGTCCTGTTGTTCCTCCTCTTCCTCTCTCCCGCGCTTCAGGGACGACGCTCTTCCTACTTCCATAGGCTCTTCCGCAACCTTTTTGGGGAAGGAACCCTTTTCCTTGCCCTGTTTGGACGGTGAATTTTGCGGAGTAGGGTCCTTCTGTTTGGCAGGCGCCTTAACAGGAGTCGGCACCTTCACCGGCACCTTCGCCGGCGAAGGCGTTTTTGCCTTTTTTCGCGCCACCACCTGCCAATCACCCTCCTTGTTGGCTGCCGGTACTGGTGCTGGTGGAGCTTGTTTGGTAGTTTCCTTTGCAGGCTGCTGCTGCTGTTTGACTGGTTGGGCCTTTGGGGGCGGGTTTTTGGTCGGACACGCCTTTGCGACGTGTTCCGCCGCCCCACAGACCCAACAGCAAGGCTTTCTGCCCTCCACGACCACAAAAATATTTCGATCCCTGCAGGTGAGAATGTTGGGGATTTTCGCAATGTTTTCCCCAGATAGGGTCACCTGCAGGACCATATCTCCTGTATAGAAGCCTGCCTTGGACCGTAGCGAGGAGACGTCGGCCACCTTTCCGTAACTTGCAAAAAAGGCGCCGACGTGGTCCTCGGCAATGTCCAAGGGGACGCCATGCAAGGTAATCTTGACTCTCCTTGCTCCCATATATTCCGTCTGGAATTGGAGTGTTTTTGTCTCCAATACCACGCCAATTAGGCGCTTGGCCTCTTCAACTGAGCCAAGCAGGACGTCCCACTTGGCATTGCCTCTCCTCGCTACGGCCTTTGCATTAATCTGAAGAGCCCGAATTGCCTCTTCAAAGGATTCCCTTGTGATGCCCACAAACTTATGGGTCTTAAGTTCCTTGGTTCTTAGTGTGATTATTCTGGCCTCAATTTGTGCCAATTGTTCTGGCACGGAAACCAGCTCTGTTCCTTTAATATACTGGGCGTATTTGTCTTGCATCTGATGGTAATATTCCTCATCCTTAACCGTCAATTTCCCTCTTTTCCACCCAGCGGTCGAGGGTTTAGGCGATGCTGCTTCTGCTAGTACTTGCGAAGGGGGATTATCCCGAGGCGGTAGAGCCCAATCCCCCTCCTTTCCTCCCACCGACGCCGTGGTGGGAGGAACGACCTCATCCGGCCCATTCGAGGCCATTGCCACCAAAGTGGCCGAACACCGGACAACCTCTTTCCGGTGTTTCGCGTTGAAAACGCTACTTTACGCAAGCCCGAGCTATAAACTCGGGCCGGAAATTAGTATGTCCAAGATACAAAGTCACTGCAATATCACGAAGGAACAAAACAGCTCTTTGCTCTTACCTTCACAACCCCCAAAACAAAAAGTCAAGAGGGTAGGGAAGGGCTGGTATGTATTTATTCAGGTATGAAATACATGAATTATGGCACAAGGCCGAAAAATGGGGAGGGGGGAACAAAACTTGGGATGGTCTTCAGTAACTATCTTATACCTAGCTAATCAGATTCACGACCCATACATACGTTACAATTTTCTCATTCACCATAAAAATTTGTCCATCAACACTCATACCTAACAAGCACCAAAATACCGCAAAATCATACCGGGGACCTAAAAAACACCCCAAATGTACATAAAAATTTCTGATTTTTACAATATATACAATATCTTACAAAAATAATTTAAAACTTTATTCATGAAATGACATGATGGGAAGGGGGAATGAAGAAACAAAAAATCCCCAAAACAAAAAACAATTTCAAATGAATATATATACACAATGTTAGTAAGACCCAAACACACCCACATAATTAAAGAGGCCACTGTATTCTGCCTTAAAAAGACAAAATCAAGCAGCTCTCTTTCTAAGGGGAATGGATAAGCAGGGGGCAAAAATAAATTGGACTGGAGAATGTATAAGGCTGACCCAGCCGAGAGTGAAAACGGGACAAAATAATACTTGGACAATGGGAATCTCGAACTGGATCATAACAAAAGCAATGAAGCCGGGAACAGGCCAGGACAAACACATTCACTCACATTAACTAGGCACCAAAAAGACTTCTACCTTAACCACGGGCGGGGTTCCAAAGGAATCCACCCCGATGCAACTAGCAGATCTAAAAGAGAAAATCAAGGCTAGCCCCGGTCACGCGAACCAGGCTCGCCGCATATACCCACCTTTCGCTGAACTCTGTCGGGTGCAGCCGTTTTCGTTCAGTTCTAATCTTCATTTTGAGCTGGTGCTCAAAATATCGGATTAGATCCTGATCCGAAAGACGACCTCCCCGCAAGACTTCCTCCAGACGCGTCATCCAAATCACCATTCTAGCCGTGGCCAGTAGCGACAGAAACACCATCCGCTTCACTCCAGAGTACGGGGGCGACACATTGTCCACAGCGTATGCGCGATCAATGAGCACAAGCTCCCGCGGCGCGATACGAGCAGTCAACTCGCCGACACGCGCCCACAACGGGCGAACGCGCGAACAATGGAAGAAGGCGTGCGCAGACGTCTCCTTAATTCCAAGGACGCAACGTTCACAATCTGGCAAATCCGCCAGGCCCATTGCGAAACGCTTGTCGTTGAGAGACAAACCATTCCGAGCCAATCGCCAGGTCAGAGAAAACTCAGAGTTGTTGAGCCAATCCGCACCTGGCGCCCAAGACCAATGAGAGCGATACTCCTCTCTCGACATGCCGAGCTTACTCCACAGTTCATCCTTCACGGCGCCCTCCACTAATCCCCGATAGAAGATTCTCCTAGGCCGTGAAAGGTCACTGGACCATGGAATGGCCCGAAGGGCCGTCAGACATTCGAGCAGGAATTTCGGCCGCCCCCAAGGCCTATTGCTAGTCCTTAGGAGCGGGGGAGTGATAGTGAGGCTAGGGAACATGTCCCTCACTACCCCCGCAAGCAACCGATCTTCCTCCAACGCGCGCCTGAGGAATGCCAACCTCGAAGCGAGCACGTGGCTCCTCAAGTGTGGCATCCCCAGACCCCCTTGACACGGACGGAGGCAACAGACTCCTTTGTCGACCATGTGTTTGCGTCCTCTCCAAAGACAGGAGAATAGCAAACGCTCGAGCGCCTTCTCATGATCGTCACAAAGGGGAAGTACAGACAGCCGGTAAAGGATTCTGGGAAAGAGGTATGTATTACACACCTCCGCCAGACCCTTCACGGAGAGACTCCGTCGACGCCAAATCTCGACCGACGCGCCGACCTTTGCCTGTACTTCTGACCAGTTTTTCTCCAACTGTAAGTCCGGACCGAACCAAACTCCGAGGAGCTTGACCGGCCCGTCCGTCCAGTCGAAGGGCCCCGGGAGGGAAACACCCTTCCAGGCACCTAACCGCAAGCCGGACGACTTGTCGCGGTTAATTCTGGCCCCTGTTACCTGTTCGTACCGTTCAAGCGCCTTCTGTACCGCCCTTATGTCCCTGCGGGAGGACACAAAGGTCGTTACGTCATCGGCGTACGCGGAAACCCTGGCTCGAGCTCCACCAGGGACAGCAATTCCACGCAGGACCGGACTGCACGTCTCGTCCCTTAGCCGGCGAAGGAGGGGCTCCAACGCCAGGACGTAAAGGAGAGGCGACAGTGGACAACCCTGTCGGACCGACCTAGACAGCGCGAAAGCGCTCGACAGCTTCCCGTTCACCTGTACCACAGCCTTGGGGGAGCGATACAGAAGGCTAATCCAGCGGCTGAAGTCGGGTTTGAATCCGGCGGCCTGCAGGACAGCAGCCAGGTAGCCATGGTCAATCCTATCAAATGCCTTGGACTGATCCAAATTGATCAGCGCGGCCTCTTCGTCGTCTTCTACACCCTCTACGATCGTGCGGATCAAGTGCAGGTTGCTCTGAATTGTTCGTCCCTTCACAGAACAAGTCTGATCCGGTTCCAACAGAGACTCGGCAACTAGCTGCAAGCGATTCGTCAGGATCTTGGCCAAAATCTTTAACTCTGTGTTTAGCAGAGTTATGGGCCTGTAATCATCTAATCCCCGCCCAACCTTCTTGCCTTTTCCCAACAGCGTGATCACGCCCCTGGTGATCCGACCGGGGATGGACCCCTGCCGAAACCAGTGGTTGAACACGACAGTCAAGAGCGGGACAAAAAGGTGCGACATCCTCAAGTACAATTCATAGGGCAAACCATCCAAACCTGGCGACTTGCCACTGCCGGTCTTCTTCAAAGCCGCGTAGACTTCGTCCTCCGTAATCTCCCCTTCGCAGCTAGCCGCTTCAGCCGGCAAAAGCCGGGGAAAGTCAGCCAAATAGCTGCGAAACTCCTCGTCACGGAGACCAGGCTCCTTGGTAAACCGGTGTTCGAAATGCTGCCGGAACGCCTCGCACATGTCGTCGGTGGACCGAAGGAGATGCCCTCCGGGTCGCGCACTTCTCGAATGTACCGATCGCCGGCCCGACGAATTTCTTCCTTGCGCAGTTCTGCGCCCATGTTCACAGCTTCGGAAGACATCTTGCTTAACTTAGCCCTAATTACCTGGCCCATATAGCGCTCGCTAGTCGTGCGCCTCAGGGCCTCCCTGGCTAAGGCTATCTCGAGGGGATCCCCACCAGCCTCCGCCCGGGCGAAATTAGCACTAAGTGTCTTTGCCTCCGCAGCCTTATCTAGTTTGAGCCGCTGGCTATATTTGGTGGCGAAAGACCTAATGGAGTCCTTAAGGTTAACCCACCACTTATTCCCAATGACTCGCCCAATTAACGCCCGCTGAACTAGTTTTGTCAGCTGGTCACGAAAGTCCCGCCTGTCCAGTAAGGACTGATTGAACTTCCAATAACCAGCCAACCTAGGCCTAAAGTCTAACACCACACGGGCACAAACGAGTTTGTGGTCCGTGTAGCCTAGCCAGTGGAACGTTGGACATTCTAAGAAGTCTATGTCGGCCACTCTCACTAACATCCTATCCAGGTACGCAGATACCCGGGTAGAAGGCCAATTAAGCGCCCACGTCCACATACTCCCATCCGGATGATCGACCCGGTATCTATCGACGAGACCAAATTCGTCGATCAGATCAACCAGGCTACGATCATCATTCCTCCCGCTAGCGCCCCTCCCTCTATCCCATTTGGGGGTTAGGATGGCATTCCAGTCCCCAACTAAGATTAGCCGTGTTGAATGCACCATAAAGGGCTCCAACAGCCGAAAGAAAGAGACACGCTCACCTTGCTTATTGGGCGCATAAACCACAATCAGCCGGAACAATTTGCTTTTCACTGCAATATCGGCCACGATCAGCCGGCCCTCGGCACCGACATGGACAAGGTCAACCTTCGCGTCCAGGGTACGCTTGACCAGCAAAGAAACACCTCTGGCTTGCCGGCTCCCATATGCTGAATAGACGACAAAGTCGTTAGACAGCACACACGAGTCGACTTCGCAAACAAAGTGAGTCTCTTGGATCGCGGCCACATCCACGCCGAAGGACAAGAGGTCACGAAGCAGGCGAGCCGCCTTACCCCGATCCCTCAGGCCCTTCGCATTCAAGCTGGCTATCTTAATAGACATCTTTTAGTTCTGAAAAAGAAAAACAAAGAACATGCAACAAAGGCACTAGTCGCATACGGGGTAGAAATCTCGGGCAGAGGGGACCCCGACGGACTGTCCTAGGGACCCTGTACCAATGTCGGACGTAATCCGTCCGTCTAGGACAATCCCGCCGACGTCGGTGGGATATGTTAGTTTTACCACCCTATATAAACTGGGGTGGAGTAAAACGGGGAACCTCCCCGAACAATTTTGCGACATTTTTCTTAGTTCCGGCGTGTTTTCCGCCACCATCCTTATTTTAGGATATAACCTTCTGACCTCTTCTATGTGGTCCCAGACCCGCAGGTTCCCCCCGGTATTTCTTACCAGGGTGATGACACCTGGGGCCTGGGAAAAGTTTGTAGGATCTTCAGTGGAAAGATTGTTGACTGAAGTCAGTTTTAGGAGCGGCTTCAGCAACTTTCGCCTTTGCGAGGACCACTCCGCCACCAAATTTTCGTCGACTTTCATTAAAGCTGCGCCTCTCGGGAGGCCTTTCTTCTTTTTCGCCTGACTGGGAGTCTGGCTGGGAGTGGGAATAGGAGAAGGGGAGGGAGTGGGAGTTGCCGAAATGTTCTTTTCCAGGGGGGTCAGATTGAAGGTAGGGGACTGGGAAGCTTTCCGCGGGGAAGAGGGAAGGCTCCTCGCCTTTTCTGCATAAGTGCATCTAACTGGGGACACCGGTAAAGAAGTGCATCGGTCGCCCAGCTTCCTCCTCTCAGAGCTCCTGCTCCTCCTTCTACTCTTGAGTTTGTCCTGTTGTTCCTCCTCTTCCTCTCTCCCGCGCTTCAGGGACGACGCTCTTCCTACTTCCATAGGCTCTTCCGCAACCTTTTTGGGGAAGGAACCCTTTTCCTTGCCCTGTTTGGACGGTGAATTTTGCGGAGTAGGGTCCTTCTGTTTGGCAGGCGCCTTAACAGGAGTCGGCACCTTCACCGGCACCTTCGCCGGCGAAGGCGTTTTTGCCTTTTTTCGCGCCACCACCTGCCAATCACCCTCCTTGTTGGCTGCCGGTACTGGTGCTGGTGGAGCTTGTTTGGTAGTTTCCTTTGCAGGCTGCTGCTGCTGTTTGACTGGTTGGGCCTTTGGGGGCGGGTTTTTGGTCGGACACGCCTTTGCGACGTGTTCCGCCGCCCCACAGACCCAACAGCAAGGCTTTCTGCCCTCCACGACCACAAAAATATTTCGATCCCTGCAGGTGAGAATGTTGGGGATTTTCGCAATGTTTTCCCCAGATAGGGTCACCTGCAGGACCATATCTCCTGTATAGAAGCCTGCCTTGGACCGTAGCGAGGAGACGTCGGCCACCTTTCCGTAACTTGCAAAAAAGGCGCCGACGTGGTCCTCGGCAATGTCCAAGGGGACGCCATGCAAGGTAATCTTGACTCTCCTTGCTCCCATATATTCCGTCTGGAATTGGAGTGTTTTTGTCTCCAATACCACGCCAATTAGGCGCTTGGCCTCTTCAACTGAGCCAAGCAGGACGTCCCACTTGGCATTGCCTCTCCTCGCTACGGCCTTTGCATTAATCTGAAGAGCCCGAATTGCCTCTTCAAAGGATTCCCTTGTGATGCCCACAAACTTATGGGTCTTAAGTTCCTTGGTTCTTAGTGTGATTATTCTGGCCTCAATTTGTGCCAATTGTTCTGGCACGGAAACCAGCTCTGTTCCTTTGATATACTGGGCGTATTTGTCTTGCATCTGATGGTAATATTCCTCATCCTTAACCGTCAATTTCCCTCTTTTCCACCCAGCGGTCGAGGGTTTAGGCGATGCTGCTTCTGCTAGTACTTGCGAAGGGGGATTATCCCGAGGCGGTAGAGCCCAATCCCCCTCCTTTCCTCCCACCGACGCCGTGGTGGGAGGAACGACCTCATCCGGCCCATTCGAGGCCATTGCCACCAAAGTGGCCGAACACCGGACAACTTCTTTCCGGTGTTTCGCGTTGAAAACGCTACTTTACGCAAGCCCGAGCTATAAACTCGGGCCGGAAATCCGTATGTCCAAGATACAAAGTCACTGCAATATCACGAAGGAACAAAACAGCTCTTTGCTCTTACCTTCACAACCCCCAAAACAAAAAGTCAAGAGGGTAGGGAAGGGCTGGTACTGATTTATTTATGCGAAATTACATAAATTCTGGCACAAGGCCAAACAATGGGGAGGGGGAACAAAAACTTGGGTTGGTCTTCCGTAACTATCTTATACCTAGCTAATCCGATTCACGACCCATACATACGTTACAATTTTCTCATTCACCATAAAAATTTGTCCATCAACACTCATACCTATCAAGCACCAAAATACCGCAGTAACATACCAGGGACCTAAAAACGCCCCAAATGTACATAAAAATTTGTTTATTTACAATATATACAATATCTTACAAAAATAATTTAAAACTTTATTCATGAAATGACATGATGGGGAGGGGGAATGAAGAAACAAAAAATCCCCAAAACAAAAAACAATTTCAAATGAATATATATACACAATGTTAGTAAGACCCAAACACACCCACATAATTAAAGAGGCCACTGTATTCTGCCTTAAAAGGAACAAAATCAAGCAGCTCTCTTTCTAAGGGGAATGGAGAAGCAGGGAACAAAATAAATTGGACTGGAGAATATATAAGGCTGACCCAGCCGAGAATAAAAACGGGACAAAATAACAATGGACAATGGGAATCTCGAACTGGATCATAACAAAAGTAATGGAGCCGGGAACAGGCCAGGACAAACACATTCACTCACATTAACTAGGCACAAAAAGAACTTCTACCTTAACCACGGGAGGGGTTCCAAAGGAATCCACCCCGATGCAACTAGCAGATCTAAAAGAGAAAATCAAGGCTAGCCCCGGTCACGCGAACCAGGCTCGCCGCATATACCCACCTTTCGCTGAACTCTGTCGGGTGCAGCCGTTTTCGTTCAGTTCTAATCTTAATTTTGAGCTGGTGCTCAAAATATCGGATTAGATCCTGATCCGAAAGACGACCGCCCCGCAAGACTTCCTCCAGACGCGTCATCCAAATCACCATTCTAGCCGTGGCCAGTAGCGACAGAAACACCATCCGCTTCACTCCAGAGTACGGGGGCGACACATTGTCCACAGCGTATGCGCGATCAATGAGCACAAGCTCCCGCGGCGCGATACGAGCAGTCAACTCGCCAACACGCGCCCACAACGGGCGAACGCGCGAACAATGGAAGAAGGCGTGCGCAGACGTCTCCTTAATTCCAAGGACGCAACGTTCACAATCTGGCAAATCCGCCAGGCCCATTGCGAACCGCTTGTCGTTGAGAGACAAACCATTCCGAGCCAATCGCCAGGTCAGAGAAAACTCAGAGTTGTTGAGCCAATCCGCACCTGGCGCCCAAGACCAATGAGAGCGATACTCCTCCCTCGACATGCCGAGCTTACTCCACAGTTCATCCTTCACGGCGCCCTCCACTAATCCCCGATAGAAGATTCTCCTAGGCCGTGAAAGGTCACTGGACCATGGAATGGCCCGAAGGGCCGTCAGACATTCGAGCAGGAATTTCGGCCGCCCCCAAGGCCTATTGCTAGTCCTTAGGAGCGGGGGAGTGATAGTGAGGCTAGGGAACATGTCCCTCACTACCCCCGCAAGCAACCGATCTTCCTCCAACGCGCGCCTGAGGAATGCCAACCTCGAAGCGAGCACGTGGCTCCTCAAGTGTGGCATCCCCAGACCCCCTTGACACGGACGGAGGCAACAGACTCCTTTGTCGACCATGTGTTTGCGTCCTCTCCAAAGACAGGAGAATAGCAAACGCTCGAGCGCCTTCTCATGATCGTCACAAAGGGGAAGTACAGACAGCCGGTAAAGGATTCTGGGAAAGAGGTATGTATTACACACCTCCGCCAGACCCTTCACGGAGAGACTCCGTCGACGCCAAATCTCGACCGACGCGCCGACCTTTGCCTGTACTTCTGACCAGTTTTTCTCCAACTGTAAGTCCGGACCGAACCAAACTCCGAGGAGCTTGACCGGCCCGTCCGTCCAGTCGAAGGGCCCCGGGAGGGAAACACCCTTCCAGGCACCTAACCGCAAGCCGGACGACTTGTCGCGGTTAATTCTGGCCCCTGTTACCTGTTCGTACCGTTCAAGCGCCTTCTGTACCGCCCTTATGTCCCTGCGGGAGGACACAAAGGTCGTTACGTCATCGGCGTACGCGGAAACCCTGGCTCGAGCTCCACCAGGGACAGCAATTCCACGCAGGACCGGACTGCACGTCTCGTCCCTTAGCCGGCGAAGGAGAGGCTCCAACGCCAGGACGTAAAGGAGAGGCGACAGTGGACAACCCTGTCGGACCGACCTAGACAGCGCGAAAGCGCTCGACAGCTTCCCGTTCACCTGTACCACAGCCTTGGGGGAGCGATACAGAAGGCTAATCCAGCGGCTGAAGTCGGGTTTGAATCCGGCGGCCTGCAGGACAGCAGCCAGGTAGCCATGGTCAATCCTATCAAATGCCTTGGACTGATCCAAATTGATCAGCGCGGCCTCTTCGTCGTCTTCTACACCCTCTACGATCGTGCGAATCAAGTGCAGGTTGCTCTGAATTGTTCGTCCCTTCACAGAACAAGTCTGATCCGGTTCCAACAGAGACTCGGCAACTAGCTGCAAGCGATTCGTCAGGATCTTGGCCAAAATCTTTAACTCTGTGTTTAGCAGAGTTATGGGCCTGTAATCATCTAATCCCCGCCCAACCTTCTTGCCTTTTCCCAACAGCGTGATCACGCCCCTGGTGATCCGACCGGGGATGGACCCCTGCCGAAACCAGTGGTTGAACACGACAGTCAAGAGCGGGACAAAAAGGTGCGACATCCTCAAGTACAATTCATAGGGCAAACCATCCAAACCTGGCGACTTGCCACTGCCGGTCTTCTTCAAAGCCGCGTAGACTTCGTCCTCCGTAATCTCCCCTTCGCAGCTAGCCGCTTCAGCCGGCAAAAGCCGGGGAAAGTCAGCCAAATAGCTGCGAAACTCCTCGTCACGGAGACCAGGCTCCTTGGTAAACCGGTGTTCGAAATGCTGCCGGAACGCCTCGCACATGTCGTCGGTGGACCGAAGGAGATGTCCCTCCGGGTCGCGCACCTCTCGAATGTACCGATCGCCGGCCCGACGAATTTCTTCCTTGCGCAGTTCTGCGCCCATGTTCACAGCTTCGGAAGACATCTTGCTTAACTTAGCTCTAATTACCTGACCCATATAGCGCTCGCTAGTCGTGCGCCTCAGGGCCTCCCTGGCTAAGGCTATCTCGAGGGGATCCCCACCAGCCTCCGCCCGGGCGAAATTAGCACTAAGTGTCTTTGCCTCCGCAGCCTTATCTAGTTTGAGCCGCTGGCTATATTTGGTGGCGAAAGACCTAATGGAGTCCTTAAGGTTAACCCACCACTTATTCCCAATGACTCGCCCAATTAACGCCCGCTGAACTAGTCTTGTCAGCTGGTCACGAAAGTCCCGCCTGTCCAGTAAGGACTGATTGAACTTCCAATAACCAGCCAACCTAGGCCTAAAGTCTAACACCACACGGGCACAAACGAGTTTGTGGTCCGTGTAGCCTAGCCAGTGGAACGTTGGACATTCTAAGAAGTCTATGTCGGCCACTCTCACTAACATCCTATCCAGGTACGCAGATACCCGGGTAGAAGGCCAATTAAGCGCCCACGTCCACATACTCCCATCCGGATGATCGACCCGGTATCTATCGACGAGACCAAATTCGTCGATCAGATCAACCAGGCTACGATCATCATTCCTCCCGCTAGCGCCCCTCCCTCTATCCCATTTGGGGGTTAGGATGGCATTCCAGTCCCCAACTAAGATTAGCCGTGTTGAATGCACCATAAAGGGCTCCAACAGCCGAAAGAAAGAGACACGCTCACCTTGCTTATTGGGCGCATAAACCACAATCAGCCGGAACAATTTGCTTTTCACTGCAATATCGGCCACGATCAGCCGGCCCTCGGCACCGACATGGACAAGGTCAACCTTCGCGTCCAGGGTACGCTTGACCAGCAAAGAAACACCTCTGGCTTGCCGGCTCCCATATGCTGAATAGACGACAAAGTCGTTAGACAGCACACACGAGTCGACTTCGCAAACAAAGTGAGTCTCTTGGATCGCGGCCACATCCACGCCGAAGGACAAGAGGTCACGAAGCAGGCGAGCCGCCTTACCCCGATCCCTCAGGCCCTTCGCATTCAAGCTGGCTATCTTAATAGACATCTTTTAAACCTGAAACGAAAAAACAAAGAAACATGCAACAAGGCTCTAGTCGCATACGGGGTAGAAATCTCGGGCAGAGGGGACCCCGACGGACTGTCCTAGGGACCCTGTACCAATGTCGGACGTAATCCGTCCGTCTAGGACAATCCCGCCGACGTCGGTGGGATATGTTAGTTTTACCACCCTATATAAACTGGGGTGGAGTAAAACGGGGAACCTCCCCGAACAATTTTGCGACATTTTTCTTAGTTCCGGCGTGTTTTCCGCCACCATCCTTATTTTAGGATATAACCTTCTGACCTCTTCTATGTGGTCCCAGACCCGCAGGTTCCCCCCGGTATTTCTTACCAGGGTGATGACACCTGGGGCCTGGGAAAAGTTTGTAGGATCTTCAGTGGAAAGATTGTTGACTGAAGTCAGTTTTAGGAGCGGCTTCAGCAACTTTCGCCTTTGCGAGGACCACTCCGCCACCAAATTTTCGTCGACTTTCATTAGAGCTGCGCCTCTCGGGAGGCCTTTCTTCTTTTTCGCCTGACTGGGAGTCTGGCTGGGAGTGGGAATAGGAGAAGGGGAGGGAGTGGGAGTTGCCGAAATGTTCTTTTCCAGGGGGGTCAGATTGAAGGTAGGGGACTGGGAAGCTTTCCGCGGGGAAGAGGGAAGGCTCCTCGCCTTTTCTGCATAAGTGCATCTAACTGGGGACACCGGTAAAGAAGTGCATCGGTCGCCCAGCTTCCTCCTCTCAGAGCTCCTGCTCCTCCTTCTACTCTTGAGTTTGTCCTGTTGTTCCTCCTCTTCCTCTCTCCCGCGCTTCAGGGACGACGCTCTTCCTACTTCCATAGGCTCTTCCGCAACCTTTTTGGGGAAGGAACCCTTTTCCTTGCCCTGTTTGGACGGTGAATTTTGCGGAGTAGGGTCCTTCTGTTTGGCAGGCGCCTTAACAGGAGTCGGCACCTTCACCGGCACCTTCGCCGGCGAAGGCGTTTTTGCCTTTTTTCGCGCCACCACCTGCCAATCACCCTCCTTGTTGGCTGCCGGTACTGGTGCTGGTGGAGCTTGTTTGGTAGTTTCCTTTGCAGGCTGCTGCTGCTGTTTGACTGGTTGGGCCTTTGGGGGCGGGTTTTTGGTCGGACACGCCTTTGCGACGTGTTCCGCCGCCCCACAGACCCAACAGCAAGGCTTTCTGCCCTCCACGACCACAAAAATATTTCGATCCCTGCAGGTGAGAATGTTGGGGATTTTCGCAATGTTTTCCCCAGATAGGGTCACCTGCAGGACCATATCTCCTGTATAGAAGCCTGCCTTGGACCGTAGCGAGGAGACGTCGGCCACCTTTCCGTAACTTGCAAAAAAGGCGCCGACGTGGTCCTCGGCAATGTCCAAGGGGACGCCATGCAAGGTAATCTTGACTCTCCTTGCTCCCATATATTCCGTCTGGAATTGGAGTGTTTTTGTCTCCAATACCACGCCAATTAGGCGCTTGGCCTCTTCAACTGAGCCAAGCAGGACGTCCCACTTGGCATTGCCTCTCCTCGCTACGGCCTTTGCATTAATCTGAAGAGCCCGAATTGCCTCTTCAAAGGATTCCCTTGTGATGCCCACAAACTTATGGGTCTTAAGTTCCTTGGTTCTTAGTGTGATTATTCTGGCCTCAATTTGTGCCAATTGTTCTGGCACGGAAACCAGCTCTGTTCCTTTGATATACTGGGCGTATTTGTCTTGCATCTGATGGTAATATTCCTCATCCTTAACCGTCAATTTCCCTCTTTTCCACCCAGCGGTCGAGGGTTTAGGCGATGCTGCTTCTGCTAGTACTTGCGAAGGGGGATTATCCCGAGGCGGTAGAGCCCAATCCCCCTCCTTTCCTCCCACCGACGCCGTGGTGGGAGGAACGACCTCATCCGGCCCATTCGAGGCCATTGCCACCAAAGTGGCCGAACACCGGACAACTTCTTTCCGGTGTTTCGCGTTGAAAACGCTACTTTACGCAAGCCCGAGCTATAAACTCGGGCCGGAAATCCGTATGTCCAAGATACAAAGTCACTGCAATATCACGAAGGAACAAAACAGCTCTTTGCTCTTACCTTCACAACCCCCAAAACAAAAAGTCAAGAGGGTAGGGAAGGGCTGGTACTGATTTATTTATGCGAAATTACATAAATTCTGGCACAAGGCCAAACAATGGGGAGGGGGAACAAAAACTTGGGTTGGTCTTCCGTAACTATCTTATACCTAGCTAATCCGATTCACGACCCATACATACGTTACAATTTTCTCATTCACCATAAAAATTTGTCCATCAACACTCATACCTATCAAGCACCAAAATACCGCAGTAACATACCAGGGACCTAAAAACGCCCCAAATGTACATAAAAATTTGTTTATTTACAATATATACAATATCTTACAAAAATAATTTAAAACTTTATTCATGAAATGACATGATGGGGAGGGGGAATGAAGAAACAAAAAATCCCCAAAACAAAAAACAATTTCAAATGAATATATATACACAATGTTAGTAAGACCCAAACACACCCACATAATTAAAGAGGCCACTGTATTCTGCCTTAAAAGGAACAAAATCAAGCAGCTCTCTTTCTAAGGGGAATGGAGAAGCAGGGAACAAAATAAATTGGACTGGAGAATATATAAGGCTGACCCAGCCGAGAATAAAAACGGGACAAAATAACAATGGACAATGGGAATCTCGAACTGGATCATAACAAAAGTAATGGAGCCGGGAACAGGCCAGGACAAACACATTCACTCACATTAACTAGGCACAAAAAGAACTTCTACCTTAACCACGGGAGGGGTTCCAAAGGAATCCACCCCGATGCAACTAGCAGATCTAAAAGAGAAAATCAAGGCTAGCCCCGGTCACGCGAACCAGGCTCGCCGCATATACCCACCTTTCGCTGAACTCTGTCGGGTGCAGCCGTTTTCGTTCAGTTCTAATCTTAATTTTGAGCTGGTGCTCAAAATATCGGATTAGATCCTGATCCGAAAGACGACCGCCCCGCAAGACTTCCTCCAGACGCGTCATCCAAATCACCATTCTAGCCGTGGCCAGTAGCGACAGAAACACCATCCGCTTCACTCCAGAGTACGGGGGCGACACATTGTCCACAGCGTATGCGCGATCAATGAGCACAAGCTCCCGCGGCGCGATACGAGCAGTCAACTCGCCAACACGCGCCCACAACGGGCGAACGCGCGAACAATGGAAGAAGGCGTGCGCAGACGTCTCCTTAATTCCAAGGACGCAACGTTCACAATCTGGCAAATCCGCCAGGCCCATTGCGAACCGCTTGTCGTTGAGAGACAAACCATTCCGAGCCAATCGCCAGGTCAGAGAAAACTCAGAGTTGTTGAGCCAATCCGCACCTGGCGCCCAAGACCAATGAGAGCGATACTCCTCTCTCGACATGCCAAGCTTACTCCACAGTTCATCCTTCACGGCGCCCTCCACTAATCCCCGATAGAAGATTCTCCTAGGCCGTGAAAGGTCACTGGACCATGGAATGGCCCGAAGGGCCGTCAGACATTCGAGCAGGAATTTCGGCCGCCCCCAAGGCCTATTGCTAGTCCTTAGGAGCGGGGGAGTGATAGTGAGGCTAGGGAACATGTCCCTCACTACCCCCGCAAGCAACCGATCTTCCTCCAACGCGCGCCTGAGGAATGCCAACCTCGAAGCGAGCACGTGGCTCCTCAAGTGTGGCATCCCCAGACCCCCTTGACACGGACGGAGGCAACAGACTCCTTTGTCGACCATGTGTTTGCGTCCTCTCCAAAGACAGGAGAATAGCAAACGCTCGAGCGCCTTCTCATGATCGTCACAAAGGGGAAGTACAGACAGCCGGTAAAGGATTCTGGGAAAGAGGTATGTATTACACACCTCCGCCAGACCCTTCACGGAGAGACTCCGTCGACGCCAAATCTCGACCGACGCGCCGACCTTTGCCTGTACTTCTGACCAGTTTTTCTCCAACTGTAAGTCCGGACCGAACCAAACTCCGAGGAGCTTGACCGGCCCGTCCGTCCAGTCGAAGGGCCCCGGGAGGGAAACACCCTTCCAGGCACCTAACCGCAAGCCGGACGACTTGTCGCGGTTAATTCTGGCCCCTGTTACCTGTTCGTACCGTTCAAGCGCCTTCTGTACCGCCCTTATGTCCCTGCGGGAGGACACAAAGGTCGTTACGTCATCGGCGTACGCGGAAACCCTGGCTCGAGCTCCACCAGGGACAGCAATTCCACGCAGGACCGGACTGCACGTCTCGTCCCTTAGCCGGCGAAGGAGGGGCTCCAACGCCAGGACGTAAAGGAGAGGCGACAGTGGACAACCCTGTCGGACCGACCTAGACAGCGCGAAAGCGCTCGACAGCTTCCCGTTCACCTGTACCACAGCCTTGGGGGAGCGATACAGAAGGCTAATCCAGCGGCTGAAGTCGGGTTTGAATCCGGCGGCCTGCAGGACAGCAGCCAGGTAGCCATGGTCAATCCTATCAAATGCCTTGGACTGATCCAAATTGATCAGCGCGGCCTCTTCGTCGTCTTCTACACCCTCTACGATCGTGCGGATCAAGTGCAGGTTGCTCTGAATTGTTCGTCCCTTCACAGAACAAGTCTGATCCGGTTCCAACAGAGACTCGGCAACTAGCTGCAAGCGATTCGTCAGGATCTTGGCCAAAATCTTTAACTCTGTGTTTAGCAGAGTTATGGGCCTGTAATCATCTAATCCCCGCCCAACCTTCTTGCCTTTTCCCAACAGCGTGATCACGCCCCTGGTGATCCGACCGGGGATGGACCCCTGCCGAAACCAGTGGTTGAACACGACAGTCAAGAGCGGGACAAAAAGGTGCGACATCCTCAAGTACAATTCATAGGGCAAACCATCCAAACCTGGCGACTTGCCACTGCCGGTCTTCTTCAAAGCCGCGTAGACTTCGTCCTCCGTAATCTCCCCTTCGCAGCTAGCCGCTTCAGCCGGCAAAAGCCGGGGAAAGTCAGCCAAATAGCTGCGAAACTCCTCGTCACGGAGACCAGGCTCCTTGGTAAACCGGTGTTCGAAATGCTGCCGGAACGCCTCGCACATGTCGTCGGTGGACCGAAGGAGATGTCCCTCCGGGTCGCGCACCTCTCGAATGTACCGATCGCCGGCCCGACGAATTTCTTCCTTGCGCAGTTCTGCGCCCATGTTCACAGCTTCGGAAGACATCTTGCTTAACTTAGCTCTAATTACCTGACCCATATAGCGCTCGCTAGTCGTGCGCCTCAGGGCCTCCCTGGCTAAGGCTATCTCGAGGGGATCCCCACCAGCCTCCGCCCGGGCGAAATTAGCACTAAGTGTCTTTGCCTCCGCAGCCTTATCTAGTTTGAGCCGCTGGCTATATTTGGTGGCGAAAGACCTAATGGAGTCCTTAAGGTTAACCCACCACTTATTCCCAATGACTCGCCCAATTAACGCCCGCTGAACTAGTCTTGTCAGCTGGTCACGAAAGTCCCGCCTGTCCAGTAAGGACTGATTGAACTTCCAATAACCAGCCAACCTAGGCCTAAAGTCTAACACCACACGGGCACAAACGAGTTTGTGGTCCGTGTAGCCTAGCCAGTGGAACGTTGGACATTCTAAGAAGTCTATGTCGGCCACTCTCACTAACATCCTATCCAGGTACGCAGATACCCGGGTAGAAGGCCAATTAAGCGCCCACGTCCACATACTTCCCATCCGGATGATCGACCCGGTATCTATCGACGAGACCAAATTCGTCGATCAGATCAACCAGGCTACGATCATCATTCCTCCCGCTAGCGCCCCTCCCTCTATCCCATTTGGGGGTTAGGATGGCATTCCAGTCCCCAACTAAGATTAGCCGTGTTGAATGCACCATAAAGGGCTCCAACAGCCGAAAGAAAGAGACACGCTCACCTTGCTTATTGGGCGCATAAACCACAATCAGCCGGAACAATTTGCTTTTCACTGCAATATCGGCCACGATCAGCCGGCCCTCGGCACCGACATGGACAAGGTCAACCTTCGCGTCCAGGGTACGCTTGACCAGCAAAGAAACACCTCTGGCTTGCCGGCTCCCATATGCTGAATAGACGACAAAGTCGTTAGACAGCACACACGAGTCGACTTCGCAAACAAAGTGAGTCTCTTGGATCGCGGCCACATCCACGCCGAAGGACAAGAGGTCACGAAGCAGGCGAGCCGCCTTACCCCGATCCCTCAGGCCCTTCGCATTCAAGCTGGCTATCTTAATAGACATCTTTTAAACCTGAAACGAAAAAACAAAGAAACATGCAACAAGGCTCTAGTCGCATACGGGGTAGAAATCTCGGGCAGAGGGGACCCCGACGGACTGTCCTAGGGACCCTGTACCAATGTCGGACGTAATCCGTCCGTCTAGGACAATCCCGCCGACGTCGGTGGGATATGTTAGTTTTACCACCCTATATAAACTGGGGTGGAGTAAAACGGGGAACCTCCCCGAACAATTTTGCGACATTTTTCTTAGTTCCGGCGTGTTTTCCGCCACCATCCTTATTTTAGGATATAACCTTCTGACCTCTTCTATGTGGTCCCAGACCCGCAGGTTCCCCCCGGTATTTCTTACCAGGGTGATGACACCTGGGGCCTGGGAAAAGTTTGTAGGATCTTCAGTGGAAAGATTGTTGACTGAAGTCAGTTTTAGGAGCGGCTTCAGCAACTTTCGCCTTTGCGAGGACCACTCCGCCACCAAATTTTCGTCGACTTTCATTAGAGCTGCGCCTCTCGGGAGGCCTTTCTTCTTTTTCGCCTGACTGGGAGTCTGGCTGGGAGTGGGAATAGGAGAAGGGGAGGGAGTGGGAGTTGCCGAAATGTTCTTTTCCAGGGGGGTCAGATTGAAGGTAGGGGACTGGGAAGCTTTCCGCGGGGAAGAGGGAAGGCTCCTCGCCTTTTCTGCATAAGTGCATCTAACTGGGGACACCGGTAAAGAAGTGCATCGGTCGCCCAGCTTCCTCCTCTCAGAGCTCCTGCTCCTCCTTCTACTCTTGAGTTTGTCCTGTTGTTCCTCCTCTTCCTCTCTCCCGCGCTTCAGGGACGACGCTCTTCCTACTTCCATAGGCTCTTCCGCAACCTTTTTGGGGAAGGAACCCTTTTCCTTGCCCTGTTTGGACGGTGAATTTTGCGGAGTAGGGTCCTTCTGTTTGGCAGGCGCCTTAACAGGAGTCGGCACCTTCACCGGCACCTTCGCCGGCGAAGGCGTTTTTGCCTTTTTTCGCGCCACCACCTGCCAATCACCCTCCTTGTTGGCTGCCGGTACTGGTGCTGGTGGAGCTTGTTTGGTAGTTTCCTTTGCAGGCTGCTGCTGCTGTTTGACTGGTTGGGCCTTTGGGGGCGGGTTTTTGGTCGGACACGCCTTTGCGACGTGTTCCGCCGCCCCACAGACCCAACAGCAAGGCTTTCTGCCCTCCACGACCACAAAAATATTTCGATCCCTGCAGGTGAGAATGTTGGGGATTTTCGCAATGTTTTCCCCAGATAGGGTCACCTGCAGGACCATATCTCCTGTATAGAAGCCTGCCTTGGACCGTAGCGAGGAGACGTCGGCCACCTTTCCGTAACTTGCAAAAAAGGCGCCGACGTGGTCCTCGGCAATGTCCAAGGGGACGCCATGCAAGGTAATCTTGACTCTCCTTGCTCCCATATATTCCGTCTGGAATTGGAGTGTTTTTGTCTCCAATACCACGCCAATTAGGCGCTTGGCCTCTTCAACTGAGCCAAGCAGGACGTCCCACTTGGCATTGCCTCTCCTCGCTACGGCCTTTGCATTAATCTGAAGAGCCCGAATTGCCTCTTCAAAGGATTCCCTTGTGATGCCCACAAACTTATGGGTCTTAAGTTCCTTGGTTCTTAGTGTGATTATTCTGGCCTCAATTTGTGCCAATTGTTCTGGCACGGAAACCAGCTCTGTTCCTTTAATATACTGGGCGTATTTGTCTTGCATCTGATGGTAATATTCCTCATCCTTAACCGTCAATTTCCCTCTTTTCCACCCAGCGGTCGAGGGTTTAGGCGATGCTGCTTCTGCTAGTACTTGCGAAGGGGGATTATCCCGAGGCGGTAGAGCCCAATCCCCTCCTTTCCTCCCACCGACGCCGTGGTGGGAGGAACGACCTCATCCGGCCCATTAGAGGCCATTGCCACCAAAGTGGCCGAACACCGGACAACTTCTTTCCGGTGTTTCGCGTTGAAAACGCTACTTTACGCAAGCCCGAGCTATAAACTCGGGCCGGAAATCCGTATGTCCAAGATACAAAGTCACTGCAATATCACGAAGGAACAAAACAGCTCTTTGCTCTTACCTTCACAACCCCCAAAACAAAAAGTCAAGAGGGTAGGGAAGGGCTGGTATGTATTTATTCAGGTATGAAATACATGAATTATGGCACAAGGCCGAAAAATGGGGAGGGGGAACAAAACTTGGGATGGTCTTCAGTAACTATCTTATACCTAGCTAATCAGATTCACGACCCATACATACGTTACAATTTTCTCATTCACCATAAAAATTTGTCCATCAACACTCATACCTAACAAGCACCAAAATACCGCAAAATCATACCGGGGACCTAAAAAACACCCCAAATGTACATAAAAATTTCTGATTTTTACAATATATACAATATCTTACAAAAATAATTTAAAACTTTATTCATGAAATGACATGATGGGAAGGGGGAATGAAGAAACAAAAAATCCCCAAAACAAAAAACAATTTCAAATGAATATATATACACAATGTTAGTAAGACCCAAACACACCCACATAATTAAAGAGGCCACTGTATTCTGCCTTAAAAAGACAAAATCAAGCAGCTCTCTTTCTAAGGGGAATGGAGAAGCAGGGGGCAAAAATAAATTGGACTGGAGAATGTATAAGGCTGACCCAGCCGAGAGTGAAAACGGGACAAAATAATACTTGGACAATGGGAATCTCGAACTGGATCATAACAAAAGCAATGAAGCCGGGAACAGGCCAGGACAAACACATTCACTCACATTAACTAGGCACCAAAAAGACTTCTACCTTAACCACGGGCGGGGTTCCAAAGGAATCCACCCCGATGCAACTAGCAGATCTAAAAGAGAAAATCAAGGCTAGCCCCGGTCACACGAACCAGGCTCGCCGCATATACCCACCTTTCGCTGAACTCTGTCGGGTGCAGCCGTTTTCGTTCAGTTCTAATCTTCATTTTGAGCTGGTGCTCAAAATATCGGATTAGATCCTGATCCGAAAGACGACCTCCCCGCAAGACTTCCTCCAGACGCGTCATCCAAATCACCATTCTAGCCGTGGCCAGTAGCGACAGAAACACCATCCGCTTCACTCCAGAGTACGGGGGCGACACATTGTCCACAGCGTATGCGCGATCAATGAGCACAAGCTCCCGCGGCGCGATACGAGCAGTCAACTCGCCGACACGCGCCCACAACGGGCGAACGCGCGAACAATGGAAGAAGGCGTGCGCAGACGTCTCCTTAATTCCAAGGACGCAACGTTCACAATCTGGCAAATCCGCCAGGCCCATTGCGAAACGCTTGTCGTTGAGAGACAAACCATTCCGAGCCAATCGCCAGGTCAGAGAAAACTCAGAGTTGTTGAGCCAATCCGCACCTGGCGCCCAAGACCAATGAGAGCGATACTCCTCTCCCGACATGCCGAGCTTACTCCACAGTTCATCCTTCACGGCGCCCTCCACTAATCCCCGATAGAAGATTCTCCTAGGCCGTGAAAGGTCACTGGACCATGGAATGGCCCGAAGGGCCGTCAGACATTCGAGCAGGAATTTCGGCCGCCCCCAAGGCCTATTGCTAGTCCTTAGGAGCGGGGGAGTGATAGTGAGGCTAGGGAACATGTCCCTCACTACCCCCGCAAGCAACCGATCTTCCTCCAACGCGCGCCTGAGGAATGCCAACCTCGAAGCGAGCACGTGGCTCCTCAAGTGTGGCATCCCCAGACCCCCTTGACACGGACGGAGGCAGCAGACTCCTTTGTCGACCATGTGTTTGCGTCCTCTCCAAAGACAGGAGAATAGCAAACGCTCGAGCGCCTTCTCATGATCGTCACAAAGGGGAAGTACAGACAGCCGGTAAAGGATTCTGGGAAAGAGGTATGTATTACACACCTCCGCCAGACCCTTCACGGAGAGACTCCGTCGACGCCAAATCTCGACCGACGCGCCGACCTTTGCCTGTACTTCTGACCAGTTTTTCTCCAACTGTAAGTCCGGACCGAACCAAACTCCGAGGAGCTTGACCGGCCCGTCCGTCCAGTCGAAGGGCCCCGGGAGGGAAACACCCTTCCAGGCACCTAACCGCAAGCCGGACGACTTGTCGCGGTTAATTCTGGCCCCTGTTACCTGTTCGTACCGTTCAAGCGCCTTCTGTACCGCCCTTATGTCCCTGCGGGAGGACACAAAGGTCGTTACGTCATCGGCGTACGCGGAAACCCTGGCTCGAGCTCCACCAGGGACAGCAATTCCACGCAGGACCGGACTGCACGTCTCGTCCCTTAGCCGGCGAAGGAGGGGCTCCAACGCCAGGACGTAAAGGAGAGGCGACAGTGGACAACCCTGTCGGACCGACCTAGACAGCGCGAAAGCGCTCGACAGCTTCCCGTTCACCTGTACCACAGCCTTGGGGGAGCGATACAGAAGGCTAATCCAGCGGCTGAAGTCGGGTTTGAATCCGGCGGCCTGCAGGACAGCAGCCAGGTAGCCATGGTCAATCCTATCAAATGCCTTGGACTGATCCAAATTGATCAGCGCGGCCTCTTCGTCGTCTTCTACACCCTCTACGATCGTGCGGATCAAGTGCAGGTTGCTCTGAATTGTTCGTCCCTTCACAGAACAAGTCTGATCCGGTTCCAACAGAGACTCGGCAACTAGCTGCAAGCGATTCGTCAGGATCTTGGCCAAAATCTTTAACTCTGTGTTTAGCAGAGTTATGGGCCTGTAATCATCTAATCCCCGCCCAACCTTCTTGCCTTTTCCCAACAGCGTGATCACGCCCCTGGTGATCCGACCGGGGATGGACCCCTGCCGAAACCAGTGGTTGAACACGACAGTCAAGAGCGGGACAAAAAGGTGCGACATCCTCAAGTACAATTCATAGGGCAAACCATCCAAACCTGGCGACTTGCCACTGCCGGTCTTCTTCAAAGCCGCGTAGACTTCGTCCTCCGTAATCTCCCCTTCGCAGCTAGCCGCTTCAGCCGGCAAAAGCCGGGGAAAGTCAGCCAAATAGCTGCGAAACTCCTCGACACGGAGACCAGGCTCCTTGGTAAACCGGTGTTCGAAATGCTGCCGGAACGCCTCGCACATGTCGTCGGTGGACCGAAGGAGATGCCCCTCCGGGTCGCGCACTTCTCGAATGTACCGATCGCCGGCCCGACGAATTTCTTCCTTGCGCAGTTCTGCGCCCATGTTCACAGCTTCGGAAGACATCTTACTTAACTTAGCTCTAATTACCTGACCCATATAGCGCTCGCTAGTCGTGCGCCTCAGGGCCTCCCTGGCTAAGGCTATCTCTAGGGGATCCCCACCAGCCTCCGCCCGGGCGAAATTAGCACTAAGTGTCTTTGCCTCCGCAGCCTTATCTAGTTTGAGCCGCTGGCTATATTTGGTGGCGAAAGACCTAATGGAGTCCTTAAGGTTAACCCACCACTTATTCCCAATGACTCGCCCAATTAACGCCCGCTGAACTAGTTTTGTCAGCTGGTCACGAAAGTCCCGCCTGTCCAGTAAGGACTGATTGAACTTCCAATAACCAGCCAACCTAGGCCTAAAGTCTAACACCACACGGGCACAAACGAGTTTGTGGTCCGTGTAGCCTAGCCAGTGGAACGTTGGACATTCTAAGAAGTCTATGTCGGCCACTCTCACTAACATCCTATCCAGGTACGCAGATACCCGGGTAGAAGGCCAATTAAGCGCCCACGTCCACATACTCCCATCCGGATGATCGACCCGGTATCTATCGACGAGACCAAATTCGTCGATCAGATCAACCAGGCTACGATCATCATTCCTCCCGCTAGCGCCCCTCCCTCTATCCCATTTGGGGGTTAGGATGGCATTCCAGTCCCCAACTAAGATTAGCCGTGTTGAATGCACCATAAAGGGCTCCAACCGCCGAAAGAAAGAGACACGCTCACCTTGCTTATTGGGCGCATAAACCACAATCAGCCGGAACAATTTGCTTTTCACTGCAATATCGGCCACGATCAGCCGGCCCTCGGCACCGACATGGACAAGGTCAACCTTCGCGTCCAGGGTACGCTTGACCAGCAAAGAAACACCTCTGGCTTGCCGGCTCCCATATGCTGAATAGACGACAAAGTCGTTAGACAGCACACACGAGTCGACTTCGCAAACAAAGTGAGTCTCTTGGATCGCGGCCACATCCACGCCGAAGGACAAGAGGTCACGAAGCAGGCGAGCCGCCTTACCCCGATCCCTCAGGCCCTTCGCATTCAAGCTGGCTATCTTAATAGACATCTTTTAGTTCTGAAAAAGAAAAAACAAAGAAACATGCAACAAGGCTCTAGTCGCATACGGGGTAGAAATCTCGGGCAGAGGGGACCCCGACGGACTGTCCTAGGGACCCTGTACCAATGTCGGACGTAATCCGTCCGTCTAGGACAATCCCGCCGACGTCGGTGGGATATGTTAGTTTTACCACCCTATATAAACTGGGGTGGAGTAAAACGGGGAACCTCCCCGAACAATTTTGCGACATTTTTCTTAGTTCCGGCGTGTTTTCCGCCACCATCCTTATTTTAGGATATAACCTTCTGACCTCTTCTATGTGGTCCCAGACCCGCAGGTTCCCCCCGGTATTTCTTACCAGGGTGATGACACCTGGGGCCTGGGAAAAGTTTGTAGGATCTTCAGTGGAAAGATTGTTGACTGAAGTCAGTTTTAGGAGCGGCTTCAGCAACTTTCGCCTTTGCGAGGACCACTCCGCCACCAAATTTTCGTCGACTTTCATTAGAGCTGCGCCTCTCGGGAGGCCTTTCTTCTTTTTCGCCTGACTGGGAGTCTGGCTGGGAGTGGGAATAGGAGAAGGGGAGGGAGTGGGAGTTGCCGAAATGTTCTTTTCCAGGGGGGTCAGATTGAAGGTAGGGGACTGGGAAGCTTTCCGCGGGGAAGAGGGAAGGCTCCTCGCCTTTTCTGCATAAGTGCATCTAACTGGGGACACCGGTAAAGAAGTGCATCGGTCGCCCAGCTTCCTCCTCTCAGAGCTCCTGCTCCTCCTTCTACTCTTGAGTTTGTCCTGTTGTTCCTCCTCTTCCTCTCTCCCGCGCTTCAGGGACGACGCTCTTCCTACTTCCATAGGCTCTTCTGCAACCTTTTTGGGGAAGGAACCCTTTTCCTTGCCCTGTTTGGACGGTGAATTTTGCGGAGTAGGGTCCTTCTGTTTGGCAGGCGCCTTAACAGGAGTCGGCACCTTCACCGGCACCTTCGCCGGCGAAGGCGTTTTTGCCTTTTTTCGCGCCACCACCTGCCAATCACCCTCCTTGTTGGCTGCCGGTACTGGTGCTGGTGGAGCTTGTTTGGTAGTTTCCTTTGCAGGCTGCTGCTGCTGTTTGACTGGTTGGGCCTTTGGGGGCGGGTTTTTGGTCGGACACGCCTTTGCGACGTGTTCCGCCGCCCCACAGACCCAACAGCAAGGCTTTCTGCCCTCCACGACCACAAAAATATTTCGATCCCTGCAGGTGAGAATGTTGGGGATTTTCGCAATGTTTTCCCCAGATAGGGTCACCTGCAGGACCATATCTCCTGTATAGAAACCTGCCTTGGACCGTAGCGAGGAGACGTCGGCCACCTTTCCGTAACTTGCAAAAAAGGCGCCGACGTGGTCCTCGGCAATGTCCAAGGGGACGCCATGCAAGGTAATCTTGACTCTCCTTGCTCCCATATATTCCGTCTGGAATTGGAGTGTTTTTGTCTCCAATACCACGCCAATTAGGCGCTTGGCCTCTTCAACTGAGCCAAGCAGGACGTCCCACTTGGCATTGCCTCTCCTCGCTACGGCCTTTGCATTAATCTGAAGAGCCCGAATTGCCTCTTCAAAGGATTCCCTTGTGATGCCCACAAACTTATGGGTCTTAAGTTCCTTGGTTCTTAGTGTGATTATTCTGGCCTCAATTTGTGCCAATTGTTCTGGCACGGAAACCAGCTCTGTTCCTTTAATATACTGGGCGTATTTGTCTTGCATCTGATGGTAATATTCCTCATCCTTAACCGTCAATTTCCCTCTTTTCCACCCAGCGGTCGAGGGTTTAGGCGATGCTGCTTCTGCTAGTACTTGCGAAGGGGGATTATCCCGAGGCGGTAGAGCCCAATCCCCCTCCTTTCCTCCCACCGACGCCGTGGTGGGAGGAACGACCTCATCCGGCCCATTAGAGGCCATTGCCACCAAAGTGGCCGAACACCGGACAACTTCTTTCCGGTGTTTCGCGTTGAAAACGCTACTTTACGCAAGCCCGAGCTATAAACTCGGGCCGGAAATCCGTATGTCCAAGATACAAAGTCACTGCAATATCACGAAGGAACAAAACAGCTCTTTGCTCTTACCTTCACAACCCCCAAAACAAAAAGTCAAGAGGGTAGGGAAGGGCTGGTAATTATTTATTTGCAATAAATTACAAATTCTGGCACAAGGCCAACAAATGGGAGGGGGAACAAAAACTTGGGATGGTCTTCAGTAACTATCTTATACCTAGCTAATCCGATTCACGACCCATACATACGTTACAATTTTCTCATTCACCATAAAAATTTGTCCATCAACACTCATACCTATCAAGCACCAAAATACCGCAAAATCATACCGGGGACCTAAAAACGCCCCAAATGTAATTAAAAATTTGTTTATTTACAATATATACAATAGTGTACAAAAATAAATTTAAAACTTTATTCATGAAATGACATGATGGGAAGGGGGAATGAAGAAACAAAAAATCCCCAAAACAAAAGACAATTTCAAATGAATATATATACACAATGTTAGTAAGACCCAAACACACCCACATAATTAAAGAGGCCACTGTATTCTGCCATAAAAGACAAAATCAAGCAGCTCTCTTTCTAAGGGGAATGGAGAAGCAGGGAACAAAAATAAATTGGACTGGAGAATATATAAGGCTGACCCAGCCGAGAGTGAAAACGGGACAAAATAATACTTGGACAATGGGAATCTCGAACTGGATCATAACAAAAGCAATGAAGCCGGGAACAGGCCAGGACAAACACATTCACTCACATTAACTAGGCACAAAAGAGACTTCTACCTTAACCACGGGCGGGGTTCCAAAGGAATCCACCCCGATGCAACTAGCAGATCTAAAAGAGAAAATCAAGGCTAGCCCCGGTCACGCGAACCAGGCTCGCTGCATATACCCACCTTTCGCTGAACTCTGTCGGGTGCAGCCGTTTCCGTTCAGTTCTAATCTTAATTTTGAGCTGGTGCTCAAAATATCGGATTAGATCCTGATCCGAAAGACGACCTCCCCGCAAGACTTCCTCCAGACGCGTCATCCAAATCACCATTCTAGCCGTGGCCAGTAGCGACAGAAACACCATCCGCTTCACTCCAGAGTACGGGGGCGACACATTGTCCACAGCGTATGCGCGATCAATGAGCACAAGCTCCCGCGGCGCGATACGAGCAGTCAACTCGCCAACACGCGCCCACAACGGGCGAACGCGCGAACAATGGAAGAAGGCGTGCGCAGACGTCTCCTTAATTCCAAGGACGCAACGTTCACAATCTGGCAAATCCGCCAGGCCCATTGCGAACCGCTTGTCGTTGAGAGACAAACCATTCCGAGCCAATCGCCAGGTCAGAGAAAACTCAGAGTTGTTGAGCCAATCCGCACCTGGCGCCCAAGACCAATGAGAGCGATACTCCCCTCTCGACATGCCGAGCTTACTCCACAGTTCATCCTTCACGGCGCCCTCCACTAATCCCCGATAGAAGATTCTCCTAGGCCGTGAAAGGTCACTGGACCATGGAATGGCCCGAAGGGCCGTCAGACATTCGAGTAGGAATTTCGGCCGCCCCCAAGGCCTATTGCTAGTCCTTAGGAGCGGGGGAGTGATAGTGAGGCTAGGGAACATGTCCCTCACTACCCCCGCAAGCAACCGATCTTCCTCCAACGCGCGCCTGAGGAATGCCAACCTCGAAGCGAGCACGTGGCTCCTCAAGTGTGGCATCCCCAGACCCCCTTGACACGGACGGAGGCAACAGACTCCTTTGTCGACCATGTGTTTGCGTCCTCTCCAAAGACAGGAGAATAGCAAACGCTCGAGCGCCTTCTCATGATCGTCACAAAGGGGAAGTACAGACAGCCGGTAAAGGATTCTGGGAAAGAGGTATGTATTACACACCTCCGCCAGACCCTTCACGGAGAGACTCCGTCGACGCCAAATCTCGACCGACGCGCCGACCTTTGCCTGTACTTCTGACCAGTTTTTCTCCAACTGTAAGTCCGGACCGAACCAAACTCCGAGGAGCTTGACCGGCCCGTCCGTCCAGTCGAAGGGCCCCGGGAGGGAAACACCCTTCCAGGCACCTAACCGCAAGCCGGACGACTTGTCGCGGTTAATTCTGGCCCCTGTTACCTGTTCGTACCGTTCAAGCGCCTTCTGTACCGCCCTTATGTCCCTGCGGGAGGACACAAAGGTCGTTACGTCATCGGCGTACGCGGAAACCCTGGCTCGAGCTCCACCAGGGACAGCAATTCCACGCAGGACCGGACTGCACGTCTCGTCCCTTAGCCGGCGAAGGAGGGGCTCCAACGCCAGGACGTAAAGGAGAGGCGACAGTGGACAACCCTGTCGGACCGACCTAGACAGCGCGAAAGCGCTCGACAGCTTCCCGTTCACCTGTACCACAGCCTTGGGGGAGCGATACAGAAGGCTAATCCAGCGGCTGAAGTCGGGTTTGAATCCGGCGGCCTGCAGGACAGCAGCCAGGTAGCCATGGTCAATCCTATCAAATGCCTTGGACTGATCCAAATTGATCAGCGCGGCCTCTTCGTCGTCTTCTACACCCTCTACGATCGTGCGGATCAAGTGCAGGTTGCTCTGAATTGTTCGTCCCTTCACAGAACAAGTCTGATCCGGTTCCAACAGAGACTCGGCAACTAGCTGCAAGCGATTCGTCAGGATCTTGGCCAAAATCTTTAACTCTGTGTTTAGCAGAGTTATGGGCCTGTAATCATCTAATCCCCGCCCAACCTTCTTGCCTTTTCCCAACAGCGTGATCACGCCCCTGGTGATCCGACCGGGGATGGACCCCTGCCGAAACCAGTGGTTGAACACGACAGTCAAGAGCGGGACAAAAAGGTGCGACATCCTCAAGTACAATTCATAGGGCAAACCATCCAAACCTGGCGACTTGCCACTGCCGGTCTTCTTCAAAGCCGCGTAGACTTCGTCCTCCGTAATCTCCCCTTCGCAGCTAGCCGCTTCAGCCGGCAAAAGCCGGGGAAAGTCAGCCAAATAGCTGCGAAACTCCTCGTCACGGAGACCAGGCTCCTTGGTAAACCGGTGTTCGAAATGCTGCCGGAACGCCTCGCACATGTCGTCAGTGGACCGAAGGAGATGCCCCTCCGGGTCGCGCACTTCTCGAATGTACCGATCGCCGGCCCGACGAATTTCTTCCTTGCGCAGTTCTGCGCCCATGTTCACAGCTTCGGAAGACATCTTGCTTAACTTAGCCCTAATTACCTGGCCCATATAGCGCTCGCTAGTCGTGCGCCTCAGGGCCTCCCTGGCTAAGGCTATCTCTAGGGGATCCCCACCAGCCTCCGCCCGGGCGAAATTAGCACTAAGTGTCTTTGCCTCCGCAGCCTTATCTAGTTTGAGCCGCTGGCTATATTTGGTGGCGAAAGACCTAATGGAGTCCTTAAGGTTAACCCACCACTTATTCCCAATGACTCGCCCAATTAACGCCCGCTGAACTAGTTTTGTCAGCTGGTCACGAAAGTCCCGCCTGTCCAGTAAGGACTGATTGAACTTCCAATAACCAGCCAACCTAGGCCTAAAGTCTAACACCACACGGGCACAAACGAGTTTGTGGTCCGTGTAGCCTAGCCAGTGGAACGTTGGACATTCTAAGAAGTCTATGTCGGCCACTCTCACTAACATCCTATCCAGGTACGCAGATACCCGGGTAGAAGGCCAATTAAGCGCCCACGTCCACATACTCCCATCCGGATGATCGACCCGGTATCTATCGACGAGACCAAATTCGTCGATCAGATCAACCAGGCTACGATCATCATTCCTCCCGCTAGCGCCCCTCCCTCTATCCCATTTGGGGGTTAGGATGGCATTCCAGTCCCCAACTAAGATTAGCCGTGTTGAATGCACCATAAAGGGCTCCAACAGCCGAAAGAAAGAGACACGCTCACCTTGCTTATTGGGCGCATAAACCACAATCAGCCGGAACAATCTGCTTTTCACTGCAATATCGGCCACGATCAGCCGGCCCTCGGCACCGACATGGACAAGGTCAACCCTCGCGTCCAGGGTACGCTTGACCAGCAAAGAAACACCTCTGGCTTGCCGGCTCCCATATGCTGAATAGACGACAAAGTCGTTAGACAGCACACACGAGTCGACTTCGCAAACAAAGTGAGTCTCTTGGATCGCGGCCACATCCACGCCGAAGGACAAGAGGTCACGAAGCAGGCGAGCCGCCTTACCCCGATCCCTCAGGCCCTTCGCATTCAAGCTGGCTATCTTAATAGACATCTTTTAGTTCTGAAAAAGAAAAAACAAAGAAACATGCAACAAGGCTCTAGTCGCATACGGGGTAGAAATCTCGGGCAGAGGGGACCCCGACGGACTGTCCTAGGGACCCTGTACCTAATGTCGGACGTAATCCGTCCGTCTAGGACAATCCCGCCGACGTCGGTGGGATATGTTAGTTTTACCACCCTATATAAACTGGGGTGGAGTAAAACGGGGAACCTCCCCGAACAATTTTGCGACATTTTTCTTAGTTCCGGCGTGTTTTCCGCCACCATCCTTATTTTAGGATATAACCTTCTGACCTCTTCTATGTGGTCCCAGACCCGCAGGTTCCCCCCGGTATTTCTTACCAGGGTGATGACACCTGGGGCCTGGGAAAAGTTTGTAGGATCTTCAGTGGAAAGATTGTTGACTGAAGTCAGTTTTAGGAGCGGCTTCAGCAACTTTCGCCTTTGCGAGGACCACTCCGCCACCAAATTTTCGTCGACTTTCATTAGAGCTGCGCCTCTCGGGAGGCCTTTCTTCTTTTTCGCCTGACTGGGAGTCTGGCTGGGAGTGGGAATAGGAGAAGGGGAGGGAGTGGGAGTTGCCGAAATGTTCTTTTCCAGGGGGGTCAGATTGAAGGTAGGGGACTGGGAAGCTTTCCGCGGGGAAGAGGGAAGGCTCCTCGCCTTTTCTGCATAAGTGCATCTAACTGGGGACACCGGTAAAGAAGTGCATCGGTCGCCCAGCTTCCTCCTCTCAGAGCTCCTGCTCCTCCTTCTACTCTTGAGTTTGTCCTGTTGTTCCTCCTCTTCCTCTCTCCCGCGCTTCAGGGACGACGCTCTTCCTACTTCCATAGGCTCTTCCGCAACCTTTTTGGGGAAGGAACCCTTTTCCTTGCCCTGTTTGGACGGTGAATTTTGCGGAGTAGGGTCCTTCTGTTTGGCAGGCGCCTTAACAGGAGTCGGCACCTTCACCGGCACCTTCGCCGGCGAAGGCGTTTTTGCCTTTTTTCGCGCCACCACCTGCCAATCACCCTCCTTGTTGGCTGCCGGTACTGGTGCTGGTGGAGCTTGTTTGGTAGTTTCCTTTGCAGGCTGCTGCTGCTGTTTGACTGGTTGGGCCTTTGGGGGCGGGTTTTTGGTCGGACACGCCTTTGCGACGTGTTCCGCCGCCCCACAGACCCAACAGCAAGGCTTTCTGCCCTCCACGACCACAAAAATATTTCGATCCCTGCAGGTGAGGATGTTGGGGATTTTCGCAATGTTTTCCCCAGATAGGGTCACCTGCAGGACCATATCTCCTGTATAGAAGCCTGCCTTGGACCGCAGCGAGGAGACGTCGGCCACCTTTCCGTAACTTGCAAAAAAGGCGCCGACGTGGTCCTCGGCAATGTCCAAGGGGACGCCATGCAAGGTAATCTTGACTCTCCTTGCTCCCATATATTCCGTCTGGAATTGGAGTGTTTTTGTCTCCAATACCACGCCAATTAGGCGCTTGGCCTCTTCAACTGAGCCAAGCAGGACGTCCCACTTGGCATTGCCTCTCCTCGCTACGGCCTTTGCATTAATCTGAAGAGCCCGAATTGCCTCTTCAAAGGATTCCCTTGTGATGCCCACAAACTTATGGGTCTTAAGTTCCTTGGTTCTTAGTGTGATTATTCTGGCCTCAATTTGTGCCAATTGTTCTGGCACGGAAACCAGCTCTGTTCCTTTAATATACTGGGCGTATTTGTCTTGCATCTGATGGTAATATTCCTCATCCTTAACCGTCAATTTCCCTCTTTTCCACCCAGCGGTCGAGGGTTTAGGCGATGCTGCTTCTGCTAGTACTTGCGAAGGGGGATTATCCCGAGGCGGTAGAGCCCAATCCCCCTCCTTTCCTCCCACCGACGCCGTGGTGGGAGGAACGACCTCATCCGGCCCATTCGAGGCCATTGCCACCAAAGTGGCCGAACACCGGACAACCTCTTTTCCGGTGTTTCGCGTTGAAAACGCTACTTTACGCAAGCCCGAGCTATAAACTCGGGCCGGAAATTAGTATGTCCAAGATACAAAGTCACTGCAATATCACGAAGGAACAAAACAGCTCTTTGCTCTTACCTTCACAACCCCCAAAACAAAAAGTCAAGAGGGTAGGGAAGGGTTGGTAAATTTCAATGCCTCTAAAACGAAGCTGTTATCAACTAACCACCATAGACAATCGCATCTACCTCCCATTAGCATGGGACAGGCTAGCCTCCCAGAGAGTAAAATACTACGCCTCCTTGGCCTTACACTTTCGGCGGACCTCAAATGGAATGACTATATTGAATCCATTGCCAAATCTGCTGCTATGAAAGTCGGCTCCCTCTGCAGGGCACGGAAGTTTTTCCCACCTGAATCTATTCTGCACATATACAAATCTACCATCCGCCCGTGTATTGAATATTGCTGCCATATCTGGTCGGGTGCCCCTGCTGCTCTCCTTGGGCTTCTTGACAAAATACAAAGGAGGATCTCTAACGTGGTTGATACTGACTTGGCAGACCGGCTGCAGCCGCTTTCTCACCGGCGTGATGTGGTTTCCCTGTGCCTCTTCTACAAGTACTTTCATGGCTTCTGCTCCGATGAGCTTAGATCACTGGTGCCGCCGAAGCACGAATTTACACGAGATTAGCAACTAGGTCCCACCCTTTTACAGTTAAACAAATAAGATGTAACCGTAAATTCTACTCCAACGGCTTCTTTTCTCGCGCTTCCTGCCTGTGGAACTCCCTTCCACAACTCTGCTTTGCCGACAGTTACAATCTCCAGGTGTTTAAATGTAGGGTCAATAGACACCTCCTATCACACTAACTCCCAATTATTCTCACAACACTCTCATCTACCGAACCCTCATTCTCGGTATCCTTACCCGCCTATCACCCACCCTCTCACATTTCCTATATTTAACCATCCTTTCTCCACTCTACGTAGCCCCCTGCGCAGTAGTGGCAGTGACATGCCTTGCACGGGGTGAAACGCTTATAAAAAAAACAATTTATACAATTGTAAGCCTACTATTCAACCTATAGAGTGTGTAAGAAGAGCTAGATTAATATTTGTCTCAAGTTTATTTACGCGAAAGTGGATATTCTTAAAATCGCTTCACCCCAATCAAGGCAATGCCTCTGCTGCTGCACAGGGGGGGGTACAGTGAGAGAAATAGAAAGAAAAAGATCTAGGGAACAAGTTACGGGAGGTGTCAAAGAAAAGACAAGAGAAGGGGGTAAGTATCAAAAAGATCAAAGATGGTAATTGACGTTACTTATACTTTTGAAGATTTTAGCTATCGGGGAAGCAAGTAAATGGTAGGGGGTTCCACAGACAGGAAGCCCGGGACAAGACACTGATAAAGGAAAAGTGGCGGTTATATTTCACTATTTAGACGATAAAAGGGTGAGACCTAGTTGCCAAACTAGTAGGACGAGTAAATTCATGTGGTCGGGTTACGATGGAAAGACGCTTGTTAGAGCAGAAAAGACATAGTGAAGCCACATCCCGTCGGTGAGAAAATGATAGAAGTCGGCCTGCCACATTGGGATCGATTACATTGCAGAAGCCAAAGATGAAAGGCAAGAGCATCCGACCAGATATGGTAAAAGTATTCAATACAAGGATGAATATTAGACTGATAAATATCCAAAATGGATTCTGACAAGAAAAACCTCCTGGCCCATTTTATTGCTCTTGTGGAACTTTACGTTTACACCCCCAACTTAAATTTTAATTAATTTTGATTAAAATTTTGTTTTTAAGCGAGTTCCACTTTCCCTTCTACTAGTCATATTTATGTGTGCTGTCTATCATTTAAAATTCTGCCAGCGAGCACCTTTGATAATGTGTTGGCCGAAAGGGTCCTAATGTCTTATGTACATTATGGCGTCAATTTTATATAAATATATTGTTGGAGATTACCTCTTTTTGCACATAAGAATGGACTCGTCTGATGTGTACATATAATCATGCCTATACAGAGACCGGCAGTGGTGATCGCAAGCACACTACTATTGACACTGTCAGCTTTCTGCCTTCGGGCGGAGAGCGCTCTATGTCTTTGGGCAGAGAGCACTAACCGAGTCGTTGTTCCACGAAGGGTAGAATCACGACTGGCTAACGATAGACAGATATTTTTGGCCGGGCTATATGGCCCGGAAGACCCACATAAAAATGGCCTTGTGCCACATGTTGCCTTAAGTGGGAATGCCAACTAAATACTGTGGTAGTTGTAAAGAGTAGTTGTACAGAGTTTAGTAAAAAGTTAGTTGGAATTGTTGTGGATATAGACTCATTACCCGTACATACTATTTCACTGGAAGACTGTATATATTGATTTCTACTAATAGTATTCCTGAATTGACTAACCTGTGTTCCGGTTTGTATATTTTTGTTCAATATAACTTACATTTTCGATCTCCATATCTGTTTTTGTTATTTATTATTTTGCGTGGCTTCTCAACCGGAATCCACACACACACACACACACACGCACGCACGCACGCACACACACACATATATATATATATATATATATATATATATATATATATATATATATATATATATACTGATTGTTTAATTACTTAGTTTTTGGACAAGTGCACATTTGTATTAAAATGTGTTCAATACAATTATATTGTAGAACTTTTAAATATTTTCCATTTTTAAACGAGTTATTACTCGACCTAGGTTTCTACCATGAGTGTTCTCTTCAGGCGATTTTTAGTAACTGATTTTACCGTTTACTGTTTTTTATTTTTTTAAGAACGCTCACGTAACGGTGTTTTTTTTTTTGTTTTTTGTTTTGAACGCTCACGTTACACGGAATTTTTGAACGCGCAATCTCCAAAATTAGAAGAAATTATAAATTTCTTGTAATTTTGGAGATCGCGCGTTCGAAATCAGTTCTTGAAAAATCGCCTGAAGACACCACTCATGGTAGAAACCTAGGCCGCCTAATAACTCGTTTATAAATAGAATATATATATATATATATATATATATATATATGTGTGTGTGTGTGTGTGTGTGTGTGTGTGTGTGTGTGTGTGTGTGTGTGTGTGTGTGTTTGTAAGAAAACTTATGAAAAAGTCATATACGTATATTATGAATTGTATTATTACTCGTTTAGTTCTTTGTTCTTTTATAGTTTGGTGATGTTTTAATTGCTTTTCTTTTTTCCTTTTGGATCGTGACGCATGAATTTTGAAAGGCGCTATGCATATCTTATGTTATTAATTTATAAATGATTCTTGTAATTTGGAAGTACATCCCACCATCACTAAAACGAAAAATGTCTAATGTAGAAGTTGACGTCAATTCTTGAAGATTAAATATAGAGACCTACAATTACACATCCGCCTCAAATTTATTGATTTATTTAATCAATTTTTATCCTTATTTGACCGCTGGCACTAATTCTAAACATAAGCAATTACACTTTCGTATTATAAAGAGAAATTACTTATAATTATAGTCTCCCTGAAAGCAAAACACTTCGCCTCTTCGGGTTAACTCTCACAACAGACCTCAAGTGGAACAACTATATAGAATCCAAAGCTAAATCCGCTACTAAGAAAGTCGGTTCTCTGTGTAGGGCAAGGAAAGATTTCCCGTCTGAAACAATCCTGCTCATATATAAATCTACCATCCGCCCGTGCATTGAATACTGCTGCCATATCTGGTCGGGTGCTCCTCAAATCCACCTAGGGGTCCTTGACAAAATCCATCGAAGAATCTGTAATGTGATCGATCCCAACTTGGCAGTTCAAATACAGTCACTTTCTCACCGAGGTAATGTGGCTTCTCTCTGTCTCTTCTACAAATACAATCACGTCTTCTGCTCCGAAGAACTTAGCTCACTGTTGCCTCCTATATATAAATTTATTCGAGCCACAAGATCAGCAACTAGGTCCCACCCTTTTACTGTGAAACCAATAAAATGTAAATGCACATTCTACTCCACCAGTTTCTTTTCTCGCACTTCCCGCTTGTGGAATTCCCTTCCATTTACTTACTTCCCTGACAGCTACAATCTCCAAGAATTTAAATGTAAAGTCAATAGTCATCTCCTATCTCACTAACCTGCATCCTCTCTCTCATGCTTCCTTCTCTGTCCACTCCACTCTCATCAGTATTCTCATCCTTCTCTTACCCACTTCCTGACACCCCCTATAACCTGTCACTCTTTCTCATAACCTCTTATGTAAGCCCCTGCACAACAGTTGCAGTAAAATGCCTTGCTTAGGGCGATATGATTATAAAAAAATTAATTCGTTTGTGAGTTCATTAGAATGATATTCAATTTTTGCGTGCAACTTGACATAGGAAAAGTTATGTGTATTGTATCGCCTTATACCGATACATATTTCACTTTGTCCTTTTCATACAAATTGAATGGGATTTTTTTTTGTACAAGTTATTTTAGAAAGCCCTTTTTTGTTTCCTTCTTTCGAGAATTTAATTTCCTGAATCTGATCTTAGAGCTTAATCCTGCAACTATTTTGGTAGAATACATTCTTTTTAAGCACTCTCACCAAGCATAAACGCACACGCACGCACGCGCACGCACACACACAAACACACACACATAAATTCTCTCCCTCTTTCTTTCTCTCTCTCTCTCTCACACACACACAGATATATATTCATGCAACGACTGCTTGCTATGAAAATAGTAGCTATGTTTGCTAGAAAGCTTTTATCGATTGATGACTCCAGTCAAACATGGCTTCTCAGTCTAGACATTATTACAATTAACACAGGACACCCTAAAAATACCACACGACACTACCAGACATTGTTTTCTGCATAGTATCGGTGAATCTACGAATCTTCCATGAAAATGTTCAAGAGCACAAAAATGAAACGTTTATTCCGTGGTGAATTTTCAATTAATTAACCAATATTTAGTGATTCACGGTGGATCAGTGATAAATTGTTGAACTTTCGCAGTTTCAAATCCTGTTTAATCTATATGTTTATTGAATATAGACTAAGAACGGGAAATCGACAATCTGAATTCAAATTCCGGACTTACACATTAACTCATTTTGAAGACCTTTGGCATGAATCTCTCTCAGTCACCATCACCAGCCATGAGTTAAATATTTGGGTAGACTGAACCCTTTCCTCTTGGTGGTAAAGAGTTTAGAAAAAGAAAATCTCTCAATTCAATACCCTTTTAGAAGGCAACAGAAAACTATCTTTCAAAAGAAATCAACGCGATTCACACCTAATCAAGAAAGGGAATCTGTAAAGACTTACGATTGTTTACGTCCTGATATCTACTTAGCATTAAAAAGATATTTATTTTGTAATAATTTACAAAATGAGGCGAAAAGTCAGATGAAAGGATGGTACAAAAAACAAAAGATTGCTTTTATGCTGTTCATTTTACTCTTGGCGAGATATTTTCCTGGCCGCCTCACACATCACTCAGACACTCTCTGTGACTGTCTCCATAATACAGCATTCGCCCTTTGGGTATAAATGACCTTCAAATTAATATATAGGATGATCTAAGTATTTGAGAAGATACCAGTACCAAAGGCGGGCAAACAATCGTAATGTTATGCTACTGATTTCTTTTTTTTTTAATCGTATCACCCCGAGCAAGGCAGTAACGCCACTGATGTGCAGGGGGCTACATAAGAGTAAAGAAAATAAGTAGAAGAGAGTGAAGAGGAATACGAACCAGTTAGAAAGGAGCAAGAGAAGGATGGGAATACAGGTGTGATGACAGTTACAAAGGTGGAGAGAAAGGAAAGGATATACAGGGTGGTGAAGAAAGAACTAGAGTCAAGTGGTTAAGAGATGAGTATTGACATTGCATTTAAATTCTTGGAGGTTGTAGCCATCAGGAAAGCAAGAATATGGAAGCGAGTTCCACAAGCGGGAAGTGCGAGAAAAAAAGCTGCAGGAGTAAAATTGTCATCTGCATTTGGTTTATCTAAATGTGAATGGGTGGGACCTAGTTGCCAATCTAGTTGCACGAGTAATATACGATTTCAGTGATTTTGTGGGGTTCCAGAACACCCGGATTAAAAAGGGAGATTTTAATGCGGGATATCAAGTCCACAAAACACAAATTTCAAGAAAAGACAACGCAATAAGAAATTAGTATAAAAATATGAAAAAAATGTTTCTTTCCTTTTCATGTGTCAGTCGCTTAGTATGTGGAAAAGAAAAAAAAGTTTCAGATTACGGTGAAAAGGAGTGTGAATGAGAATTCTCGAAGGGAAAGAGAGAGTGAGTCAAATGGAGATAGTAGTAACTGGTAGAATGTGTGCGTAAAACGATGAATTAGTTAACTTAACTTCAGAAAGTCTGTGCTTCTTCTCCTTTCTGGCTGATGAGTGATTTGAAAAGTTTTACGGCCGTTGAAGGTATCTTGTTGCTGTTGCTTTCCTTCTTTCTTTTTGTATCGGTTGAATTGGCGGAGAACTTGTTGCCAGCACTGGTTGTTTTTATGTAAGCGCCTATCTGACTGTGCATATCCGATACTGCGCCTATCTGACTGTGCATATCCGATACTGCGCCTTTCGGGCTGACTCTCCTGACTCGCTGACCGACAGAGCAACTGGCCACTTGCTTGAGTGACGGATCGACTGACTGTCACTCACTGCCCTGCTGATTGACAGTATTTAGTCACCTCCCCACTTAAGGCAAAATATCACACAAGGTCTTTTTAATGTGGGTCTTCCGGGCCATATAGCCCGGCCAAAAAATATTTGTCTATCTTTCCCCAGTCGTGACTGTACCCTTCGGCGGAATCACGACTGGGTTAGTGCTCTCTGCCCGAAGACAGAGAGCGCTCTCCGCCCGAAGGCAGAGAGCTGACAGCGTCAATAGTAAAGGTAAGTCTGCGACTGCTACTACTCTGATTGACTCTTGTGACTGGTCAGGGGCCATCCTTAAATATCGAAATCTCATCACGTGGTAGGCTCCTAGGTTGTTGTTTTCTTTCATTGTAAAAAAAAAATACATTTTTTCTCTTACGTTATTTGAATATTCCGATTTGTCATCCAATCAGGATCCAGAGTTTCGTTTTTCACACTTACTTGTGAAAAAACAAACAAACAAACTCAATTTAGCCGTATCAATCCTCTTTTGCGGAGGTTCAATTTTACTTTGGGTTTTTCTCAAATGCTTTTAGTCGTTTGAATCCGATTTTGCGGTTGTACAATTCATTTTGTGTTTGTTTTAGTTGGCTGATGGATGATATAGGAATTGTATTTTTTAAATTTATATCCAAATGAACAATGAAGGAAAGTTCAAAATTAAAGTAAAAACAAGAAAAACACCAGTAACATATTTTTTTTAATCATATCACCCCGAGCAAGGCGGTAATGACACTGATGTGCAGGGGGCTACGTAATAGTGAAAAGATTGGAAAAGAGAAAGCCGGAAACCACATCCTAAACAGGGAACAAGGGATGAGCCTCTTAACCTGTTTAATAGACGTGGGTGGAGTGTGAACCGGGCGATAGTTTAGTCTATCTACTCCAATTGAAAAAAAAAAAAAGAAATGAGCGAGAAGATTAGAAAAGAGAGAAAGCCGGAAACCACATTCTAAACAGGGAACAAGGGATGAACCTCTTCACCTGTTCAATTATCTTCCGTTTTCTGTCAATCAATCAAAAACTTGATTTTATTTGTAGGGAAATAGACGCTATAGATTATTGCATCAGTATTCAGTTCTAGCGTTTGCCTCTTAACTTTAAAAAAATAAGGCTTCCTCTAACAGGGGAGGAAAAAGTCAAATTTAAATAGAAGACAGAATTTAATGAAATGTTTTTTCAGAGCAAACGAATCGCTTACGAAAGCGAATGTGAGACAGAATTGAAGCTTGCGGGAATTCATCAAAATGTGAGCAGAAGTTGCAGTTATTTCCCTCAGTAAGAAGCGTGAGGAACATCTCAGTTTACAAATGGGATAAAGTGTGACTCGTCTACACGACATCAAATTGTAGGAACCTATCGGAAACGATGAAGGCCTTCAAAAATCCAGAGAAACCTGAAGACGTGCGGACAGAACGACAGGCTAGAAGACGTACGTTTCTTTCAAACGTTCAGTCACAATTTGGCAAATCATTAAAACCCGCGCCTCGTAAACGTACGAATGTCACCCGAATCACCTTGAGTAAAACTGCTCCACCGAAAAACCAAACGTCGCCTTTCTGAATCTTTCCAACCCGATGCGTTCCACTCATTTCTGATCTTCCTGCTCGTGAAATGTCTGTCGGCCGATGCAACTGTTTCTCGCGCTTAGGCTCACTTCTTAGATTTTTTAAATCTTTTTATCGCAAGCAATGTGGGACCGCCACAAGTGCGCAGAGTGTTACTGTGAGAAAAAAAAGGGGGTCGAGGGAGTGTCGAAGATAGGATTCAAGGTGGATGGAATTCAAAGAAATAGAAGATGCCCGAATGACAATGTCAAGACACACACCGTGAAACACGAATTTTCCGTACGTGAACATATCGTTGGACTGATTAATAAGACCAAAAGACTAAATCTCTCTCATATACGGAACATCATTATTTAACTCCGGGATTCACCAGGTAGTTTAGAAGTTTTTCTATATTCTCGCAAGGGTGTTAGAATCACTTTTTTCCTCACCGGTGAATGCTTATATATCTACCTCCTGTCCGGTTTCTCCTACGGGTACACATCTTAGACACGGCTGGATCAACTCGTGACCATGCCGTAGACATCTACTGACATCTAGTCAATGCCTCTTAAATCAGCTCGATGACGCACCGGGTTTCTCTTTTAGACAGTAAGTGCAAAGGATATTTTAACATCAATTGAGGTACTACAAGAATTACCCAATTAGAAATTACCTATGTTTGATAGCCTTTTAAATTCCCTGTAATGCAGATTTCCCCAGAGACTGGTGGTCATCGTTAATCGATTTATAATCTCATTTCGGGCTTTACTAGTCAAAATAGCTGATCAGTGTTACAGAGAAGCATCTGCCCAATTGATATGACAATTTTATTCTTCTCCCATTTCAGCGAGACATAGCTCATTTCTTTGTGACGTGGTAGCAATTGCATACGGTTGAAATCTTCTGAGAATCTGCAGTGTTATCAGAATATCAACGCTTACTACTCAACATTATAGTTTTCTCCAGTTATCATGCGTCTTTCCTAGTGAAATCCTATTGTTTTTGCTCTCTCTACATTGTTTCTTTTTGTGTTTATTTTGCAATACTGAGCATGCGCATCAATATGGCAGACGACTTGTCATTCGATATAAACAAATAATGTGATTATAAAAATTGAATTCGTTTCTTACATCTTATCCTGTGTCACATTTATCGACGTTCATTATCGGTGATGATAACTTTTAGAAAATGAAAATGAAAACAAAAACGGATCACCGTTCAAATTGTGTTAAATTTCGAATGTGTACTCAAAATCGAATTAATTCTATTCAATCAGTTTTATCAAAATAAACTGTGTATTGATAAAATGATTATTATTGCGATCGTTGATTATCAGGATTAGCTCAGAATGACACAATGAAGTTAGAATGATTGTATTGCGCCAAATGACCTTGAGGTAAGGGCCTGTCTTCAAAAGCAACATTTAAAATGTTTGCATTTTATTCGTTCTCAAATACCGTTAAAATAATAACATCAGAAGATAATTTACTACTATCTGAGCCACAATATACTTTCTGTCAACGTTTCTATTTCGTCAATTTTCTTATGACATCAGAACAAACCAATTTGCTTGGAATCGCTTCAGGTCCTTTGTAAATGTTTTCCTGAACTGAATGAATTATCTTCTTGTGCATGCAGTTCTACTATTAACATATTCTCATTCCCTGGGTGTTGGTGTGGTCGATGATATATTTTAAGATCGTAAATATATTCGGTTTATCGATTCCATTACCAGTTCTCTGATGCTAAGCCAAATAGTATCATCATAATCATTGTGATAAAACCTTCTCCAAGATGGAAAAATGCTGAAAATTTATCATCCGTAGAAGTGAATTATTCTGTAAATATTATTCCATTCGCAATTATGATATTTTGTTCTCCTGCTGTTAACCCTTTTGTCATGGAATCCAAAACAGCTTCAGCTTTTGTAATAAGGTCTTGAATATAACATTTGAATATTTTTGATAACTCTACATTTGAATCACGTTTAATTCCATATACAGCACTGTACAAAAGTATTAGGACAAGAACAATTTTATCTTTTTTTACGCATATTGACAGAAAATAAACAATTTAATTAAAGTAATTTTATTTGATTTACTCAACAAATGCTTTAACAAGAAAAATACTTGTTACAAAATAAATTTAACATTTAGTAAAATAGTCTTTTGCTTTGATGACAACATTCATTCTGTCAGGCATTGACATCACAAGCTTCTTCAATGTATCTAATGGTATCTCCTGCCAAGCAGCTTGTATTCATTCCCAAAGTGTGTCTTGCGAAGTAACATTAGATTTATCAATTCGAAATGGGGGAATAAGAAAAAAATCAGTCATATCCAAGGATAATAGAATAGTGAGTAGTTTTAAAATAACTTGTTTAAAAGAAAATAGAAAAAAATTAAATATAACTATTTTTAATACATTTCTTTTACACCTAGTTTTAAATAATCAATATTTATTAGCGATTTACTTGGCTTTTCACCTTCTATTTGAATTTCAGTGAAGCTTTTTACGAAAATCACCCCTGTCCTAATACTTGTGCACACTACCGGTAGTGTGCAAAAGTGTTAGGACAGGGGTGATTTTAAACTTTATTTTGATGCCTCATAAAAGATAAAATAGTTCTTGTCCTAATACTTTTGCACAGTACTGTATATTTGGTGAAAACTAAAATAGCATCCTTATAATCGTATTCAATGTTTTATATCCAGATTTAACACGTAAATTAAACATTATTTTTCATTTTCTGTTTCTTCAGAATTTTCCTTCCTTTATTGAAATTTAATTTACAGATTTTATGAAATAGAAACAAATCTCTTGACTAGGAAATCACACTTTATTGGGCTTTTTTATGATTCAAAACAAAGTTATCTGTCTTAACCTGGCATCTCGTCTTCAATCACTTTCGCCATAATGTAGCCTCCCTCTGCCTTTTCTATAAATATTGTCATCGTAATTATTCTAATGAGCTTTCCTGCTTGGAACCTTGGTTTTACAAATTTAAGCGCAACAATCCGTCTCTTCCCTTAAGTTATGGGTTAAATAACAGGACAAATTGGGTTCTATAGCCCTGGCTGGCAACCAGTCTACTGCAGAAAGCAATGGTAATCTTCTGCCCGGTCAGTCATGTTTCTTTCCAGATATGATCGCCCAAAGCGTGTATCAGGTATGGCACTTAACTGACTGAATATAATAGTTAGAATCATGATTAAGGCTTCTACTGGTCATAAAGTTGGGGATCGGTTTTCTATTGTTATGAAGTAACAAACTGGCCCCCACTAATTACGACTTAATAATATAATACATCTCTTCCCCCACTAGCTATGAGTCAAATAACAGGACAATTGGGTTCTATAGCCTTGGCTGGCAACAAGTTTACTGCAGAAAGCAATGGCAACATAATGCGGGATAATCTTCTTCGCAGTCAGTCATGTCTCTTTCGAGACATGATCGCCCAAGCGTGTATTACGTAAGGCACTTGACTGACAGACTGACTAAATTGGCAGGTAGATATCACTGTTTTACAGTTGAAATTGCTGATCGGACAAAGAACGAAGTATTGCTGTCATATCTGGGCAAACGCTGCCCACTCCTCTCTGTCCAGCTTCAGCCGAGTTCAAAAGCAATTACACAGCAATTGTGGATGATTAATTATTCTCCATTCTGCAGTCTTCATCCCACAATTTAGACGTTTTCTAGTCTACTCTGGCGCTATCACTATGGCACATATGGCAGACATTCGGGCAAATTATATTCCTTAGTTCTACCAGTTCCCACCTTAACAGTTGGGACTCGACATGTCATATTCACGCTGAAAAATCATCCCCATTTCTTTGATAAGAAGCAAGTTCTACTCAGACAGATTTTTCCTCAGAGCTGTTACTTTGTGGAACCGACTCCTGAGAGGATGCTTCCTAAACAAATACAATCTTAGTCATTTCAAATCCAGAGTTAACTGATATCTATCTTATACGTCCTCATAATGTGCGTTTCTTATCCCTCCATTCCCCACCCCTTACAGAAATCCCACTCAATAACTCTTTGAGTGAGTTTTGCGTTGGGTTAACCTAAAGCATAAAAATTCTTGCTGAGAAATATATATATACGAGGGTCATTCAATAAATAAGGTGAATTTTTCGGTATAAGGACTTCTAATACAGATGGAAGTTCACTTTTTTAAATTTTTTTCCTTTACTTCTTTTTCAAAAGGATTTAAAATTTTCTTGCCGATTGAAAATAAACTTTGAGAATTTTGGAGATTAACAAAGATGGCCGACTAAGAAGCATGCTCCAGGATTTAACAGAGGTCAGTTATCAAGTGTTTGGTTGCTGAAGGGCGCAAACCAGTTGAAATTCACAGGAGAATGTCAACTGTGTATGGCGCCACATGTTTCAGCCAAAAAATGTCTACAAGTGGGCTAAATTGTTTAAAGAAGGACGAAGCAATGTTGAAGATGAAAACATGCCTGGGAGGTCTGCAGAAGTGAGGTCTCCTGAGGTGATCGAATCAGTGAATGACCTCATTCAGTCTGACAGAAGGGTGACAGTGGATGACATCGCAAGGACTTTGAGCCTATCTGTTGGGAAAGCACACAAAATTGTCCATGATGACCTTGCCGACTCGAAAATCAGTAGCAAGGCCTCACACAGCTGCCCAAACGGTGGAGACCATCAACGATCTGGGCTGGGAACTGCTCCTTCATTCCCCTTACAGCCCAGACCTTGCCCCTTCAGACTTTCACCTGTTTGGTCCCTTGAAAGCGTTCACGAGAAGCACGGAGTTTGAAAGTGATGATGAAGTCAAAAGTGCTGTGAGCAATTGGCTGAGACATCAGTCCAAAGATTTTTAGGGAATACGGAAGCTTGAGCACAGATGGGAAAAGTGTGTGACACTGCTGGGAGACTACGCTGAAAAATAAAAAAAAGTAAGCTTCTATCTGTATTAGAAGTCCTTATACCGAAAACTTCAGCAACTTCAGCTTATTTATTGAGTGACCCACGTATGTATATATGAAATAATTTGTTTGAACATTATTTTTGACCGATACTCATATTTAAGTAGATATTCTGTTTTTAATTAAACAGTATTATATATTTATTTCTACCGGCCTGATTATTTACGATAAATTTTTATTACGAAAATGTATGTCATTCGGCAGGATTCGAACCTGCGACCACTGTCACCATAGGTGAAGCTACCATTTGATCTGGCAACATCTTAGACTTCTCGACCACGAATGACCTCCAGTCTAAATTATTTACGATAAAGGGGGTTACATAGAAAGAAAGTTACGAGAAAGAGTGACAGGTTATAGGGGATGTCAGAAAGTGGGTAAGAGAAGGGTGAGAATACTGATGAGAATTGAGTGGACGGAGAATAGAGCATAAGAGAGAGTATGCAGGTTAGTGAGATAGGAGATGACTATTGACTTTACATTTAAATTCTTGGAGATTGTAGCTGTCGAGGAAGCAAATATACAGAAGGGAATTCTATCTATCTATCTATCTATCTATCTATCTATCTATCTATCTATCTATCTCAGACTGTTCATTATCTATCTATCTATCTATCTATCTATCTATCTATCTATCTATCTATCTCAGCCTCTTCATATCTATCTATCTATCTATCTATCTATTTATCTATCTAAGAAAAAATTAAAATAAGCAATTCCTTTCTTTGCGAATTTTTTTTCTTACGAGATAAAAAGATATTAAAAAAGGGGAAAAAGAAAGAGAGAAGAAAAGATCAGAAAATAAGATGACAAATCCCAAAAGGAAAGAGGAATGGAAAGATACAGACGAAATAGAACGTGAAGAGGAAAATAAGTGAGAAAATACAGAGAGGAAAGAACTAATGTAAACAGTTAAGAGTGAGAAACTTGAAATGTTGGCTGGAAGTGAATTGAAGACAGATATTGACATCACTTACATCTGCGCTCAAATTCTAAAAATAAAGGAAAATGTTGTTTTTAACCAATTCATTTTTAAATAAAACGTTTATTATTATCAACATTAACTATCTGATGAGGTATTGTTCTTTCAATGTCGAAACAAAATATACAATTTTGTAGCAGTTTTAGTTTGCACATATTCTTACGAAATAATTCATAATAAATATTCATTGCTCTATTTTTATGTTGTTTTAAATTAATGTTCTTATTCTTATTTTAACAAAGTTCAAAACATTAATTTAAAACAGTGCTCCATATCGAAATAGACCAATAAATATTTATTATTAATTATATTTAGAACATGTGCAAACTACAATCTACTACAAACATGTACACTTTTGTAGTAGATTGCAGTTTGTACATGTTCTAAAGTATAATATATATATATATTTCTTTATTACACGTGAAAACTGAGGTCAACACAAAATGGCAACTGTTTTTTCAAGTGTGAACGCAGTCTATTGAAATAAAATTAACAAAGAAAACACATTAATAGTTAGGAATGGGGAATATATTTTGTGCAAGTGTTATAATGAGACATTAGAATGCAATTCTCGGAATCGATCATTTTCCAAACAATCTTATAACTTATAACTTGACACTGACATTTCTGGAGCAATCATTGTTTTGTTTTTTTTCATTTTCCTAATAATGTAAATAACAATAACTCCTCATACCATAAATTCAGAAAGAATTAAATAAATTTTCGAAAATTTCTAATGTTTCAAATTTCGTAAATTCTACGCAAATATATGACACCATAATCAGACGTGCACCGTAAATTTATTCATCATCATGAAATATCTGCAATTCCAAAAGTCGATTTTTTTTAATGTAGTAACATGCTGAAACCATGAAAAATTGTAAACTGCAACATGAAAAACATTTAAGAAGGAGAAACATAAAATAAATGCTGCCGCTTTCAGTAAAAATCGTCTGCTCATTTGGATAACTTCAAAAGAAAAAAATAGTTCTTGGTCGTTGTTGGTTTTATTTATTGAATTTCTTATTTATTGAATTTCTTATTATAACTTCAAGGCAAAAGATGAATATCAAAAAATAAATCGAGAAATTAAAATGTTTACCTCAAGATTGCCCAAAAATATAAAATAGATTACAATCTTTCAATGACGGTAGAAATGGGTTACTACTGTAGAGCAATATTAAAAAGAACGTTTTACAGAGAATTGGGCGGGACATGAGTTCGATTTTTACTGCATGCCCCTCATCATTAGCGCGTTGTGCCATAATAACTTTTGTATATATATATATATATATATATATATATATATATATATGTGTGTGTGTGTGTGTGTGTGTGTGTGTGTGTGTGTACGCTCTCACACCCTGATTGAGCACTGTGGTAGAATGGTAGACTTTGAAAAAACAGTAACTACTCTAGCATCTACACGTCGCTCATTCAATAATGAATTGGAGAACTCTAATTACATCATACGGGAAAAGTCTGCCCCCTTCTACCGAGCGCCCATAGCTCAGAGGTGGAATCGCCGACTAACGCCAATTGGGTCGTGTTTCTATCCTGGGTTAAAAGCAGTAGGATGTCTAACCGTACTGATGAGCTGTGATACAGCGAAACAGATCTGTCCGCGGATGAGTATATATATACTCAAATTTGAAATATATATATATATATATATATATATATATATATATATATATATAATAGTTTAGAACATGTACAAATTATTTTCTACTACAAAGTGTACATTGTGTTTCGACATTGAAATGACCATGTTCTCATCCGGTAGTGTGAACAGGAATGGAAATTCTTTTTCTTATGTTTGGCGAATTGTGTGTGAGATGGAGGTGAGGTGGGAGATGGGGAAATAAGGAGTTGTAATTTGTCAGTTAGAATTTGAACGAAAAGAGGGAAGAGGTAGGGGATAGGGTTGATTAATGGACTTATTTAATTAATTAATAATATAATGGACTGATTTAATTAAATATTCACAGCTCTATTCCATATCATGCACTGTTTTAAATTAATGTTTTGAACGTTGTCAGTTTTCTCTTCGTTTCTTATTCACTTGGATATATATATATATATATATATATATATATATATATATATATGAAAAAATTCTAATTTTCCAAAAACGCATGGTCATTTCAACAAGTGGATTTATCATCTGTATTATCAACGAAAATAAGACTTGATTTCGCTAAAGATACGGGTGATAAATCTACTCGTGTAAATACTCATATGTTTATGGAAAATTTAATTCTTTTAATACGTATTAAACACTGGCTCTGTAAATAAATACTTTTATTAGATTGATCCCTCTGGTTGGACCACTTTCAATATTTGATTTTTAATAATTGCTATTAATAGGATCCCTTTTGGATTTTACTTTCAAGCCGCTTTTTTTTTTTCAGATATATATATAGTTATGTATCAATTTTACATTGCGACATGGAAATTTCTGTTTCGAGATAGGTTCTCAACATAAGACAATGTTGGTGTGGTTGTGCAGATGATTTACATTTAAATGACAAAATCTTTTGGTTTGCTGTGAATGTATGTGGGTGTTTTTGTGTGGCTAATCAAAATGGAGATTCACTTTGGGGTTTGACCCCAAAGAATACATGATAACCAACTATCTTCCTCTTTATTCTTTTTCCTTTTTCCTTCCTTAATGATTTACCTCCCATTAATCTGATCTTATCATTTTCCTTTCAGTTTTATTACATTTGATGTGATTTTCCTTTTGAGTACCAATCCCCTATTCTTTCCTTACTTATCCTTTTTAGTCTATTTGCTAAAGAAAAGATTTTTCCCAAAAACCCTAAACTGTGATTTTTTTTGTTCAATCTATCAATTTGTTGTAAATTTTTTTCCATTATACAAAGGGGGGGGGGGTTATTTTTAAAAAATGTATTCTATTTTCGGATTTATTTTTTCCTAATTCGTCAGTGATTATTTTTCTTATGTACTTGTTGGTTATATGCATGTTATTTAATTTAGGTTTTATCCGTTTTCTAATGTGAATAATTTACAATGTCTACATATGACATTCATTTCGTTGCGTTTATTTAATAAATTTTTATTTTTTCATATAAGCATAATGAACATGGTTCATTTAAGGACTTACATGTTTTAGCTTCTTTTAGAATTTTCCACTTTATTGTGGGTGGGTTTTTTTTGTTTCCTTTAGGTACCAATCTGCACACCAACATTGCCTGATGATGAGAACCTATCTCGAAACATAGAAATTTCCATGTCGCAATGTAAAATTGATACATAACTATATAATTATATTAAGCTCTATAATACTCATTATATTGAGCACTGTTTATAAAAAAATAAATGCCTGAGTACCCAAAATAAAAATAAAAAAACGTGAGTCCTCTTCTCTTGGAATTATATATATATATATATATATATATATATATATATATATATATATATATATATATATATATATATATATATATATATATATATATATATATATATATAAGGCTAAAAGTCTCTTTCTCTCAAGTGTCCCATAGCTCAGAGGTAGAATAGCCGGCTGACGCCAATTCGGTCGGGTTTCAATTCTGGGTAAAAGCAATCAGATGCATGACTGTATAGATGGGATGTGATGCAGCAAAACAGATTTGTCTGCGGATGGCTATATATATTGATTGTTACATAAATATCTTTATACACGCACATATATTAATGTATATCTTGGTAGCAGCCTTTCTTTTAAATATGTTTCATCTAATTTGACAGAAAAAAAAATGTAATTAATTTTTATTTGGTTTTTCACCTATTTAGCCCACAACTTTCTTAAAAATGGCACAATTTTTGCACTCTCTCTCTTCTTTCACCAAACGGGAAATGTAAGAAAGCTCGAAAAACTAAATAGAAAATTCATAAAATTTTCCTTGTTTGTCATATTCAACGAAACTCCAATATATGTATATACGCATATATTTTTTAATGATAAATATACATTTTTTTCACCGATAGCACAACTCTGACTTTCATGCAAGATGCAATCATCGGGTGCTGATTGATGAAACTCAGAGTTATGCGACCGGCTAGAAAAATATGTTTAGCATTCGTATAAATTTTAGCCCTGTTAAATTTTCTTAACACCATCACTGAACGTCTGATAATTTATATTTATGCATATATATATATATGTGTGTGTGTGTGTGTGTGTGTGTGTGTGTGTGTGTGTGTGTGTGTGTGTGTGTGTGTGTGTGTGTGTGTGTGTGTGCGTGTGTGTTGTCATATGTAGCGCGTCAAATAAATAAGTTTTAATAACGTATGTTCTGATGAAATTTATCAGCTTGAATAAATTTCGTGTCAAAAATATCACAAAAGCGTTTTAAAATATATATAAAAGGTTTTATCTAACCGAACATAAAAATGAAAAAATACTCAACATTTCGACACTCTAAAAAAAAAAGCAAAAGCAGTGTGATGTTCGCATATTCCGTTTCAGTTGGGAAAGAGAAAAACAAATTAAAAAAATAGAAAAAAGACGTCATTGATCAGCTACTTTCAGAAGAATTCGTTTCATTTCTCTCATTTTTTTATCATTTTCACTCAGCTTAATTTGCTTCGAAAAAACTATTTTCACTTCTTATGCAATGCATCAAATGGATATCGTGTTTTTATTGATTTCTTCGTTCTCGAAAAAATTTTATTTCTTCGTTTCGTTTTACTTATCAAAAGAAAATTTTATTTTCGACAACAGTTTTGGTTTTTTCCTTATTGTTTAGAATAAAACGGGTGAAATTTAGAAATAAAGCGTTTTGTGATTTTTCCTAAAAAATTGCAAATACTGCCAATAAATATCAGAATTATAAAAAAAAAGATTCAAACTCAATAATGGTTTTGATATTATTCAGTAGAAAGAAGTGTTTACCATCAATGTGGGAAATATCGTTTTTTTAGATTCATTTCTGGATCTCAAATAAATCAGAACATCAAAATAAAGACCGATTATTGGATATGATAGGATAAACCAAAACTAATTTTCTTAATCTTCTTGACGATAAACATCATTTTAAAAAGAAATCGTAATATGTTTACAGATGGTTGAACTCTAATTTGTTAATTCTTTGCACAATTTAAATCCTCATTTTTATTGTTTTATCACAACGTTTCGGTCTTTGTGTACCCAGCCTTCATCGATCCTGGTAATTTACAGGGAACGAGAACTTTTTAGTCCCGTAGATTAAATAACGGGTTCAGTTCGAAAGTCCATGTAAATTACTCGGATCGATATATGGCTGATGAAGGCTGGAAAGATTGTATAAAGAATGAATAACGATAATGTTCTACCACAGAAATGTTTTTTTATCATTACACTCCAAACAAGGCGTGAACAAGCAGAAGGAGAGTGAAGACAAACACGAACCAGCTACAGTGGGTGAAAGAGAAAGGGCAAGAGAAGGATGTGAACACAGGAGTGAAGGCAGTTACGAAGGTAGAGGGAAAGGAAAATAACAAGAAACACGCGGAGATGTAGAAAGGACTGGATACGAGATGAAAATTGACTTTGCATTTAAATTTCTGAAGGTTATAGCCGTCAGGAAAGCAAGTATATGGAAAGAAATTCCACAGGCGGGAAGCACGAGAAAAGAAGCTGTTGGAATAGAATTGTCACCTGCTTTTGATTGAGCTAACTGTAAAAGGTTGAGAAAATGTTGCCAGTCTGGTTGCTCGAGTAAATCCTTGTGGAGGGGGCAGCAGTGACCCAAGTTCGTCAGAGCAAAAGCTATGAAAATATTTATAGAAGAGACAGAGGGAATCCACATCCCGACAATAAGAAGTTTGTTAGAACTCAAATTTGTTAAATTTGAATAAGCTAGCCATATTGTTACTTATCACGCCAATATTCTTTAGGGTTAAGATGCCTGTAAGTCAGTATCCGTGTCGTTGGCGTCACACGTGAAGGAAAGTGAAGGTGTTACGGGCCGCACAAGGTTTGCACCGTCAGAGATATTAATGCATTTAATACTTTTTCATTTTTGCTGCACTCACTGCTTGCCGTATTATACTTACTGAATGTGTCACATTTTCGGGCGGTTTTAGCTACGATAGTTTTAGCAATTAGTACAAGGAGAGGTTGAATGGCTCACAGCCTAACCCACTTCAAAAATTAAAATTTCAATGACCAAGTATCAGGAGGTTGATGTGGACTGGTAGTGGGACCATGAAATGATACCTCAAAATACGATAGGAAGGTTAACAACTTATATTAAGTCAAAAATAGATACAAGAAAACAGAGTAACATAAGCTTGGCTTACTAATGACTGACAGACAGACTGTTCTGAGATGAACTGAAACCACGAGAATGATTAACTCTCAGTTAATATACTGGTAGGAAGAGTCCATAGTTAAGTGGGTAACGCCCCACAACACCCGCTTCCAAGAGTTTTTCCCGGAAAAGCTGTTTAATATTTCTTCTGTTTTGTATCGACAACCAAAGGATCCACAAATTTTCTTTTTCTTCCAGATCGCCTTATTTCGGGTGAAGCTTGGGGTACCTCGAGATCGAAACCCTCGAAGATGGTGCCGATCGGTTCTTCATTGGTTGGTGGTGATTCATTAATGTTGGTTGCCCGACATTTGCTCAGTTGGTTCTGATGGCGCTTGTATGTATTCTTGGGGCGTTGAATTATATATACGAGATCTTCCACTCTTTGCTTTGTTGTTATTATAGACTTTGAATAATACTTTCTCACCGCAGGAGTAACGTTTTATGGGAAAAGTAATCGTTTTTTTAATTTTGCCTGCTTATCAAATACTGATCTTACCCTTCTTGAGAACATAGTTTCTGCAGGTGAAATCATGTTGGCCTATTGGGGTTTGGTGTAATTCTATACACCTGCAGAAACCGTTGCAGCGCCTTATCAGTCGGTGTGCCCTGCGCTTTTTAAGTGCTCGTTTTAAGGTGTCCACGAATCGCTCCGCTTGTCCGTTGGATCTCGGGTGATATGGCGGGGTCGTAGTGTGTTTCACCTGGAACGTTTCACAGAACTGTTTAAATTCACCAGACGTAAACTGCATTCCGTTATCTGTCACCACGCAATCCACTACACCAAAACGCGCCAACAGTTCATGAAGGAAAGCTATCGTGCACCTCGTGGTGGGTCTTCTGCATCTAAGAACGTTCGGCCATTTAGTGTGGCTGACGACCACTATGAGGTAGTAATGGTCTTCCAATGGACCTGCAAAATCGACGTGAATCCTCTGCCACAGCTGGTCAGTCTTCGGCCACGATTTGCACACAGCTGGTGGAGCTTTAGCTGCGAACGCGCACTCTTTGCATGACTGAATCATGCCAGCGATATCTCTGTCCGTGTTTAGCCAGTAGACGTAACAACGCATGAGACTTTTTGTACGATTTTTTCCGAGCTGTTCTATGTGAAAATCCCGCAGGATTTTCTTTTGCAAATCTTTAGGTACACCACTCTTTCATTATACAACAATACATCATCACATAGCGAAAAAACTTTCTGCACACTCGAGTCTTTATTGTAAATTTTGTTCTTGGTAGTACGGATAAACTAGTCTTTTAGAGCCTCTCCTTTGATTTCTGATACTATTAATGGAAACTCTCTCACGGTGTTCGCAATCATGCTCATTATCTCGCAGTTCGTTCTTAAAGTCGCAATTATCGAGTCTTCGAATATTTCTTTGTTAATGATATGTCCCATATATTTTATTTGCGTCAAATAAAAATCACATTTAGCCTCTTGATTTTGAAGCCGTATTCTTGAATTTTGTCAAATACGCTTAGTACGTGCTCCCGATGGTCTTTCACTGATTTATTAATTAGGAAATCATGAAGATAGGCAGTTGCAAAATCAAGGTCGCCCAGCATGGAATGCATAAACTAATGAAAGATAGCAGGCGCGACCTTGACTCCAAAAGTCAGTCTATTAAATTTATACAAACCTCTATGTGTATTTATACAAAGAAGTTTGGAACAGTTCTCAACATGGATTCGTAAATTTGCATCCGATAAGTCAATTTTAGAAAACAATTTGCTGCTGTTTAATTTATTAGATATCTCTTCGGGGCTAGGGAGCGGATAGTGGTGGTCTTTTAGTGCAGCGTTTAATTCCTTTGAGAAATCAGCACATGCTCTGATTTGGCTTGATTTTTTCTTTAGGTATACTATATATATATTCACTGAAATCTATTTTAGACAGGATACCTGCATTTTCTAATCTGTCTCACTATTCATTAATTTGGTTCACCGCCGCAAATCGAACGTTTTTTTTTTCTTTTTAAACACGGGCTGAGCATTATCTTTTAACTGGAATTGTGCTTTTATCTTGGTACATTTTCTTAAACCGCCCGAAAACACATCAGGGAATTTCTGCTTGAGTTCCTGTTTCAGTTCCACGATGGTGGAGGTTGTACTTTCTATTTTACGACAAAACATACTTATTGGACAGTCCCACAGATTGAACTTCTCAATCCAATCTGTTCCAAATAAGTTTTCTGTATTTCTCATACCATAAGCTTTTAATTTTTTCGATATTCCATTTAATGTTACAGCGAAAAATACTTCACCTAAAATATTAATTTTGTCACCTGTTACAGAACGTGCTGTTTTCTTTGTTCTTAATAAAGTTAGCTTTTTCAGTCGCCTCCAGGTATGCAAATTAATAATCGTAAGGTCAGATCCAGAGTCGAGCTGGAATTTTATCGTTTTGTTAAATATTTGCACAATTACTTATTTACGCAAATTTCCATCTTCTTTATCGCTTGACTGTGTCTGCCTAATTTTATTTTTTGGTCTTCAATTTTTTGTAACATACCAGCAGCATGATATTACATGACTAGTTTTACCACAATTTTGAGCGGTTTTCTTCTTTTTGGACCGGCAAAACCTCATCCAGTGTAGGTTTCCGCAAATATAACACGGACCTGGTGGTGAATTTTCTTGTCTATTCGTAGTATGATTGTCACGATATTTTGGTCGCATAGATTTACTTTTCTCTTTTTCCTTGGAGTAGTGTTTTGGTCTGCTCTTAATTTGTTTATATGAGCGACTCCCGACTCCTCGATATTTCTAGAGTCACATTTTACGGATGCGACCCTCTGGCAGTCCTCTGCCAATTTTTGGAAGGCTTGACCCAGCTCATTCTCTAATTTTGTCAGCACTCGGCGTCTAATTTCAGCGTCTCCAGCTGAGACTAAAGCCTTGGCAAAAATCAGACATTTGAAGTCGTCAGAAGATAAATTTGCTAGTCTAAAGTCATTACAGTGTTCATTTACTGTACCGCAAATTTCAGATAGTCCTGCGTATCCTCCTTGAATAGATTTAGGCACTTCCATCTCTTATGGAAGAGTGATGTGTTAGGCACAAATAGTTCCGACAATAACTTAACTGTTTCTGAGAAATTTAAGTCCGTTGTCCTTTTGGGGAGAATAAAGTCAACGAACCTACTGTGTTCTGCGGTACTCAATTCTCTTAGTAATAGTCAAATTTTTTTTTAATTTGACCATTCTTTGCAATCAACGTTGAATAAATCTTCGTACCGCCTGTAGAAAGCATCGCAGGTTGTTTCTATGGTACTCCAGATAGTGCCCTGGGAAAATGCAGTATCGTTCTCAGATTGTTGGTTTGCCATTGAATGATTTGTACAATAACTCTTCTATTTGACTTTGACGTTCCGCGGTTTTCTTGGAAATCTTTTTGCTGTTTATGAAGTTCCATAAACGGTTGTTGCTGCTGTTGTTGTTCTAGAAGTAACCGCTCTTCGGTTTTCTGCTCTCGTTCGTCACTTTTTTGCTGATAATCTAACTGAGCTTTCATCAATTAGATTATTACTTTCTGAAAATCTTCCATTTTTTTTATTTCAGACTAAACGACCAATTTTTACGTGAAAAAACAGAGAAGAAAAAAACTAACTGTAGTTCCAGTTTTGTTGTAGGACGTACGCAAAAGAAGAGAAGCCACAAAAAAATCTACTCACAGATTTTTTTTCTGTAATACCGTTGTTTCGATCTTGTAGAAGATTTTTCATGCGACAATTAATTATTAAATTTTCTCACACTTATTTTTTTATGTCGCCAAAATTTTAGAAGGGACCTGTAGATTATTTCCTGGTGTGACGTTTTGACTTGAATTCGTTCGAAGTTGTTTTATTTTTTATTTTTCTCTTTTTAGAAACAGCTGGGATATTTTTTTAGTACTTCGAAGTTTGTCGACATATTTAATGTGAGTGAGGGTATCACTTGGTCAGTCGTTGTTAGTACACTAGCTCGAATCTTCGTTCGTTGCTGTGGATCTGAAAACTGTTTTTTTAGTTTTTTGAAGATCCCGTTCGCCAGTTGATGAGGGGAGTATTTTTTTATGAACTCGTATTTCCTTGATGTTCGAAATCCTCGTCGCCAGTGGATATGGACCGGTAATGGGACCACGCAATGATAATTCTAAAAACGGTGGTAAGGGTAACAATATATCTTAAGTCAAAAATAAATACAAGAGAAAAGAGTAAATATAAGCTTGGCTAACTAATGACAGACAGACTGTGCTGAGCTGAACTGAAGCCACGATAGTGATTAACTTTCACCGGTAAGAAGAGTCCATAGTTAAGTGGGTAACGCCCCAAAACAAAAGTGAATTGAGCTGTAAAGTCTTTCCACGCCCTCGTGTACTTTAATAATTAAAGAATATTAAGGAGAAAATTTTAAAAGGGTTTATGCTCAGTTTCAAATAATGACGCAATTCAGTCTAGAAATATTTTTCAAGTAATTCTGTTGTTCGTTTTCATATAACGAAAAACATTTTGCATTCTAATATCTTTCAAACAATATTATCACATCACAGGATGTGCGTTTGTGGTGCAATGGATATCGGCTCGGAACGAGAAATCGGAGAGCCGAGTTCGAATTGCAGGTGAATTCGTTGCATTCACTTACGCGCAAATACCCTTGGGAAAGGTATTAATCCATCTCTTCCTTCCAGCTATGGGTTAAATAATAGGACAGATTGGGTTCTATAGCTTTGGATGGCAACCAGTCTACTGCAGATACCAATGTCAATCTACTGCGGGGAAATCTTCTGTCTAGTCAATAATGTCTCTGTAGAGACATGATCACCCAAAGCGTGTATCACGTATGGCTCTTAACTGACTGATCACATTAATATCTGATGAAGTAAACAAATAACTACCATGAATCACAATTCTTAATGATAAAAGCTGATTAGTGCCATTTTTATATGCCCCTCAAAAGTTTTGATTTCAAATTTTATTTTCTTAGTGAACTTTCATATTAACTCGATTTACCACGTCTATTGAACGGGTGAAGAGGCTCATCCCTTGTTTCCTGTTTAGGATGTGGTTTCCGGCTTTCTCTTTTCAAAACTTTTACTCTTTCCCATTCTTTTACTCTTTTTTTTTAATTGGAGTAGATAGACTAAACTATCGCCCGGTTTACACTCCACCCACGTCTATTGAACGGGTGAAGAGGCTCTATCCTTTGTTTCCTGTTTAGGATGTGGTTTCCGGCTTTCTCTTTTCAAAACTTTTACTCTTTTCCATTCTTTTATTCTTTTTTTTTTTTCAATTGGAGTAGATAGACTAAACTATCGCCCGGTTCACACTCCACCCACGTCTATTGAACGGGTGAAGAGGCTCTATCCTTTGTTTCCTGTTTAGGATGTGGTTTCCGGCTTTCTCTTTTCCAATCTTTTCACTCTTACATAGCCCCCTGCACATCAGTGGCGTTACCGCCTTGCTCGGGGTGATATGATTAAAAAAAAATTAACTAAATAAATGTAAATGCATTTACATTGTGTCTACGACATTGCCATTTCATATATTTTATTAAAGGTATTATCATTACATATATGGTATTAATAGTATTATCATTACATGTACGCTATTAATGTTACTATCATTACATATATGTTCTTAATGGTATTATCATTACATGTTCATTATAAATGATACTATCATTAAAAATTCATCTTGATTTTGTTACTTATGTCACTACTGTTCACACTGCGATCATTAACAGTTTTGAATTGCAATTTACAAATAGCGTTAATATAAAAAAACAATTTCATAATGCGACATGTGAGCAAGGAGGATGTTTTAAAAGAAAATAAAAAGGGCACTTATCGTTAGAATCAGAAAAAGGACACATAATGAGGAAAGAAGGTTTGGAAAAATGAACACTCGCAGGACATAATGAAAACAAAAATAGCAGTGGAAAGCATGTAGTAACCTACTTAAGTGGCTAGTGTAAATTGATACAAAACATGGAATGGGAGAGATAGTAAAAAGTCAAACATTGGTAAGTACTAGAAAGGATAGAGAGTTATGGAGGGCCCTATTCGCCTACGTGCTGAAAGGACACGTCATAAAGAAGACATCCGTAAATATTTTATATGGTCTGGAATTGGTGGTCGTTTATTGGGGTGACAACATAAGTTAGTGCAGTTGGTGACACAAACCTTTGTGATGTCATTGGCACGTGTTTACTTTTTATGCCCGTAATTCTTACCCAGATTTAAGACATTGGAATATTGCACAGAATGTCTTTGCTGAAAATGTATTCAAGTGAATGCGGATGAGAAGCAAATTGAACTTGTCGAGTTCAATGCGAATTAGACAACTTGCAATCAGATAACAGAAACAGTGTACACCGTTCAAGTAACACCAAAACACCTTTCAATAAAATGTTTTCAATCAAGTTCTTAGATGCAAAGCCTCATATCTAATCGCAGACATCAGAATGAGAAACAACTTTGTTTTATCTGATATCATTTTCTTCGTGTGTTGAAAAATAATCAAAGGAACGATCTTTTCGTGAAAGGTTACGGAAAAGTGAGAATTTTCTTCTATTCAAAATGTGTCAATGATTTAAGCTGCTTGGATCTATCAATCCACAACACCTTATTTAAAATGTCCTCAACTGCAAATATGTTGTGTTTATTAAGCATTATTTAAAGAAATTCAAGAAAACATATATTTTATATTTTTGCTTTGGATGTGACACCATTTTTCAGGTGGCATTGTGTAAAATGAAATTTAATTAAGAAAAAAGCAAAAGTAAAGACGACATTTTAATTCAAACTTATCCAATTAATTGTGCTGTAAATTCGATTTTTTTCAATTCTGCTCTGATGTTGTGCGATACAATAAAACCTATC